>OZ010646.1:11751461-12351461 GCA_963932195.1 Empis livida | reverse complement strand
TCCGTATCTAAAACGCATCATCTTTAACAAAAAATTAGATAGTAATGGAAGCTATTCCTTGCGTTCAACATTCTGAGTAACAATATTCTTTTATTGATTTTCTAGGCGCTGCTTCAGTAATAGAAAAATATGCATTTTATTCTTTTCACAGAAATCACTTGCAGTGGCGAACGTTCGATTTGGAATTGGACGCCTCACATGAACAAAATTATATAATTTTCCACATGGAGGTATTTCCTGTGGAGTTAATGCCCTCTGGGCTGTATGACGAGTTAATTACAGCCATCTGTACTATAGTTATTGCCGTTTGTATTGCAATTATATAAATTAGACTTATTCCTAATTCTAACTCCACAGTATTTCCTAGTTTATTTTTAAATTTTTTTAGGTTTATGGAAAATATGTTTTCCTTACTTTTAATACCAATACCCATCCAACATCTATCAACTAATCAAAATATAAAATATCTAATAAACATAATTATATTAAAAGTAATTTTCTATAATATTTTGTTTACATAATTTAAGGCAATTATTCTGAACAAAATCCACTTTTATAATTCCATTAAATTATTTTATTTTAAAGAGGAGGAGAAAAACAAACTTTTTTATAATAATTTTTCGTCTGCTAAAAAAATCAAGTTTCATGTTTGATTGAATATTATATAGTTTTACCATGAAACATTAACCAAAAAGAAAAAAATATCCCATAAATTTAAATTTAAAAACCACAAAACCAATAAAGAAATTTGATAATACCAACAAAACCACCAATAATAATAGTCATTAAGACTGAAACCAATAATAATATCAAATTGGGAAAATTAGGAAATTGTTGCAGACACATTGTGTGATGAATCGATTTTTTGTGAGGTTGGTTAGGTCTACATGGCACCTATAAAACACTTAAAATATAATAATCATCTGTTGAATGTACAACTCAAGACTTTTAAAGGAAATACAGTGATGGTGGTAAAATTCGATTGTTATAGTTATCGCATGTTGCATTTAATTTAAAAATTTCGATTTTAAATCTGTTAGTGGTGTGACAGTTTATTAAATTCTAATCCTTTTTAATCTCACAAAATCCTATTTGATATTCTTGGAAATGTAACGTCTGAGAGCTAGACAAATGTTGTACAGAGTAATTAGGTAAATTATCCTTTCAGAAATTTTCCACTTTGAAATATTTATTTTAGTCAGTTAGCTATACCTAACGTGTTGTAATTTTGTAGACCAGTGATGTACTTCAGATTAATTTGAAAATTTGTTCGCGGTTAAATGATACAATTACATATATCCATCAGTATTCAAATAATTGATAACCTATGCCATTTTAAAGGATAATGGAAAGATAGAGAAACCAAAAAAAAAAATCATATTATACAACCTTTTTTGTATAACTTTTTACAATTTAACAACTCCCTGAAGAATTGGTAACAGACATGAACCACAATAAAACTTGGTAACAGACATGAGCTACAATAAACAAGAAAATTCTGTTTAAACCGCAATTCAAATTCAAAAAAAAAACATAAAAAGGTCATAAATCAGAAAATTATAAAATTGAAATAAAAATATTGTAGATTTTGCTTGGCACGTCTTGTCTCGGTTTATGTGGTTGACTTTGATTTGAAATTTGAATTCAACCATTTACCACCATAATAATTTTGGTATAAAAAGGTGCGAAAAATCCCTTTTTAAGTAGCAAAGTTCATCGAGAAAAAAATATTCCCTCCAAAAATTTCTGTAAATATTGTAATTGTGTGGTTTTATGAAATTGTTTAAGGTGAATGGGGTGTAAATTAACCGCATAAACCTTTTATTAGCAAGCCTTTTTTTTTTTTAACATTATTCCAATTGATAGAAAATATTTATGTAAAATGTTGAGAAATTTGATTAAATTTAAAGATTTATATGTTAAATTATTTGTAGAAATAAATAAAAGTCAAAGGTTATTGGTATTATTATTTGTAGATTGTTGGTAATAACAGAAATCTGGTTAAAAATAAAGATGAGAAATATAGAAGAAGTGATAAAAATGATTAAAAATATTGATTTGCTGTTGGTTTTCTTGTGGTAATATTTTGCTGCTGGTATTTTTTTTTGTTGTGTGAATATTAAAATAAAGATTTTTTTAAAATTAATTTAATTATAATTTTAATTTGTTAAATTTTTTACTATAATTATTTTCTTCTGATTTTAAAACTGGTTTATTGGTTCATTTCTTTGGAAAATTAATTAAATCTTGTGATTGATTATATATATTAAATGACTTGCTTTAGATTTATAGAAAGATAAATTACAAATCTAAGTATATACTATTATTAGTCATATAACTATTATATATTATACAAAAAAAAATTACATTGGTTAAAAAGTGTGTAATTATATATCGTATCCTATAGATAAAATTAACAAATACAGATAATAACTAAGCAATACTCAGCAATAATTATTAATTAAACACCTAATTATTATGTTTTTTTTTTTGTGCTTTTCAGCATACAATTATTTTTAAATTATATATTTTAGTTATGAGTTATTAATTTTGCTCATAAAATAAATATTTAATTGTTTTTGGGCTTTTTAAAATCATATTGAATTTTTATGCTTAAATTAAAGAAATTATATTACTGAATTTAAATATTACTAATATTACTATGGATTATTAGATTTATTATGTTGTAAATTTGTCTTGGATTTCGAAAAAAAATGATTGCAAAAAATCTTAAATTGGATAATTTACTCAGAAAGTTGAGGACAAGATGAAGAAACTGTCTGTTGAAAGCTACAAGTCATATTGTACACGTTCAAACTTGGAGTACAATTGTATACCAGGATTTCCCGCTTATCAAAGCAACTTGTATTTTTTCTCATTTTCAACTTGGAACAGTATTTATGCGGTTGTCCCCTGAGATTAATTTCTGCTTATAAAGTATTGAGAATTTTTTGGTTATAATCTGACGCATGACATTTAGTAGATTGCATATATATTTTTTTTAGTAATATTGGATTTAATTGGTTGGTTTTTTGACCCCTTGGAAAATAGACAACAGATCAATATTTATCCTTCCAGTACTTCGACCCATGACACTCCCTTAATGGACTTTATGAGATGGACCGGCTTGATTCTACTTGCTTGCTCCAGACACTAATATTAAGTTATGTTATTTATATCACCTAGTGACAGTGGCAAACAAGATATTCTACGGATTGCTCTGCATCTTTGCACCCTCTTCTACACCGTATTATACAGTATTTAATGCGGTTCATTTAATACTGCATTATACAGCCGTGCAGCACGTTTCATTACAATAATATAGCCCGTTGCAAAGCCTGTATATAGACTGTCTTTATGGTTATTCATTTTGTGTTTTTCGTAATATGATCGTATTTGCTTCTACATCCCTGAATATATAAGTTTTTGATGACCGTTTTAATAAAGAACAAAGATTAATAATTTCTTGTATTCTATTTTAATTGCCAAGGTGTTTGCACTCTGATTCATGTCTACAATAATAATTCAACGATACTACTAATCAGTGACGATTAATTTATTTGGATGACTATGGAAAAAAATCAGTATTAATGAGAAATTTAATTATATATTTTCAAGAATTTCATGTAATTTGAATAATAAATTAATTCTTGTCCACTTAAATAAAGCTTAAGGTAATAATAAAACATTGCCAAGACTGTATTTGAAATTATATTATAAATTTAATAAGATCAATGTACAGGTACACCAATCATGATGAACATAAATAATTTGAATACAATTAATGCAATTGACATGAAATGTCTGATCACTTAGAAAATTAGTTTTTAAAATAAGTTCAAGTTGAATATTTTAAAATATACTCAAATAAGTTCAATCATTGTGTTGTTCTGAACAATCATTGTGTTGTTCTTAGACATAAAAGTTAAATTGTAATAAAATGTAAATATGGATAAAGAATAATATTCGTGTTTCTACTATAATTAGAAAAAGATTTGGTAATTTGGCAAGATATTTTCTTGGATTTGGCATTGGAGTTTGTACTGGATAACCGAAATTAAGTTCTGAAATATTGACAAGAACTTGGAATTAAAGGAAAGCAGCAAGAAAGAAAATCTTTTAACGCAAGCTACAAGCTACAAGGTTTTTGTGAAAAGTAAATATTTGAAGATTAAGAAAACAAAAGCGGAATCTCAAGAATTAGAGCGAAACTAGTCAACAAATAGATGTTAACCATTTCAAGATCAACTTTACTGAATCTGTTGCATTGATTTTCTTATATTTAACATATTATTTACTTTCACATATTATTTACAATAATCAATTAATAACAATTTCAAAAAAATTAGAAATAGTTGCAGCTTTCTCCAATCAAAAAATAAATAAATAAAACAATATCAAAGTTTATCTAAATCTAATTTTTCTTTTTAATTTTATAATTTTTAAGATTCAAATCAATTTTGCGGTTTCATGGATAACCATTTGCAAATTAAATTAATGACTTTATAGATAAAACTAAAAATTCTTTCATTCATTGAAGAAAAATTCCTTTAATTTATGAAAAATTTTTGTTCATGGTCATAGAAGAATATACTATGTTGCAGCAGTGCCGCTGTTACAAGTTGCAAGAAAAAAAAAAAAAAAACTACACCAAAACAAGTAATAATCTTCATTTCATATTTGGTTTTTCATTACAAAGAGCAATATCAATTTTTATTAAATTTATTATTACCAAAAGAGTATAGTATCTAAAAGATAGATTTAAGAATTATTTCTATTTTTTTTTTTTTTACTTTATGAAAATTATCTTTTAGGTTGCAGTTAAATTGCATTAATAATACGATGATCAATAAATATAATATTGTTTTGGTTCAAAAACTATATTCGTGTTTCTACTACGTACAGTAAAAAAAAACAAAAAGATTGAAAATATTATTGAATATCGATTTAGAAATATAAACAAATATAAGCAAAAAAAAAAATTAAAAATTATTTACTGTGAACTATCCTCTATAAGTCTATAATAATACTAAGAGCATTAAATGCCAACGCGATCTCTAACTAATATTTAGGGATGGAAATATAAAAATGATCAAAACTGAAAAAATCTATAAACAAATAATATAAAAATACTATTCATTACTTTACTTTGTGAACATGCAATTCGAAAAAGATCATATCATTTTTATTTCGTGAAGGATTTTTTTTTTCTATCATTGGACGTTTTTTTTTTCCATAGTTTAGTTTCCGGTGATGGAATTGTTGTATATTAGAATATCCTTGTTAGAAATAGTTTAATTCAATGTTGGAAAATATGGTTTACAAATTAACAGATTTGTAAGTAATTAATTTAAGGTGAAATTATTCTTTATATCTTCAGTTATTTCAACATTTATGTTGTATCTTCAATTGATTTTTCGTATATTTAATTAATTTCTCAGATGTTGAGTTGATAATTTCTAACTTCTGTTGCTTTTTCGTATCTCTAGATAATTTTTTCGTATCTCTAATTAAATTTTTCGTATCTTCAGTTAATTTTATTCTACCTTCAGTTGCTTTTTCATATCTTCAGTTGATTGACAAAATTATAGATAATTTTGTGTCCAATATCTGATACTAAATCCTTTCAACCCTCTAAGTCGATCAACATTTGAAATTTACTTTATTAAATTAAAATTATTATTTTTGTTTACCTGTAGAAACTATTCGAATGACCCTCTTTGAATTATTTTATTTCCTAAATTGTATTTATTTAATTTTTTCATTTAAGACAATTTCCCTGTTGGCTTTTTTGTATATAAAAATTTATAAACTGCGGCGCTATGGAATAATTTAAAAAAAACGTTTGTTGTTTTGAATTTAGGATAGTAAAATAAAGAGTTAAGGCATAAGGTTATTTTATTCTATGACTCTTGGCCAGTAAATAAATTTCAAAATAAAAATAAAAACCAAAGTTTCTTGTTTTTTTTTTTTCAAATTCATTGAAAACTATATTTAATTCGTCAGCACTTCTTAAGGGATTTTTTTTTTGTATATTTTATTCGTTTTAAGATACGAGAAATTCAATTTTAATTAATGAAAATTGCCCGAAAGTGAGTAAACAAGTATAGAGTGTTTAACAAAAACAAAAATGAGGCTAAATGTGCAGCTGTGCTGTGGATTAAAAAAAAAGGAAACGGAAATTGATTTAAATGTTTATATTTTGTGTGCGACTAAAACATAAATTTTTTTTATGTACAAAACAAAAAAAATTATTCTTGACCTACGATATTTATTTTTGAATTTAATTTCTGTATTTTAATTATGTAATTATTGAAATTTAATTTTGGGGAGATTTGAATTTTTTTTATATAAAAATGAATGTCCAAACCAACATTTATGTTTAATTACATAATTTATCTTGATTGTCTTGAAAATTTTACTTTAAAATTGTATTTTTTCGCAAAGTTAATTACACTTGAGAAAAACTTTTAATATTAATATTTATTTCAAACTAAATTCAAATTTATTTCATGAAATATTTCTGAAACAGGTTCAAATAAAAAAAAAAGACTAGGTTAAAATATCCACCTGACAATCATTTAAATTTCAAAATAAAACTTTTGTAATACCATTTAGATAAATTTTTGACAAATGTTATCAATTTATTCTCTTCATTAATCATATTGAGCATATAAATAAAGTTTCGGTTGGTCATTTGAGTTGTGTTTTTTTTGAGGTATTAAATTTGTCGTTTTATAATGAAAAATTTTCATGAAAATTCACATATGTTTTATGTGGAAAATAAGAAATAAAAGTAATATTAAGAAAGGTAACAAACAGATTATATATTTAAAAGTTAATTTTTAAGGATTTAAAATGATATAAAGGACATGCTGTGAGATTTAGTATAAATTGAAGTAGTTACCATTTACTTAAATTTATGTGAATTTGTAAAACATTGTAATAAACTCCAGAAGTTTGAAAGTTAATAACATTCAACATTAAAATATTGTCATTATATGGATTTTTGGAAATTTTCTAAGTCGGTCCGTGGAGTTTTTCAAATTATTTTAATTAAGGTTGACATATAAACTATTGCTGGACTACTCTCAAGAAAGGTTGAAGATATCAGTTCTATGAGTCAAAAATTATTTTAGATAAAGATCGACGATGAACGTCATTATTGGAAAGTATTGAAAAGCAGAATAAGATGCAATTTTTGTCAATTAAAATTGTTGCCAATGGTAGACTTGCTTTGAAAAATATATTTCTAATAATTTTAAAAATTGAATTTAAAATTGTAAATGGTGTTCAGAAGTGGTCTTTATTGGAAAAATAATAAAGAGTAGAACTAAATGCTAGTTAGTATAATTCAAGGTTGTGCTGCTTATGACATAGTCAATATTCACCGAACGTTTTTCATTCAGGTCTTAATATCCTGTCTAAACCACAATGTACTGGTGGTTTAGAAAGAAAATTCTGAATGAAAAATGTTCATAAAAATCGTATTTTTCTGCCAATATGTCCGCTGCATAAAGGTAAAAGTTCATAACTAACTTTTAATTTTATACCTAAAGTGACATTTTACATTCAAAACTTAGCTTAAAGCACTTATGTCAACTTAAGATGTTTTACTTTTTTGACACAAATATAATCTATTAAATTTAAATACGGTTTTCACAAACACTCAGTTTTCTACTGAATTAATTTTATATTTGAATTAAGTCCATTTCGGCAATCAAAAAAGCAGTTAAATATGAAACTACAACACAGTAATTCAGCTACGTGGCATTACTTTTAAGTATTTATCTCATAAGAAGAAATATTTTAAATATATCTAAATAAATTTAATATATATACACAAACATCACCATTAATATAATCTAATTAGTATATTAGCCACTTAAATTACATTTTTTCTGTAATAATTAATTACGAAACTTAATCATCATAAATGATCATATTAAATTACAAGCCCATATCGGTCACTGCTAACAATTTAATTGGTATGCCCTCTTAAGAGCATTTGAAACTCTAAAATAAAATCATATCTTGTTAAGAAATTTATTTATATATTTTCATTTAAATTTTTATTTTTTTTAGAAACTAGATAGAAATAATATCACCCATATAAAATAGAAGTGTTAATGACTTTCTATTATTTTATATGCTCTATATGAGAATAATTTAGCTACATAAATTTGTTAATTTTACAACAACGCGTAATTATTTTGTAGAATCATTTCTCCTAACTAACATAAATCCCCTTTTTATGTGTTGTATAATTAACCAAGCAGTCAGTGTCTTTTAGTTCAAATGTACATAAAAATTTCTTTTTTATTTTATGAAAATTTATGTAAAAATTATGATTATTTTGGAAAGTCCAACCCCTAAATTGTAATAATTAAATGAAATTTGTGTTAATGAGAATAGCTAGTTTTTAGTCGGATGAGAATAAAATATTTATTAGGAAGTAAATTTCAAATTTTATAATATTATTGGACTATATGCTGTAGTGTTTATTGGAATTTTTTGTGTGGAATGGGTTTCATGATCAATTGGTTTAAATGTACATAAATGAGTTGCAGAATTTTCTAATTGTAGATATATACATATATGTAACAACTAATAAAAATAAATTTTCTTAATTTTGTTATTTCACTTTGATATGTAAAAATAAATCGAAAATTTCCATGTTCGGACTAATTACTTTCGTCATGTTCAATATGGTAAATAGAAAATTATTTTATATAAAAAATTTTTATGCTGCAAAAACAAATAAACATATAATTAACATGTAGTTGGATTAAGTTATTATAGTAGAAATTTCAGTAGAATTAGATTTTAAATAAAATAAAATATTTAAAAATTAAATTTTTCACTAATCTTTGCCCTTACACGACAGAAATGATAAAGTTTAAATTTAAGAGTTGCAAAATTTACGAAAAACGAACTCAACGATGCAAAGGATTGTAACTTAACTATTAATAAAGCGAACCGGAGGAGGTGATATAATGTCCATTTTGAAATGGTCATAAAGTCATTTGGCAGTTCGAACAATAAAGTCACAAAGTCAAAGCGTTTGAACGCTCACCTCCCGTTTATCACAGATAATTGTAATAAATGTTATGCTGATTAAGAAAAGGGAATAATAAAGTTTTTCCACTTAAAGGGGGCTGCCTTTATTACTGGCAATTGCGTTAATATTATCTCTCCATTTTAAGCAACTGAAAGGGATAATTACTGGTATGTATAACGAAATTGTCAATAACCAGGCTCTTTTACCACGCATTACCCAGAATTTCCTCCGATTTGTAATGAAATTAATACGATAACGTAAATGGCAGTTTTAAATTTTAGACTAAACATATCAACAGACTAATATTTTAGGTATTCCTTCTTGAGAAAAAGTACTAAAGGCGTACGCGTCCAATATCAGTAGCACTGCTTATTCAAATATTTTTGAATAAAACTGATGGTAGTCCAGAATAACTAGAAAGTACGTTCAGATGAGTCCAGATGATTAACAAGCTCACAAGATTATTTGTAGTTGCGAAAGTTTGTTTCTGGAAAATGATAACAAACGATTTATAATAGATGGGATACTTGTCAAGAGATTAAAAGAACAAACGGAAAATAATGAAGTTCTTCATAAGCTGGATATCTACAAAATTTAGCTTGTAATAAACAAAAAAAAAATTATCTTTGACTTTTCTTCTTGCACAACATTTTACCTTAATTTTTAAATCGTAAAATTAAATTCTCTTGAATAATCAAATTTATTAATTTAATTTTCAATATAGACTATGATGACATTATAGATACATTATTTTAGCTTTCATTTATGTTTGTCTTTTATTCTTGTAAAAAAGTCATTTATAGTGATAGCTATCGAATACCAAAAACTTTATATACATATCTGCATCTAAATAAACACAAACATTTCTACAAAATGAAAAATTTTAATTGCACCACAATCTAAAAATATTCATAATGTTTCTATAATTCTAAGGAAATAACTGGTCATCATACCACATATAACTTACAAATGATTGCTACTGGTTAAAATAATAATTTTTTTTTTTTTTTGTAATTGTAAACTAATTTCTCATTCTATTTTCAATTTTCTCATTCATTTCATATACACCCAACTCTTTTTTTACACGGTAGATACGTTCGAACTAAAATCGTGTAAAAAAAAACGTGTAAAAAAAGACATGCTAACCATACTAAAATTGAGGATGTGTTCTACAATTGTAAAAAACCGTGTAAAATAGAAAAATTAACCATAAGTTGTTCTAAAAAACCTTGCAAAAAAAGAATAAATATTTAAAACATAATTTTTCCACGAACTGAACACAACAATAAAATTTAAATAGAAGAATAGAAAATGCGACTTCAGTTTCTTGATTATATATCATATAATAAAATTTGGGTATTCCCCGAGTAGTACATAAAAAAAATTAATAAAAAATTTTTTTTTTGGAAATCGTGTTAAACAATAAAAAATTTTTTTTTTGGAAATCGTGTTAAAATATTTCGTATAAAAAAGATTTGTTCTTTTTTTTGTGGATCGTGTTATTTCAAAATCGTGTAAAAAAGACCGTGTAAAAAAAGTGTTGGGTGTACATAAATATAAATTTTATTACGTTCTATATGATGTCCACTATGATTAGAGGATATAAGTTCAATGAGAGTTTCATTGAAATCAATGACTAATTTAACTAATTGGATAAATTCTGTATTTTTTTTTTTTTTGTAGAGTTCTACTCTTTGATAGTCATTAACACTGAAAGAAGATTTGATCATAAAAAAAAATAATTTGTGTGGGTTTTTGTTTTTATGTTGCTTTTACTTTTGAATCGAAAAATTAATTTTCATTTATTGTTTTTTTCTTTTCTGATGATCTTTTGAAATAATGAATCAAAAGTTTCCGGTTCGTCAATTTACGAGAAATCGTAAAATTAATAAAAAAAAAAAATTTATATTTTTCATAACTTTTATGAATGAAAATTAAATATCTTTTTTTTTTTTTATAGATAAATCAGGGTGGTGGGATATGGAGGAAAAGAATATGTAGAATTAAATGGGTGTTCTTTTTATAATAGAATATTATTTATTTCCTTTTACTATTTAATACTAAAAAAATTTTTAAAGTGTTAGAAATTGATTTAATACTTAAATACTGATGAGAAATGTTAATTGACTTTTTTAACCCGAATTTGTTTATTTTTTTTTATGAAAATAGCAAAAAAACATTTTTAATTTCTTTAATTAATAAAATCGGAAAAACTGATGATACGATTTTTGTTGCGTTTTATAGTTAATCAAATATATTCGTTTTTTAATATTTTATATATTTTCGGAGTGGACTATATTTTCGAAATAGGCTAAGCTATTATCGTTGGCCTGAATTTTGATTTTTGACAAAACAAGTTTCACGTATCCCATGTTGTACTAGGGATAAACACAATACAGATTTTAGCAGCAAATACCTGAAGAATAAATAATTTAAATTAATATATATATACTAATTATTAGTCAACAACATATTTTATATAAATAATGACTATATTAAATAATTAAATATTTAATTAGATATTATAGTAAATAATATTACAGAGAAAAATATGTAATATAATTTATGTAATTTTAATTAACCATATTAGTAGTAAAAGAAAAAAAATATAATACGTTCTAGAAAAGAGTTAATAGTTCAATTGATGTTAAAAGTTTTTTATGTTTTTTAAAAACAAGATTTTTTTTTTTCGTTCGTATCTTTCTCTCAGTAAATATATATATTTAAAGATTTATATTCATCGAATAAAAAGTACTAAAATATATATTTAAGGCTTGCCTATATTATTATATAAAATACCAAAAAAAAAAAATTAAAGACTAAATTGGTTTTTAGATGAAGCTCTATGATAATTTTATAAAATAAAATTTTAAAAAAAATAATAATAAAAAAAAACCAACTAACGAACAGAAAGTTCAATAAGATTTTCCGGAGATTATATAGAAAAATTAATAGGTAATATTCTCATGATCATAAAAATGTTTATTAAATTAAAATATCAGTGAATGAAAAAAAAAATGTATATACTTGAAATTATTAATTAATGGTTAAGTATTTTATAAATAACAGTTTAATTTTAATTGGTAAATAAATATTGTAATTAATTTTAAAATATAAAAACTAATAATTAAAAGAAATTATTTATTGAAAAACACTTGGATCTAATAGGTAATAAAATTTAACGAATTTAAGATTTCCTAATCAGAACTTAAGATTTGCTGATATAATTTGTAAATATGCTTACATTAATATACAGGTTGCAAACATAGAATCTATTTAATAAATAAATAAATTGAAAATATGACAGCGAGTAATAGTGGAGAAGACTTTTTATCATATATCGAGGAAACTAAATGAGAAATCAAGAAATAAAAACAAAAAACCAGATTTGTGGAAATAATATAGAAAAAATACTGGCCTGGACATTTATGAATAATACACAACGAAAGATGAACGAAATAATTAATGGAACTGATTTCGGAGATATGGAAATCACAAAGAAGAAAAACAGTTGTTGAAGAGATGATTTTTAAATACATTTAACAGAAATTTGAAACAAACAACTGTGAAAATTAATTAAAATGAAAAGTAATGAAGGAGTATAACAAATATAACAAACTTAAATTTGAAAATGGAATAGATTTAAAATATTAACGAATATAAAATATGATTTAAATTTTGAAAATGTGAAGTACAAAAGTAAAATTTTGAAAAAAGTCTAAAAGAACTTTGAAACTTAAAATCTAATTAAAAAATTAAAATTAATTTATAAAAAAAGCCGGAATAAAGTCATAATATTAAACTTTAAAAATGGTGAATATTATAAATTAACTCGTTTATAATTAAAGAATATTATAAATTAACTCGTTTATAATTAAAGAAGTGATTGAGATGTAAAATTGCTTTCAATTTATGAAATTGATTTGATTTTTCATAGTTTTCACCTGGGAGATTTTAGATTAGGTACAAGTAATTCTCGGCTTAAATTTAGTTCGAAAATAATACAAATTGTTTGAGACCTGAAATAATTACAACTTTATTAGTAATGATTAGAAATAACTGTGTTGATATTACTTATATTTCGAAATGTCCATTTTTTATCGAAACAATTGCACAATTTTTAATGTTGCAATTTCTTTTATATTTTCTTTTTCTGTATAAATTTTTTTAGAAGTATAACTAAAGGAGATTTATGGATAAATTGAATGTTATCGAATTTTGTCAAAATGTTTGTGTATAATTCATAAATATTAAAAAGGAGCTACTATCAAGTTCGAACTTCCCTGTATCCCTGCGGATATAGGGAAGTTCGAACTTGACAATTTCAATTTTTATTTGAAAAGTTTATAAAGAATAGTGAGCTGTATTATATTTACAAATAAATAAGATATCCTATTTAATTTATATTAATAATAAATTGGTTTAACTTTTACCTTAATTATTTAAATATTCCTGTAACCTGTATGCTTGATTTCTTTATTATAAATCCCAATTATTGAAGATGACTAAACTATTACGTGTTAATTTCCGAGTTTCAATTAATGTCTTTTTCTGGAAATAAACACTACACAATTATTTTATAATATAATTAAATTTTTCGATTATGGCACTTTTTTCCGGATTATAAATAAATAGAATTATTATAAAAAAAATAAACAGAAAATAAAAACAGAAAATTTTAAGGTTTTGTTTCACCCGAAATGTCAATGTGAACAGATGTTCTTAGTATTTACCATATAAACAAAATGTGGCAATTACAAAGTATGTCTTAAGATAAGTGTATATGTTAACTGGGTAGAAAAATTTGGAAAGCATTATGGAAAAATCTATTTGGTAAATATAAGAAAATTTAGGTTGTTGTACGTACTAAAAGAATTCCGTCTAATAGGTAAAAATCTCGGTACGTAAGTACTTTGGAATTAAAGAAATGGACGCAAATTAATTTTTCATGCAATTTTGAAGTTCTTTATAGAAAACTGGGCCAGATAAATATGCGAATACAAATTCGATTCTACTACCATCTTTTAGCCAAAATATGCAATTGTTTTTAGAGACATCTATTAGTAAATATAAAAATATAAATATTTGTGGTGATTGAACATGATGAAAAATTCTGCTGATACTGACCTCAGTTCGAAGAAAGTAAATTATGAATATTGGAAACAAGGTAACTTCTTCCATCTATTAAACAATATAGAATATATGTCTGCTGATCAGCTTCCGAAGTTTCAGTTATTTTTACGTAGATGTCACTAGCTTTGGATAAATTAGGCTAAAAATGGAATTAAAATGGGGTCAAATTTAGCATTTTAATTTGTAAAAGCGAAATTTTAGCTAAAAATGTTAAAGAACTTAAAATAGGCTTAAAGTAAGCTTTTTATATTTGCATATTTGTGGAATAACAAAGAATTACATATTTTAAAAATTCAAACTGCAAAATGTGTTTATGAAAAAAATTTGAAGATATGTCACATTTTTTCCAAACTTTTCCAAAGTTGAGAAATTGTACAAACTTATACACGCAATTCGAAAATTTTCAACCGAAAAAATATGAAAATGCCAAAAAATTGCAAAGATTTCATTCTACTTTTTGCATTTACTTTTTTGGAGTCTAAAGTATTCTTCCAAAATTTTCATAATAGGCTGAAAACCCACTTTCAGTCCATTTTAATTCAGTTTGAGTTTACTTTGAGGCTTAAACTAGGAAAGTTATTTTCGCCTAAAAATATGTACATATTTTAATCAATAAAAAATAATAAAGTTTTAATTAGGTTTGTGACATAAAAATATTTGCGCCTAAAAATATGGTAATTTTGTAATTCTATATAAAGAAAAATTTAATAAGTTACCTGAGTTAAAAATCCAATTGTTTTAAAGGTATTTTTACCTTTTTTTAATGTAATTGTTACTATCCTTTTATTTTAGTTAATATATTAGTTTTCCCTATTTGTTTGCAAATATTTCAGGGGTCCGAATACATTTTGGTGAACGCACTAAATGTGCTAGGAAAACATATGGAAGAGTATTGTGCGAATAGAATCAGACGGTTGCCAAATTAAATCAGTTGAAATAAACTTAGATTTAACTAGAAAAAATATTTAAAAAATTTACAAAGATTAATAAATATATTACTGAATGTTCCATGTTTTTGTTCAATAAAATCTTAATTATTTCACTTAAAAATTTCAATAAAGAATTTTCCAAACTTTCATTACGCATAAACATAGCTTTCTATCTTCTTTTTTTAATTTTTGGTTAATATTAGGAAATAAATTTTATGGTATTCCATAAATCTTATTTTTGCTCAATTTCAAGAAGATTTAATCGATAGTTATTTGAAATCGAAAGAAAATGGTGTTCTGCCATCCATGGTACACGAATTATTTTATTTTGTATTTAGTGAAATTGAAAAATGATCGTAATAATTTTAACTAACAATTTAATCTCTGTATTTTTTTTTTCAAATAATTTTTCTTTTCATCAAATGCATTTTAAAGTAAAATATAAAGGAAGAAGTGTGGAAAATTGGATTTAAATAATTGAAAACGTATCACTTAACTGATTATATACTAGTTTATATTAGAAATAAGGATAAAAATTGATAATATTATTCATTGGAAAATTCGATTTTCTGTAAAGATAAATGAGACAAATTTTTTGTGTACATATATTAAATTGAGATGAAGTAGAGTATTAATTTTTAAATTAATGCTTATAAAAGACGTAGAGGTCCACTTACCTATGACAAATAATTGAAAGTAAAATATAAAAAAATATTCCTGAAAATAAAAGAGAAAAAAAATTTAGTGTGAAAATTTATGTTTATTCTTAGAATGCATTCTGAGGAATTTCGGCAAAATATGATAATTACTTTCTGACACTTTTTAATAAACTCTGTTTTCGATTTCTTACAGCTACAAGTTATTCAAAGTGCGTTTTTATATCAAATAAAATCTTGTCATCTTTTGGAAAATTTGAAAATTAGCTGTTTAGAAAATGAAATCAGAGCAAAAGTCTCAAAAGGTAATTATTATGTTTTGGCACATTTTCACTGAATTTAGTTGACAAAAAAATTTGGCTTGGATTTTGACCAAAAATGGGCCTGTCAGAAAAAATCGAAATTCACGATAAAATATATTATGAATTCTATATGCAATATAAATTTATTGATTTGCTGCAATATACATTTTTTTTTTGAATAATTGATACTCTAACAGACACTTCCATTCAGAATATTCGGTATTACTTTAATTGGATTTTATTTTCCAATAACCACATATAAACTTTATTTAAATATTTAACTAGTTTTTGCATCTTGGGTAATTTTTGCTACATTTTTTATTTTATTTTGTAAGCCTTAACTTTTTCGCCAACAGGATTTGGAAGAAAAAACGTCCACCATAGTCCAGGATATATTTAGTGTTAATATGATATCAAACGACATATCTTTAGACATTTAGAACATTTTAAATAAGTTGAATAAGCATTTTTATAAAGTGGTGCAATTATGTAATAGGTAGTTTTAGATAAAAAATTTATCCGATAGCCCATCGGGACAACAAACCGTGTGTACACAGTAAATATTCTATAGGATTCAAAAAAAAGTTCTTGCTACTTAAAAGACTAAGTTTTGTCTGTGTCATAATTTAGCAACATAAAAAAAAAGGATATTTTTAAATAATTTATATTTGTATTGTTTCGTCTAGAAAAAGATAGTAGTTTTTCCTAAAAATTTTATAACATTTTTTAATCTAAAATCTGTTATACTTAAAATATTTCTAGAAATTCTATAATGCACTATTCTATTTTTTTTTTTAAAATAAAATTTATATATGCAAATCCTTTTTCGTATTTTAGTATAATATCAAAACATAAATACATAAATAATTCATTTTAAACAGGAAATATTTCAATCAAGTTATAATATTAGCATAAATTTTACATATGTATTTTTTATGCTTGAAAACAAGAAAACTTTTCCATTGTAAAAAAAAAAAACAAAAAACAAAATATCCTTTTTAAATATAAATAAAATGAGAAAACAGGAAACTCAAATAAATTCACAAAAACAAGAAAAATCATAATTTTTTTTTATGTATAAATGTCTGAAGGACTTACCAAAAAAGTTTCTAAATTTTTTTTTGATATGAAAAAAAATAATATTTTTATTTTATTGATTTATGTTAAGCATTAATGTTATACCTTTTTGCATTCATTTCATTCTTATGTTTATTTTATTTCCCCTCCTTGGAAACAAAAAAAAAAGGTAAGTACATTAGAATACTTTTTTTTGGCCTTTTACCGTCTCGTAAAAAAAAAATAAGATAAACATTACACAGAAAAAAAAAAGGATATTTAGGAGAATATCTTTTATTTCGTAATAATTATTCATATGAATTGACTGGCATATTGAAGTCATCATGAAGCATATAACAAAATAAGATACAGAAATACTTTAAAACTTTTATTTTATATTTTATAAGGAATTATTATTATAGGAATATCCTTTTTATCTTGGAAACTTTTTTGGAATTATTATGAGAGACAAAACATGTGTAAATAATAATTTTTTTATTTTGGTTTTGGAAATTTTTGGTACTCGATTAATGTAAAATTGTATATACAGAAAATATCCTTATTTTGATATTTGAAATATTTGACAGCCTAAAGGATAGAAATATTGAAAAATATTCATAAATCTTAAAGTAAAGTTTTAATTTTAATTATATTTTAGTTGTTTTGTTTAATAGTTTAAAGTCTCCTTTAGGCAAATATCCTAAATTATTATTTTGATTTGGTTTTATTGTATTTAATTTAGTATTAAATTTAAGTAATAAATTCTAATAATAATAAACAGAATTTAAAAGGACTTAAGAAAAATAAATATAGAGTCAAATTTTAAAAATTTCTAATGGCAGAAATTACAAAATTGTGAAGCGTGATAAAAGGATAATAGATTTGAGTATTAGCTTTAGTTACAAGTAGTTTAATATTTATGAGTTATATGATTTTAGATTATAAATTTTAGCAGTTAATCCACTAAGCAAATTATTAATTTTTACTATTAAAATTGCATCATAAAAAGGTTATCTGGATTATTACTACTAAGGAAGTTTTAAGGATTTTTTTCTGGATTATTTATGATAAGCAAATAGTTCAGTTACGACAGTTTAATATTACAGATTTAAACTTTTATTAATATTTATAGAATTAATATATTTCACTAAATATTCAAAATCAGTTCAAAGCCGGTAAAAAAGTACTCCACTCACGGTTTTTTTATTAGACATTTCGTCTAATAAATTTAAGAAAAACGCTAATATGCTTTTCAAAGTACAATATTTTGTATAAACTTTTTTTATGAGTTTTTTCTTTGTTCAATTTACGGGGTAGCCTAAGGACTACAAATCCTGCAGTATTGTCTGTATTTGAAGTTTCTGCTTTATAGAGAAAAAAAACTTTGCAATAAGCTAATGTCACTGTTGTTAAAACCCATAATTTTATTACTGATGTTCATTTAAAGCTGAATAAACTTAGATTCCATGGCCTGAAAGCGAACTTACTGCATCACAGTACTTACTGCATCACAGGATAGTACAATACCACTAAGCCACCACCAATCTTACACTCTTTTTAGTATGTATAAGAGGATATATTCCAAAAGAACATTTATCAGAGAGCCAATTGGAATAGTAAAATGGCATTTGACAAAATCACATTTTGCATTTAGAATATTTTTGCGTGTTAAATGCTTAGTTTCACAAATTAATTATAGCATTCCCTAATCACAGTATTTCAAGCAAATTCTAATTAATGTAACGAAGCACACAGATTAAATATTTAAAACATATATAAACTTTATTTAGACCCTATCATTTTGTTGTGCTCATAATTACTTTAGATAACGATGTCCAACAAAATGGTCGGACAAAGTATTAACATAAAGACCTTCTGTTTCCTTAAAAAAAAAATCCTTAAGCTTTATATCCTAAATTTAAGTACAGAAAAAAAATTCAGTCTATACATTTTATATGGATTAAATTTTCTAAATTAAAGGATTTTCCAAGAAAATCCATGATATCAACTATAAATATTTATTGAAAAGGATTTGTATTTTATTTCTGAAGGGAATTAAAAATTTTTCAAAAGACTAATATAACCGATATTGCCTATAAATTCACCCTAACTTCCATTCAAAAAAAATATCCTCTATATACACTAGGAAAATATTTTTCCAGATTGATACTTATTTATTTATTTATAACTATTTATGTATATTTTTACTTTTATGCAATTCGTAGCATTAAATATCTACAAAAAAATAAAAAAAAAAAATTTTTTATCGAAAAAGTATATAAATATTGGTTGGAAAAATTCACCTCCGGAAAATATGTTATACTAATTTCCGTAAGCATAAAAATGAAAGCGAAAACTTTTATGGTTTTTTTTTTGTGGTATAAAAAGAAAACTTTTACAATTTATGGTTTTGCAAAAAATAAATTTTAACATATTTATACATATAAAAGGATATATTTTTGATTATAAGGAGCTAAGTACTTTTTACCAAACCAATTTATGAGTTTTCATTAAGTGCTAATAGTTTAGTTGGCGAAAAACAAAATTTTCTGTATATTTTTTTTGTTATTTGACACATAAAATATTACTAGTGATTATTTCTATTTTTCTGGTTGTAATAGGGTGAAAGTGTGTTATGCATTTAGTTTAGTGTAAAAATTGTTGAAATTCATTTGGTTTTTTTTTTCGGTAGAAATGAAAGTTTTTTGTAATATTAAAATTTAATGCATCTTTTAACTTTTCTATTTTATGGAAGAAAATACGGAAAATTTATTTGCGTATTGTTAAAACTTGTATTTTACTGAAAGACCTATTTAGATATTCAATAGTTTTTAGAGAATTAGCAAGCACTCATGGTACTCCACAAAAAAATTACGTAACAGTGTTATAAATTACAAAAACTAATTTGATATGGTTAATGGGGAGATATTTGTATGGTTTAGATTTGGAGAAAAATAGTTTATGACGGCAACCATTTTGGTAAAAGAAATGATCGAGTAACAATCGGCTTGTCGTCGTTTTATTCTGCCTAAAATACTGAGACATTCCAGATTTCTGATTCTCGGACCAAACAACAATTGAGCAATAGCATATGCCTTGAAGCGATTGGAATAAAATCAGTATATTGGTTTGCTTGCAGGGCATCGTAAACTTAAAATACAATTTAACTATCACTGGCATAAATATAGATTCTGTAAACCGAAGGAAAAATCTACGAAAAATATACTGATATGTCCAGAATGCTTGAAGAATAACTAACTTGCTCAATAACCAAATTCTAATGATTTTTCCTTGATCTGTGGAGCAAATCATTGGCAATCACTTAGACAAAAATTGACGAATATTTTACAATAATCTAAAGGATTTTATAAAAATTCAAGGTTTTTAGTGATTTTCTCCAGACTTCAAGAAAAAATCTGCAAAACATATTCTTTCTGATATGAGTGTAAACAGCTTCAGCACCATAAAAAAGGATAACTAACTTGCTCAATAACCACAAAGGATTTTACAAAATGGCTGTAGTTTTCAATACACAAACTTACTGAACTTCAATAACCTGTAATAATTATTAGACAAAAATTGACAAATATTTCGCAATAACCTAAGCGGCTTTATACCCTCCGGAGCGCAGTAAAAATCTGCGAAACATATACTTATGGGTGCAGACGGCTTCTATACCATGAAGAATAAACTTTACTTAATAACCTGAAAGGATTTCACAAAATTCTAATGGTTATATTTAGAATATAATGGATTCTTTCAATTATTGGACAAAAATTGACAAATAGTTATTTCCTTCACTAATCCTATATTTTCCTCTCCGTTAAATCCAAACATAACCTAACCTAATTTAAAAAAATTTCATACTAAATTGAAAAAATCTAATATTTTTAATATTAATTTTCCATGCAATCTCAGAAAAAAAATTATTTATAATATTTATTTAATTTTCAACATAAAATTACTTACACTTTTTATTAACAAATTATTTACAATTTTTCTTTATTAAAAATATATAATTTTTTTTTTAATTTATTGCCACATTAAAACTTATTAAATTTTTACATATTTCTATGTTACTCCTTGCATAATAAATAATAATAAAATATACATATTTGTTTTTTTTTTTTTTTAAATTCAAAACGCTTTTGGTTTACACACTCCTTTAAAGTTCAAAATGCCATGACATAACACAATTTCTATTCTATTTCAACTTTGTTGTACCCAGAAAAAACACATTTTTATTCAATGTTTGTTTGTGATGCCATTTCGGTTTCAATTTTTTTTTTATTTTTTTTAATCCTGGCGGGAAAACAATACTAAGGCGTTTCCTTTGTGATTTTTCTTCTTTTTTTTTTTGACATTATAGAAGAGTAACAGAAAAAAAAATGTAGGAAAAATGAACATTTCTATATGATTTTTCCCCCAATATAATTGAAAATTTTCTTCTATAAAAAGATTTTTTTTTTTCACTGTTTAAAACCATAAATTTTCTTTGCTGTTCACTGAATATAAGAAAATATAATACATTATAAAAAATTACAAAAAAAAAAAAAATATCCTTTACAAGTTTATATGAAAAGTACAACATAATACAAGCTGGGCTGGTGAAAATATATTTTTAAATCTCAAACCACAGGATCTGAATCAGGAAAAAAATTAAATATTGAAATGAAAAAAAATAAAATATAAATTTTTTTTTTTTGAAAAGAAATAGAAAATCTGGAACAACATAAAAAATTAAAAAAAAAAAAAAATATTCTGTAAGGAATTAGCGCAACAACAACAACAAAAAAAAAGGATATATTTGCAAAGTGCTTATAAAATTTGCTATTTTTTTTTATCAAGAGTAAACAAGGATATTTCTATTTTTAATTACTATAAGTGTTTTAGTAATAAATGGGGTTAAGCTGGTGTATTATAGTAAATTTATTTATTAAGAGATTGTCGAAAAGTTAAGTAATAATTGAATTTTTGACTGAAAGTCAAATAGATTATTTTAGTTTGCAGGCAATTAGATTATTATAGATGACAAAAAATAATAATTTAGTAAATATTATTAATAAAATCATAATTTTAAATTAAGATTTTATTAATTTTGGACGGAATATTTTTGAAAATATTAGAATTTTAGGGAAAATAAAAAATTTAATTAAAGGTTTTTAGAAATTTTACTAAAATTAGTTTTAAAATAAAATTTAAAAAATGATAATCAATTTACGATCATATTTCTCATAAAATGATGAAGTAAAATGATGAAGTAAAATAATGACTAATGACCAATTTTTTTAATGCAAAAAATCAGAAAATTTTGGAATCTTTTTTTGAAAAATGTTTTAATACTGAAAATCATTCAAATAGACGACTGGTTCATTCAAGGACTTTCTGTCGTCAGTTATATTTATTATTTAGTAGAGTACATTACGCTTTTAGTTTTAAGAATTAATATTAAGTTTAATTTAGTTTGTTGGTACATTTTCCTAAAAATTTATTTATAAAATAATAATTAATTAAAATATATTATTAATTACTAAATAATAATAATTCAGTCGAAAAGTTTAAATAAATTTTGACTTAATTACTAATAAAATTATGTTTGAAATGAGTTTAAATACCTCTGTATATATTGTTACAGTCTTTTATTGTCTTCCTATGAAGAGAGGAGGAAGGTACGATTCAAGAAAGGACGATTTTTAATATTTTCCAGTGTAGCTTTTGATTTTTATCGAAACTTTTAGAACTTCAAATGTTATACAAATAGAGAAATATATAAAATGGAATTATATCAAAGTTCTATCTAGACAGACTTAATTTATGAATTGACAAACTCCATTGTACATTATTTATTAGCTGTCATTTTATATCAATTTCTAAAATTTCAATAAAGTTTTAAATCTAAAACGATTTAAAAATGATTTTTTTTTTTAAAAAAAATACTTTTTTACCATTAATTTCGACATAATCTTCTGTTTTACTTTCTTATTTAATGGACATTTTCTATTTCATTAAAGAGAGTCAAAAAAATTGGCTACTTAAATAAAATTTCCTAATTATCAGTTAGAAAAAACAATAACAAGACAACATAATTATTTAACATAATTTAAACATAAAAAACTTAAGAAGATTTTCTTTCCCCCATTATTATCGTTAAGTGTACCTTTTAGATTTTACTATCTCAAAAAAAAAAATTATTGCTATTTTGTTAAGATTACTACACAAACCTGTCAACGTTCTTTTCATTGCCCATTTATTTCCAGTATAAAACTTAATATTAATATCAAGATAAAAACTTAAAGTTTTATAATATGCATAAAAAAAAAAATTCCTTAAATATAAAGCAAGGACCGTAATAAGTCCTTATTTAATGATTTGAAGTGAGAATGAACCCTTTTTTGTTTTGTTTTGCGTTTTTTGAGTTCAATAAAATTCTATTATTTTCCTGATTTCTAACGACAAAACATTTTTATAACTTTTTTTATTTTAAAATATTTTTTTTAAAGAAAATTTTAAACAGAGGATAATTAAGGGAGGCCTTATGAGGGTTTAGAAAGTTTTACCAAATTTATTGTAAATGCATTCATGCATATGGTGGAATATCCAGCTCAAACTCTTGTCAGTTACCATTTACTCCAAATTTTCCAAAGAAAATATTTGCTCTTAACAAAGTTTAATTGGTTACAGTAAATTCTCCAGACTTTGGGAAAATTTTCAAAAACAATTTCTTGTCTTAACCATTTTCATATCTGCAGAATCACAAAAAAAAATTATTTTATAGTCTCCTTAATGCAATGACGTTGACTTTGTGATGGAAAAAACTCTGTATCTTTTCCACCGTTTGACTTTCAGAACCGAATAGACTGGACAAGAACAAATGACAAGAAGATTGACAAGTTGACTGACAAGATGGCTTTATATAAGAGCTATGTACAAAGAGACATGAAGAAAATCGCCTTAATTTCCGAATATATGCATTATATAGTTAATTTGGATTGGATGAGCATAAGTTACTCCCAAACCACTCCTACAATTTTCTTTCATTATCTCGCATTGAACTTTATGTTTTGGACATGAAGGAAGAGTATTTTCAGTTAGTTCCAAATGTTGGAGATCTTCAATTAAGTATTGAACAATAATGGGATATAAAATAGTAGGGAATGAAGTCTTTTTCCAGTAATTTAATTTAAGTATATCAAAAGAAGATAATTTACTTCACTTTAAAATTTTTTACCCAACCTATCTTCGGAAACTATCAATAGAAAAGAAAATATAATCTTAAACATTTTCCCTATACATTTTATAACAAACACGAAACTTTTTCGTAATAAATTCTTTATTTTTAAATCCTTTTATAAAAAAAAAAATATCCTGAAACAATTTAATTACACTACTCACTTGTTTAAGATATTCATTTATTACGTAGGTATGTATATATAGGTGAGTATTTAACTGGTTATTTGTTTTCTAACATTAAATAATTTGGTTTTTTTTCTTCTAGGATTTTTTTTTTTTTTTGGTATTATCAGTAAAAGGAAAAGGTGAATTAATTAAATAAATTTTTCACAATGAAATGTTAATCTTATCGTGTGCTCCACACTCACAGGATTCATTTTATTATTATTATTATTATTATTTTTAAATCGTATATGTAAGTTAATGCTTAAAGATTTTTTTTTTTTTTAGTCAACCCACTTTAATAAATAAACATTTTTATTGATATATATGTTATGTTTGACTGTATTGGTATATATAAAAATTTAATTTAAGGATCTAAATTTTGAGTAGAAAATATATGTATATATATTATATAGAAGTACTATAATCAATTGCTGTTATAAATATTGTGAAGTTATGTGAAATATACTAACAGTTTATAGGAAAATCTATAAGAAGGAAAAGGATTTTTTTTTTTATTTATTCATTATTTAATCCAATTATCGCATGCTTAGATAAATTGCACGCAATTTTTTTTATATGTGGGAAATATTGTTATAAATAATCACGTAGCTTGTTAAAAAATTTAACTTTATTATAAAGGAAAAAAAAAATGTAATTAAATATAACTACAAGAAAATTTATGTTTTTTAAGCATAGTAAAAAAAAAAAACGGAAAAAAATTATAATTTTTATGAATTTAGTTTCATTTTAAATAAATAACCACACTCATATATATTTTAGTAATAATAATTAATATTATTTTAAGGATCATTTTTCACAAGGTAATTTTTTTTTTTTTTAGTCGTTAAGTTATGAATTGACCTATAATTTTTAATGATTTGCTTATTAAAATTAAATAAAAAATAATTTTTATGTTAGAAGTTATCTGAGTTTTTTTTAATTAATTGGTTGTAAAGAAATGGGTAATAAGGAATAAATGGCTAACAAGTGAATCAATTAAATATTGTACTGTCACCATAGTAGCTGTCGTAATTAATATTCAAAATCTTCAAAATGTCGTAATTAATATTCAAAATCTTAAACTTGATTAAGTACGTCTTTCAATCCGCTTGCTCACGGAACTCTGTCGCTCATAAAGAAGAACGTTCGCGCAAAGCTAGCTACAGAATCTGTAATCAGGATAAACAATCATGTTATGTGAATGCGAGTGTGAGTGTATAGCTTTAAATGGATTACGAAGGTTCGGTTATTTTTTAAAAGAAAATCCCAAAAATATCATATCTTGTCCACTGTATAATAACGTAAAAACCTAAGCTTCGTTGGTGAGCTTTAATAACAGGACCACTACAACTAGTTCAATTACTGGCGGTAGTAATATATACAACAAACTTGACGAAAACTCGCTTTTTAACTTAATAATATAATCTTAAGAAATAATATTAATTTTAATTACTGATTAAAATTGCAAGGGCGGCGGTGCGCAGTGTTAGTGTTCAAAGCTGTGGTGTGGTAGTTACAGAATTCTACTGCTTTAGAGGCAACAATGTTGGTTTTTTAAATAAAAAGACCAACATTTATTAAGTTTTATTGTAATAAAGTTAGAATTTTGGGAAAAGTAACGAACCGAGCTTGTTGCAATAGCAAGTTTCTTCACTATAAGCTAATGTAAAATTAATAAAAATTAAAAAATATTGTTTATTAATTAAATATACAAAAATTTATTAAAAATTGTTTCAAGTAAATTTTTATCAAAAATAATATTAAAAATTATTTATTCATTGTTTTGGAAGCCACCATAAAACTAAACAAAAAAAACTACCAAATCTCTTTTCAAAAATAATCTTATGACAAATTTAAATAACACATTTTTTAACATAATTTCTAGCTGCATCACAACCAGAATTTTTTAACCATCTATTAACTGGACAATTTTTAAAATATTCTGTATATGCACAGCCTAATATTATACCAGCATATGGACTACATTTACCATTTAATATTGTATCAGCCATTGGCATTTTTCTAATTGCTTCCATTTTATGATTAGCCGAATCTGAACATGTATCAAATGCAGATATCATAACACTTGAATATAATGGATCTTTAAAATATTCTCTTTTAATATCATCTTGCATTGCAATTTTATCAAATTTTCCTTTTGAAATAAATTTAGCTTCAGTTAAAACACAATCAGCAAAACACTAATAATAAAATTTTTTAAAATTACACTTTTTTTTTTGTAAAAAAAAAAAAACACTTTTTACTAACCACTGTTGCTTCTACATTTGGTTGTGGTAAATTTTCTGTAGATTGTTTTTCACCTGGTATTGGTAAACCATATTTTTTAGCACATTTTTTAGCAACTTCATTTGGACCCGGATCTTTACAACAAGTATGTGGATCCTTATTAAAAAAAAAATTAAATAATTAATTTTACTAAACATTGATGAATTTATTTAAGGCTTACAACAACTGGTGGTGGTTGTGTACAATCTGGATCAATTGTTGCCTGACCATAAATTTCCTATACACAAAAATATTTAAATATTAATTTTAAATTAAAATTAAATTTAAATTTAAAATTAAATGATTTTAATTCACCATAAAATAAATTGATAAAATTAATCCAAAAATTTTATACATCTTGTTTTTTATTCAACAACGTTTTACTAGCAATTATTTTAAATTATTAAATTGTCATTAGTTTTTATACCAAAAAAAAAAAATGTTTGTTTATTTTAGATTTTATAGATTTTTTGGGGAAATTACTAAAAAAAAATAAATAAATTTAAATTCGTTATGTAATTATAATTAAATTTCCGGTCAGTTAGATATTTAGATTTTTAAATTTTAAATATAGTTAAAAAAAAAAAATATAAGTATTTAATTCCAAAATATATTACTGGTATGGAAAATAATTGAAAAATATTTTATTAAAGTTTAAAAAGTAGGCAGTCTGTTAGCTCTAGTAATAAAGTTTATAAAATGAATTTGAAGGTTGGTATGTCATCGTTTTATATTCCAAAAAATATTATAAACTTGTGATGAGTTTTCAATGGAAAAGAGAATTTTTTAGTTAATTAGGTAGAACGGTGACCGATTCTGAAATCAATAGCATTAAATTTTTTTAAAAATGGAATTATTTTTTAAATAGTATTTATAATTATGGAGAAAATATTTAATTATTTTATTTAGCAGTTTTCACAGAAATAAGACTGACGTTCTTCACACAAATGAATCGCTCTTCACAGAAATTATTACAGTATCCAGCCACTTATTACAACGAAAATAATCATAAATATTTACCTAACGTCGGAACAATTAGAAGCCACAACTTTTTTTAAAAATATATAATAGTATCTTTAAAGTCTTAATTGTAAAAGTCTGTTTCCAAGGAGGTCCGGATTTTGGGTTGAATAGGTCGTAGAGAGCAATGGATTTTGGAAATACCATAAATTTAATTATTTTCAAAATTCACTTGATTTTGCAAAGACAAATTTTATGTTTCACAATAAAATTAAATATATTATGGGTCATTGGATCGAATATTGTATGCTGCAGAATTTTTAGGAACATTTCCATCCTACCTACATTAATCACTTAATAGTTTTATGACCTAAATTTAATTATTATAATATGATCCAAAGTACAGTAAATAAAAATATATTTCAATTTGCAGATTTGCCAATAATTCGATTGCAATATTAAATAATAAATTGCAACTAGATTGGCTGTGGCTTAGTAGTAGTGTAATAAGCTGTGGTGCTGTAGGTATAATGGATTCGCATCAATGTTAGTCTAGGTCTACGCAGCTTTAAATGAGTGCCAGTAATAGAAGTATAATAAAATTTAATTTAAGACCAATGCTAACTGTTGGGGAAAAGGCTAATGATGAAGGCCATTTGCTAACAGCAAATGTCGCAGTAATTTAAACAAATTTATGGTTCGGAATCCATATAAAAGTAGTAGGTCCAAATTGCAACAGAATGTTTAGAAATGGGAGACTAAGGAGGCGCTGTTGCGCCATTGAAGAATATTAAATAGCAACTACTGTAATATTAAATTACTGGTCTCGTGTCAAATTTCGTTCTACTTTGATGATTTTACGAAATTAGTAAATTAACTAGTTTGGCATAATTTAAAACTAAAATGACCCATAAAATAATATAGACTTTCGTAAATGAACTTTTTTTTAAAAAAATTAGTTAATTTATGATAATAGTAAACTTGATCTAATAGTAGTGTAATCACTTTCTGTTTTTACATGATCTTTTTTTTACGCGAATTTAATTTAATATGATTTAGAAAAGTATGGTCAATTACAACAATTAAACAATTAATCAATTAAAAAATAATAGTTTTAATTAAATACCCAATTTTAAACATACTTCATTAAAATTTTGATAATTTTTTTTAAGAATTAATTTTGGAGTCGTAACAAAAATTTTATCTTGTTCCCCGCAACTCAAATCGCAAAATTTGATGATTTATCTCCAATTCGTTCCCTACAAGTTGAGATGAAGCTCAAAATTTGTGATGGAACTAGGTCACTGAGATAAGTCTCATTTGAAAAATATCTCTTAAGATAATTATTAAGACATATGATATGTTTGTTGGTTTAATAGTTCGATCTTATCTAATGATTTTAGCCTAATTTTTTGAATTTCATTTCTTCACCCTCTACAAAAATTTATTAAAACCGATTTTGGTTAAATTCGAATAAAAAGGGGGCTTGATGAGAAATATTAGTTGATCATTTTCTTAGTGATAGATGAGAAATAAGACGAAAAAAATGAAATTTTTTGTGACAGTTGCTGGTGACCCCGGATTAGAATACAAAAGTCAATCAATCAACCGTATGAAAAATAATTTGGGAAGTGGCCAAAAAAATTGTTGACAAACAAAATCTGTTGATTACATTTCAGAAATCTCAAGAATTTTTTCATACAGCGCAGAAAATTTGAAGCATAAAAACATTTTTCTTGAATTTTCCTTTCCATAATTGAATTATTACCATTTTATCACATCGCTTAATTATAAATTTAATCTGAGATGAAGGTTAAACTTGGGAAAATTTATAATTAAGATTAAGCTCGATCTCAATTTTATGCATACAATATACCACTAAATCGCAGCTTTCGAGATCAATCCTAGAACAGCTCAGACTCTGAAATAAATCTAATTTTACTGAATTCGACTCATCTTCATTTCAAGGATCAAAATTTTATTATGAATTAAAATTAATTTCATTAATATAAGGAAATTTTTGTAAAAATTATACATACTTAGAATTTTATGTCTTTTTAATTTGACTTATTTTCCTTAATTTTTTTTTTCTTATTTTTCTAGATTCCAGAGAAAATATCAGCATAAAGATTTTTTTTTGTGTACTTAATTTTTTTTAAAAAAAAATATCATTTAATATAAAAAACGAATATTTAATAACTTAATTCAAAATTATTGTAAAAAAAAGGAAAGAAAAAATGAGTTTCAATATTGGATCTAAAAGTGCTCAATGGCGTTCTTTTAGGTACATAATGTTTAATTATGTTATTTTAACATAAAATAATTTTTAATTTTTTTTGTAGTAAAATAACTACTGATATAACAATTTATCGTAATGCCACAACATTTGATATACCATCATTAAATACAATTAATCATGATGAAAATCAATTATTTTTTGGTATTCCAAATTTTGAACATTATATTGAATATTCAATATATCAAAAATTATTAGAAGATAATGATAAAAATTTAGTTGGTTTTATGGCTATTAATAATTGTCCAAATATTAATGCATTATTACCAAGTAATTGGATGGAATGGATGAAATATTATTATAAGTTAAAAAATAAAAAATATTATTATATTAATTTTTTTTTAATAATATAATTTTTTTTAGTATACCAAATATAAATTATGCAAATACATTATTTATTCAATATATGATTGCTGATTATTTATGTGATCCACATATGTTTTATCAATTATTTGAAGATATATTCTTAAAATATCCAAAATTAAAATATATTTGTTGTGTTTCATCAGCAAAAACAGTTGGTATATAAAACTTATATTTGGTATATAAATTTGTAAATTTTTTATATATATAAATATTATTTTTCAAGGAATTTATGATGAAATTATGAATATGTATGCTGTAAAATGTTTACCAAAAAATGCTCATAAATTATGTCAATTTTTATATATTGCATATCGAGAAAGATATATATCAACATTAAAATTTCGTAAAGCAATGTACCTATAATATAAATTATATTTATTTAAATATATTAAATTATTATTAAATAATAATTAATATTAATAGGGCTGCTGATAATGATGAGCTTGTTGATATGTTAGATCAAAAATATCCAGAAAATCGTAAAAATTTTGGTGATTTTTATATTGCTGAAGAAATGATACAAGGTGTGAATACAACAAGAAGTATTATTGTTATGGAAGTAAGTTAAGAAATAGAAAAATTTATGTAATAATCTTTAACATATAATTATTTTCTTGATTTTTTTTCGATTACATAGCAAAATGATAAAAATTTAGGTGTAATGCTATTAAATACTGAAGTTAATACAAAATTTTTATATGAAAAGTTTGAATTATCAACTTATGATAATTTAAAGAAAATATCAAGTGTTTGTTCTGAAACGAAATTTATACAAAAAAGGTTAGTATTTATTTTTAATGGTATTAAGTAGGTTTTACATTTGTGATGTTTAAAATTGATGCTGGGATAATTTTGCGTTACAATTTCACAGATGAAGCTTTACACATCTGCTGAAAAACCGTGACTTTCGACAAATTCTGCAACAGTTTCTATATCAAATAATTTATTCTTGTGAGTTGTGCCGGTTTACAGCCATGTACACTAATTTTTTTTGACAGTTGGTGTTATGTAAATCCTAAAAAACGAAATTAGTTAAAACAAATGTTATTATCAGTTTCATTTTTGTTGAGTATAGTACGTCAGCTGAATAATAATGAAACTGATAATAACATTTAATAAAATTTCGTCGGCCTATCAACTTGCATTTGAGTTTTTACTTGATTTCTAGGAAATCGTATCTTAAGTTACATTTTGAGTACATACATTTGAAGTATTACATTATTTTGTTTGATAATTTGTCGTAACCAAATTAAACCGAAAGAAAAATATCGCAGATTTGAATAAATATTGGAATCTTTGTACAATATACAACTCGTCTGACGAATTACACATTCTTTTGTATTCATTTATCGAATTTAAATTAATTTTGTATTAAACTTCAACGGCTGCGTCTATTTTCTGAATATTTCACTGGCGAGCACCGTAAACTGGACAGCGGTTGAATTTTTGGCCGAACACTAAATGCATAAATAAACAACATTTGCAAATTTTTCACAAATATTTATTTAGTTAATAAAAAACTACAAAAAAATTTATGCTACATCACCACTGATCGTCTAAAGACCTTCTGGAAATTTATGATTAACTAATTAATTTTTTTAGTCATAATAATAAATAAATAGAAATCGATTTTCTTTACGGAAATCTTCAAATAGTATTTTTCATATTGGTTTTTTTTTATTACAAAGCTTCATTATTATTTGGAGAAATTTAAGCTAATTTCAACAAATTCTAATTATAATTTTGTGGAAATTTGCCAAAACAAGATAACTTCATTTTTTAACATTTTCAAACAAGTTCTAATTTCAATTGCTAAATTTGTAATCATCAAATTTCCCAATAAGTACATTTCATTTGTTATAAATCAATTTTGAAACAGATATTTTTATTCCTGCGGTAATCACTTTGCCAAAACATTACCACGGAATCCTCTCCATAAATTTTGGTTTACTGATCAGATAGAAACCAAAAAATAATCAATATTCTAATTTCAATAATTGAGCATTTCACTAGAATTTTATATCAAGACAAGTTACGATTCAATTTTCTTAAATTTCCTTTCTTAAAAATTTGTAATTATATGTTAGATATCGCGTTTTGGCAAAGTTCCACAGAATTGTATTTGTAGAAAAAAGGATTTAAGAATTAATCTTGGTTCAAAAATTTCTGTACAACTTTTTTTTCCTTTTTTTTTTTTTCGTAGAGATATTGTAAAAGAAAAATCAGAAGAATTTTTTCAAAGCTTATCAGAATTAATACCAGATGATAATAATGAAGAAATGTATTTAAAGCATACTGCTGATGAAATAGGTCATTATTGTAAAGAAACCAGGTTAATTAATAAAAATAATTATAAAAAAAAATAATAATAATTAATTTTATTAATTTCATAGAAGTGTTTCATTTTCCAGTTTACATGAAATACTTGGTTCATTTGCTGATAATTCTAAAGATTCATCACAAGAATTAGATATAAAATTAAATTCACAACTTTTTGGTATAAAAAATTTTTTTTTTTTTCTTTTTTCAATTAAAAAAATAATTAATAAAATATTAATTTTGTAATATTTTAAGATAGTACTATGTTATATCGACCATTTGATACAAAAAATATTAAAACAATTAAAAAAATGGGAAATATATTTGCATTAGAATGTTTTGGTTTAAAAAATACATTAGATCCACGTCGTATATTTGAATTATTAGTAGCTGCATTTGCTAATTATCCAGATCGTGAATATTGTTTTTATTTAGTTGAAACAAATGAATCATTAGAACATTTATTAACATTTTTTACAGTTAAGTTTAAACATATTTTTTTTTTTTTTTTGAAAGATTTTTTTTTTAAAAATATCTATATTTTTATTTGTATAGCGTGTACCACCACGTATACAATGTATATCAAATCAAAATCTTTATATAACACATAGAAATATTGTACTTGGTTATTTAAATATTTATTTAACAACATTTGATGATTTAATACCTGTACAAATATTACTTGAAACTGAAAATCCTGATAAACCAATGAAATTATGTAATGAAGTATTTGATTTAATATGGGATTCATTAACAAATTTATATACATGTTATAAATCAATTTGTATAACATCTAATAATAATTTAGTTGGTATTGCAGTTTTATGGTAAAATTAATATTTATTTTATAAAAATTTTAAATTAATATTATATTTTTTTTTTTCAGTGTAGAAAATCGACAAGATTATTTTAAAAATTATTATATATTAGATGATTTTGTTGATGAAAATGTTATTAATGATGAATCTGTACATGGTAGACTGTTATATTTATATACACATCCATTATTTGATTCAGAATCAGCATTTATATTTAGTGAAATAACAAGATTAACTGGCTATAAAAATATATATTATTCATTAGAATTGGATGTTGGTAGTGTAAGTATAAAAATTTATAGAATTATTAAAAGATCAATTAAATTATTTTTATAGAACAGACAAATGACACGACAGTTTAAAATTATAGTTAAATTACTATGGTAGCAATGAAATTAAATTAAAATTAGGGGCATTTAACGTAAGATAATCGAATTGTAAATTATTGCAGCGATGGTGAACTACTTTTTTTTTGGTAATGGGCCAGAATCAATTTTTTTGGAGATGATTGCATTTTCTTATCAGAATTTTGTTAGTTGATATTAAAATTGTTTACATATTCAGTAGTCAATATTGTTTTCAGTTCGATTTCTTTACGTTGATTTTCCATTCGATTTCTTTTCGTAGAATGGGAGACCTTTGTACAGCAATGGCGAACTTATCCGAAATGTAGTACATTTGAATAAAGTAGATCTGTCAATAAAGCATTTATTTCAAAACTATTAGAAATAACTTCTGGGTACATTAAAGTTGTCTCGTGCATTACTTTATCCGCTCATCATAGATTCGCCATCGCTGGTTTAGTGATTAACGAAGTTAAGTGGTATTTTTGTAAAATTATAGATATTGTTGGAAATATTAAGATTTAAAATTCATTCCACTTACTTGACTTACTTGTAGCAAACTGAAAACTTTGTTTAAACTTAATATACTTAAAATTAAAATGTCAATTCACCTTCCATATCACTAACTTTTTTAATTGTTGAAGGTAGTAATTATGTCAGAGAATAAATTTAAATTAGGGTAATTACCGCAATTAGATTGTCGATATTATCAGTTTGTACCAGCTAATTATAATTTTTTTTACAGCTACTTGAATATTTACAAATATTGTAGAAAGTTTTGTTAAATTTTCGCTAGAATGTAGTTTTTCGAATGACCTCTGCCTGTGTTGAGATTGTACTCAACTAATTGATTTCAAACTATTTTCTGAAAACTCTGACATTAGATTTTATTTTGCGGGAATTGTTTACATTCGATTGAGATTTGAAATTATAATTTCAGCCAATAATAATATAAATCTTACTAAAATTTATCAAAAAACTTAGCCATAAATCCTTCTATTTTAAAATCAATGACTTGTGTATTTCTTTTTTAGGGCTGTAAACTATATAAATCTTAATTAATTAATTTATATAGTTTGAATTTTATTTAAATTATTTACATTTTATATAAAATTTAATTTCAGAATATCCTTAATTTATATAATAATTTTTTACCGGAAATGTTTCCAATTTTACCATCTGCACTTTATAAAATACCATCATATACTAATGAAAAATCAAATAATGATAATTCTGATAAATTAGAACCATTTCCATTATATTTTCAAAATACAAAATTATCACAAGATCCACGTAAAAATATTGATACAAAAATTATAACAATTGGATTTGATGAAGTATGTAAAGGATTTTTAATACAATTAATATTTGGGTAAAAAATTTCAATTTAAAATATATACTTATATAATTAATGTATCTTTTTTTAATTAATTATAGTAAAAATTGTCGAAATTATAAATTTACATCAATTACAGTATTAAATCCAGTTGAACATATATCATTACTTAATATGAAACAAATAACATTATTATTAGATTGGCCATTAATACTTGGTTATGAATATTTAAAAAGATTAGGTCTTCATGTTTGGTATAATATTATTTCAATACCAATAAAAAGTATATCAAAGTAAAATAATTTAGATATTTTTTTAATTTATTTAATAATTATTTAATAATTTTTTTTTAATTATTTCTTCATTTTAGATCAACAAAAATGATTAATTTTGAAAATGGTCAATATATGAAATATGATAAATTATTTTTACTTTGTAGTATTGAATATGGTTTTCCATCAAATTTACCATTTAAAAGTTGTATTGTACCAGCTAATTATATATTATTAAATTCATCAAATGATTGTGCTGCAATATATAATAAAATAAGAATTTTACAAAAAGTTTATCCTAGAGGTAAAGTTTTATAAGATTTATAGGATTCTATTACAAAGTTTAGAGGATAAAATGGTGTTAAATGATATTTCTCTATGGTTTTTATATGCTGTTAAAAGAGAAATAGTTGAAATTGTATTTTTGAAGTTCTTTTAGGAACAAATTAAATGTAAATTTATTCAACTTCATCCTCTAAACTTTTATTAATTGTTGTACAACATTTGCTCCATGTATAATTGGTTGTAAATAAATCGTGTAATATTTTTAGAAATTTCTTATAACTTTTGTCCGTCTATTTGCTAATTTTTTAAATTAATATTTAATCCTGTTAGGGCAGGTTGTACGGTGAGTTTAAACCTTCAATTTATACTCATTCCGTTTCACAGTTGTAAATTTGTCTCAGTTTACTTAAACTGGGAATAGTGTATTATTGTGAATTAAAAATTGAAAATAATGTAATTTCGATTGACAAATGAATCAGTTGTTGTAGTAAAAATTGACTTGACATAACTTAAATTTGGTTGAATTTATATTTTACTCAAATTAAATAAGTAAACTTCTTTGATTTTTCAATTTACTATAATTGAATTTTCATAATTTTACATCAATTTAACAAATATTTTAATTTTTCAAATTATATTAGGTAGTTTGGGTCCAGGTCTGGGCAAATTCGTATTTTCAAAATTTTATATTTCATTTTTTGCCGATCAATTTAAATTACTTAACGAAGATTACGTTTAAACGTAGATTGAGAAACTAAATAATAATTTAAACTGAAATTGCATAGATTGCTCAATAGAAAGTTTGAAGAATATTCTTTGCGACAAGACCTTGCGTTGGGTAGCGTATAAAAATTAAACATAGTAAATTTTCAATAGCTACACAGTGGAAAAGTATTGAAATGCAAAATAAACTAGAAAATGTTTTTTATTTAAACATTTGACTCATTGGGGTACTATTCCAAAAATTAACTTCTTGTAAACAATAATAGAACCCAATTATACAGAAGCAAATTAAATCAGCTACAATAAGATTTTATGCACTAATAAAAAATATCTTTTAATTTTTCTTTAATTTGACTAAAAAATGAAATAGGTTTTGAAATTGTCTTATATGGTAATACACTATTAGCATATTGTTGTATAAATTTTTTTTTATTAAATGGTGTTACTGGTGATAATATGCATTTTGTTTTACAATGTAAAGAATCAAATGATGAATTAAATGTTGGTGCATTTGCTGAAGATAATATACATGATGAAATGTTAGATATATTAAAAGAAGCTAATGTACATATATATGAAAATTATCGTTTTTATCGATGGAAAATTGAAAATAATTTTATATTATCTGTAACATTTGAATCAAAATTAAAATTTATAACATTACCATGTAAAATATTTATAAATGGTAATCGTAAAGTAATATTTCGTAAAATGACAACAATATTTAAACAAGCTGGTTTAGTAATGGATGGTAGATTAGTTATTGATAAAAATTTTAAATTAAATGATCCACATATTTATGCAGCTGGTCCAATAACACAATATAAAAGAATATTATTTGCTAGTCGATATGATCATATACAATATACTAAATCAGAAATTGGTAAAATGGTATTTTTAATTTCAATAATTTACTTTTAAAAATAATTATTTTTATTTATTTTTTTATATATATATTTTAAAAAGTTGGGTATAAAATTCTTTAATGAATTATATGGTAATAATGATAAAAAATATAAACAAATACCAATACCAATATCACCAATAATAAAACATGTATTTTTACCTGGTGGTTATTTATATATGTCAATACAACGTCCTGGTTTTCGTTTACCAAATAAAATAGCAAAATTATTATCAAATTATGGTACAATATTAGCAACTGGTAATAAAGAATCAGATGGTTCATATAAAAAATTTAATGGTATTAGAAATTTAACAGAAGATTTACCATATAGTGATTATTTTAATATACGTTTAGATGATAAAGGATATATGGATAGTTTAATATGTTTAACTAGACGAGTATTAAATTTAAATAAAATAATTATTAAAAATTTTTAAATTTTTTAATTAATTTTAGACAAATCAACCATTACATCATTTAATACCAATATTTGGTTATCATGAAAAAATGTTAAATAATTTACGTCATAGATATGAACTTGGACAAATAAATGATTTTTTAGAATTTTTTTGTCAAAATTGGGTTAAAGATTTATTAAATAATAAATTTCATAAAATACTTAAAGATAATAAAGTATATTTAAATAATATTATTGAAAATGATTCATTTTCAAATACTTTACCATATAAACAAACTAAAGGAAATGTTAAAATTGTAAATTAATTATAATTTATTATATTTAATTAATATAATAATGAATTAAAATTTATTTATAGATTACTGATAATGATAGAAAATCATTAAAAAATACATTAGCAACAGATGAAACTATAGCAGAATTGGAAGGAAATTTCAAAAAATATAAACGACAAACTTCATAAATATTTAATTGAAAATATTTAAATAAATTATAATGTAAATATATTTTTTTTTTTTTAAAAAAAATAATTTTCCTAAAAAGAAAATTCAAATTTTATGGATTAATAAATATAAATGTAGAATTAATTTTCATATTCTTTATGTTTTTTTAACATATTTTCTAGGACAAAAATTTATAAATTCACAAGTGTTCTAAGCGACATAATTTTCATCTGTTTCAACTTTCCGGTTGATATTTACCAATTTCGACAGATAATCGTGTTTATTCCAATAAACTTTTCGCTCGATTTCTTTTGAACTGCTGAATAATATTGGAAACGTTACGGTGGACATTTCATACATATTCTTCCAGCAAGAAAGTAACTGCCTAAAAACTCTACAAAATGTTTTCAATCAAATTTTTAACACTGTCAGTGAAAATCAGTTGATTAATTTACAAATTCAAGCTAATTAATTGAGAAATAAATTTCCAGTGAATTATGGATTTATGCCATATCCGCCGGACGTCTGGAATAGGCATGACTAGTAGCCGCAACAATTACGGATGTATTTTTTTTTTCTAGGCTAGTGAACGTTTCGGAGGACTTTTTATGTACTTTTTGTCCGCAGTAAATGCTCGAAAAGTATTGAAACATGAAAACAACAATAAATGACAATTAACTTATTATTTTAACTGGGTTAAAATAATAAGTTAATTGTCATTTATTGTATTTGGAAGGCCACGTTCTTCCAAAACCTTTCGATTATTATTTTCCGTTTTCTATCGAATTTATCTATTTCAGTAGCCACAACAATATTTGTTCTCCTAGTCTAGTTAATGTCACGGAGGAATTTTTATATAATTTTTTGTACGAAATAGTAAATTCTTGAAAAATGTTGAAAAATCAAAACAATGAATGATAAGCTGACGAGCTGATTAATTGAGAACTTCAGCTGGGAACAAACTAACAATGTTTTTTTTGCGAATACAAATTTTCTCCGAAGTGTGCGAAGCCGACATATCCTTTCAAACTATAGGAACGAACATGAAGTATTTTAGGTTATAATTTAAAATATTATATTTTATAAGAATTTAACAAGAAACTTTAATAAGAAATACCCTAACTAATTTTAATAAAACTATGGTATCACTTGTTAACTTTCCAAATTAATTTATCCTTGTAAACAAAAACATTGCACGTACTCTAATATTAATTACACAATCTCTGATCCTCTACTGACTTGAACTGAAAAGCCAAAAATATTTCATTAAAGTCAGACTTTCACAAAAAAGAAAAAAAAAGTAATTATCAAATTGGCGTGTATCGTAAATGAAATATCCTTAAATATTAACTTCCTGACTAGTCAGACTACCAACTAGTATAGAAAAAAAAAACTATATACATTGTATAATTAGTATTTCTAGACTAACGATTTTGATTATTTTTTCGTTCATTTGATATACAATTATCCAATCCACCCTTATTTGACCAACGAATACTAATCAGTTTCATTGAATAAAAAAAACACATTTTATATCCTTCATTAGTTAGTAAAACTTTTGGTTTGGTTGTATAGTTTTTTTCTTTATGAATTCTGAAAATGGTTGCAAATAAAAATCGAATTGCAATCACACCTCTCAGAATCGTAAAATTGTATAAATGAAAAATTAAAATTTGTGGCACGTTTTGTGGTTAGTTCTTTTTTGAACTTTTTGACTTTACCAGACAGAGATTCATTTAACTCGTTTATGTTGTCCTTTTTTGTTTTTTTTTGAAAGTTTTAACCAATTTGATATTATATTTAATTGGTTATCTCAGTTGTTAGTTATGTGTTGAGTTTATTAGAACTGAGTTAAAAACAAAAATCCTGAAAATCACTACAAAAATCATATTTTTTTAAAGATATTATATTTATGAACTTATATATACATATAATATATTTTTTAATTAAATTATTTTATTTAGTAGAGTGTAAAGTTAACTTGATTATGTTCCGTGACATAATTTTAGAAAAAAAATTTTTCTGAACTTAATTGAGTATAAAAAAAAAATATAATTCTGAATTGTTTTGCTACTTTATTTTCATATCTTTTGATATCGTATTTAACTTTATTTTGGTAATTTTTCTAATTTCAATAAGGATTCGATTGAAATGTTTAAGAGTTTTTTAAGATAAAATTTAACAAATATTATTAAATAAAGTTTTGGAATTTAAGTTGACAATAAATATAAAATTTAGGAGTAAAATAAATTTTGTTTTGATGTAATATTTTTGAAATTTTTGAGGCGATTCAGTCCTTAAGTTTGCTGGACATACATCCCTGTTTAAAAGTGTTCAAATTATGATTTAGCATAGTAAAGGAGCAGTTGAAGAATTGTGGGATACCACAATGCAAAATTTTGCTACCAGATGAACGTAGCAATTATTTTAAAACCATCCGATACGCTGCGTTATTAAGATTTTTTAATGAACATTTTTTTTTAATGAAAAATGGTAATGTAACAATGTAAATATTCTCCAAACTTGATAATAATCGCCACTTTGGAAAGGTATTAAAGAGTAGAACTTTTTCTTTAAACCTTTAATTTCTGCCCGCAGATCGACCCTTTCCGTTTCCTAATCAATGCTAACTTATCACCGGTGTGCTCCTACTTTAAGACGTTAAGGAAATATCAATCTAGAGTTAATCTTCTTTATTTTTATACAGCGAATGGTGGCAAAGGACATTTTCGATTATGGTTTAATTTTATTTTGCTCTAAATTTGCTTTCAATGAATTAAATATAATATTATGCGAAACGTGATATTAACAGAAAATCATACAATTTTCCATTGAGAGCTGGCTGCGTATAGAGAGCGAAAAAAAGCATTTATTGTACCTGCAATATTAATATCGATTTTTGCCAAAAAGTCAAAACCTTGAGCCGAAAACAATCTTGTATATTTCCAAGCTTATAAACTCCTGAAGGTTAAAATTTTTCCCACACATTACATTCGCATTAATTATGAAAATTAATCATTTTCCAAATTAAAGTAAACTTAATTAATTTTCTTTTTCTTCCAGTACGGAAAGACAAATTTTCCGTATAAACAGAAAGTAACCCAAAATTTTATATTTTATTTATTTATATTTTTATACTTTTTAGATCTTAAAGATATTTAACCCTTAATAAATAATCAGATTTTCTTTGAATTTTCAATATTTTTTAGAAGGAAAAATAAATTTTTCTGGAAAAAAAACCTTTAAATTTCGTTAAAAAAAAATTGAAAAAAAAAAAGATTAATTTTTCTTAAAACAATCTGAAGGATACAAGTACATAAAAAAGAGAAAACATTTTTCTTTTTTTTAAAAAATAAAAATATTATGAGTACGTAGAAAAATGATTTCAAGCATTATTAAATTTATGTTTCCAAGGAAATTTTTTTTTTGTGTGTTATTTTTCTTGAAATAATCCTCTTGGAAAAATGATAAGATCCTTAATAGAAAATATTTAGTCATGAGAAAAAACGAGTCATTACATAAAAATAAAAAATATGATTAAGTTTCACAAAAAAAAAAGGAAGAAATTAATTGAGAAAAACTAAGAGAATTTTCTGTAACTTAGGATATTTTTATAAATATTATATGACAATAATACTCTAAACATAATAATCATAAATATAATTTAGAAAAATTCTTATAATTAATATATATACAAGTAAAAACCATTTATATCCTTTTTCCTTGATTAACACATTTTGTCTTTTATTAGTCCTCAGGAGATACCAAAAAAAAATAACAACATATAATTCCGACCATATAGTCAAGACTTCTTCTGGTAGTCAAGAATCCTTTTTCGTTTTTGTGTCATAGAATAATGAAAAGATCCATGACATTACTTTAGTGATTAACATTGAAACATTAAATTGATAAAAATTCATTAAAAAATATAAATAAATAATTGAGTGATTTGCTTATGTTGAATTATGTTGAAGATTTATTTACATTTTAGATTCTTTTTAGATTTGAACTACAACTTTATTATGAGCCTCATATAAATTGATACCAAAAAATAAATGTTATCAAAGTTTATGGATCAATTATGAAAAGTTGAGTATCGAATTAAGGACATAGAAGTAAGAATATCGATAATTTAATCAATTACAATCTACAAAACCCAGTTTTTGCATAAATAATATTTGGAAAATGACATTATTTTAGTAAATCTTTTTTAATTATTTTGGTACAAACGTAATTAAAAACTATATTTAGTATTTTATGTTGTATATAAAATAAATTATTATAATAAAATACTAAAGTTGTAGCATAGATTCATTTAGCTTGAATATCACTTAAGAGATATTGGTATTCTATAATATTTTTCTCCAATTTTTAACCAAAACTAATTCAGAATGTAAATTGCTTTAGCCAGTACTATTTCTAATCATGATATAATAGTACTATTTCTAATCATGGAAATATTTATTTTAACACTCTCAGTGCTATGTCAGTCATTTTTGACTGACAGTGCTTTGCCGCTCGCACCACAACAATTTTTGGAAATTTTCTCTTAGATCTACAGTATGTCAAGTTTATATTGAAAATACATTAATAATTTCAGATTTTTGTCTGACAACACATTTTTTAACATACTCTGTCAGGTCGATTTGTCTGATAAAGACTTTTTTAAAATAGGGATTTGACAATAACATGTTAAAAAAGGCCTGTCAGGTCAATGTATCTGACAATAACATGTTAAAAAAGGCCTGTTTTTTCTGTGGCACTGAGAGTGTTCACACGTTCACTTCCAACTCGCTTTTGATATGTGTACGAGTATATGTGTTAACAAGCTTTTTTAATTGTCTCTTACAATTAAGCTAGGGCAGAATGAATATTACAGTATATTCGAATTTGAATTAAAATTAAACTAATTGATAATCTGACCAAACAAGCACTTCATTGGTTTCCCTTTGATTTGTTTAACTGACAAGTCACTGAAATATTAAATCTTAATCAGTAATTTGTTTAATATTTAAACTAAAAAATCCTATAAAAAAAATAACAAACAGGACTAAATTTTTGTTACTTTTTATAGCGAGTAACATAAATTTTTAATTTTTAATAGAATAAATTATAGTAATTTGTAATAAAATATTTTAATATTTTTATTTTTTTAGATTATTATTATCACAGCATGTGAAATTTTCTATTTTATACTTTTGTGTTTTTTTTTTGGAAAATTTACACGCAATTTTTATGTTTGTGAACAAAACAATTAGATTAATATTTTTAAATCATAAAAAAAATTTAAGTTGTAGTTTTGTAAATTAAATATTTTTATTAACTTTATTTTTTTTTTTTTTTTTTGTATATTTAATTAGATTACATAATTAGAACATAAATGAAAAGTTTTTATGAGTGAAAAATATGGCATGTTTTAATTATTATTACTAATAATAAAATTATGAATTAAGATATATTTTGTAATATTTAAATTTATTAAATAGAACAAAATATATGTTGGTAAATGGATAATTGTTTTTGCACAATTAATTTAATTCAGTAATTTACTTTCAATTTGCCGCAGAACATTTTTCATATTTCTGTTATTCGAAAAGTATTTTTTTACCCCGAAAGTTGTAGGTTTTGAGTAGTTTGGATTTTGGAAAAAAAGGATTTGGAAATCCAGATTAATAGAAATTATATATGGCCTTCCAGATTACAAAACTGTAGTTAATTTCGTAGTCGTTGATGGTTTTGGGCGAAAAAATAAAGATATAATTATCTTGAGACTCTGTAAGGCAAAGGATAATAGGTGTTGATAAGAGACTCCAGCGGTGGTTTAGGAGTTGTAGAGCTTGGTGTGGTTGTGGTATGTAATAAGGTCGTTCAAGATCGATGATATCCGAGGCTTTAAATGAGTACTAATAATGAAATTATAATAAAATGTAATGGAAGATTGGGAAATATCCTAACGATCGAGGCCATTTGCTTCCCAACAAATATCTCACTAACAAAGCCTTGTTGCAATTAAAGTTGCTTCTCTAAAAAGTTAATGGTTCCGAATCCATATAAAATTAGCAGGACCAAATTGGAATTGAATGTTATGGCGTCGTTTAAGGGAGGCTTTGGGTCCAGACGCGCAGTAAAGTAAAGGAGAATAAAAAAAAATCTAGCCCAAAGGGGAGGATAAATTGAAATCATGAATTTGCGATATAAGCTAATTTGATAATAGTGACTTCTTTTAATAACGACTCCCGATTATAGTAACCTTTTTTTGGTTATATGCTACCAACAATTAATTAGCGAAGAAAATTTATATTCTAATAGGAGCCTTGATACCAATTACCATATTGAGGAAGTTATTAATTTTTTTAATGTCGTTATTGAATGGTCAGAGAAAAAAAATGTCCCCATTAAATAATGAATTTAATAAAAATTCGCAAAAACAAAGTTGTACTTAACAGATTTAATAATTGAAATAGTTTGTTTTCAAATATAAAATATTATAGTATTTAATTATGGACTTCTTTGTTTACACTTGCAGCATATAAGTACTTATCTAGAAAAAAATTTCCAATTAATTCATTTTTTCGTTAAATATTTGATTCAGCTGTGGTCGCTTATATCGGAAAATTCATTGTATTTTGATTATTTTAATAATCAATTTAAATCCTTTTTCTTAAATTCTTATTTTCCTGAAAATGTTTATTTTATCATCTAATAAAACTTCAATAAAATAAAATTATTATTCAATAAAAATAAAAATCAAATCACATACAAAAATTATTTTCGTCATGTTTGCAACTTTTTAGTAATTTATCTAAATTTGTGGAAAATTTCTATTGTTGAGCCGATTTCTTTCAATTTTTCCAAATTTCAAATGTTTTTTCATTTCAATTTGTATTAAATTTCGTATATAAAGGAAGATATGTGAAAAATTCCAATATTTATTTTATTTACTGAGATTTATTTTTTTTTAGAGGCCATCTTAAGAAGATGTTAGACGTTTTCCTACTTTTTTTTTCGGTATCAGATCTTATAGAACAAAGAATACCTTACGATAATGGAAGTGAAAAAAATAAAACAGAAACAACATTTATTTCCTTCTATCGTTTGGTTTTTAGAATCCTTGCAATTCTCTTCTAAATGATTTCGTATATAGTAAACGTGTTGACACGAACGCAACGAACACATTACGTGCATTGAATTTTTTTTAGGAAGAAATAAGAAGAAAAGGAAATAATTCTTTTTTTTTTCAAATAATAAATAAACAAGATAAACAAGACAACAAATCTATACATACATAAATTGTTTTCGGATTTTCCTTTTTTTTTTACTACGGTTTAGGTAAAAGATAAAGGATGCAGCGCTACGGATAGAAAAGTCTATCAAGAAGGATAAAAAATCTTATACAATTTTTCAATTTTTTTTTTTTATGAAGATATAATTGAAAAAAAATCTTGAAGAAAATGTATACAATTTTTCTTCCTTTTATTGTTGTTAAACAAGGATAATAAGAGTTTAGAAATTTTGTATGAATGTTTGTGAAGTAGTTAGTGAATGTAACTAACACACAAAATTGTCAATTGATAAATTGTCATTTGGTGTACGACGTAGAAGGAATAATATAAAAAAAAATTTCGCAATCATGTGTTGAAGTTATCGCGGAAATAACTTTTTAAATTATAGGATAAAAATAGATTGTCTGGAATGAAAAAGTTTCAGACTATTTCTAATTTTTTTTGCTTAAATTATTGTTTGATGAACTTTTTTTTTCCATTTAAATATTTTCCCTGGATTTGTTGAATGTGAAAGTACATCTAGCCAAGTAATATTGAAAAGTTTATTATAATAAAATAAAAAAAAAAATGGTTGAAATTCAGTTTCAGAGGTTGTGATAATAATTGCTTTAGATAAAATTGACATTATTAAATTCAAGAAGATTTTTTTAGTTTGTAGACAGATAAGGATGTCTATGAGAAGATAAAATAATTTTATAATGGCATGATTTTGTTTGAAGTGAAATTAAATTGACGCACTAAATTTTGTATTTGTCATATTTCGAGATTTGGATTTCTTGAGATATTTTATTTTTCGAGACATCGAGATTTATTTTCTCGTCATATTTTGTGTCACGAGATTTCGAGATTTTCTTTTTTATGTTTCGAAAGTCTCAAAAATACTCGAGATTATTTTCTCATACAAAAAAAAAATCAAAATTACAAAACAATGTAAAAATTTATTAGTAATAAAAAAAAATTATGCTGATCCTCATCTTGTTCTTAATCGTGAGAAGGATAAGAATCAGGATAGGGATTAGGACAAAAATCATGACAAGAATCAGGATCTGGATCACGGAATATTCTTTCAAATTCATAGTTCTTTGCGATTGTAAAAGTTCTTACTTAAAGAAAATTTTGGCAAAAGAAAATAAAGAGTTGAGCGGGTTATACAGGATCAGGATCAGAATCACAATCAGGATCAGAACCAGGATCAGGATCATGACAAGGATCACGGAATTTTCACTGAAAATCTTAGTACATATAGAATTTCAGTGAAATTCTTTGAGATTCTCAAAGTTCTTACTTAAAAGAAAATAGAGGGTTGAGCGGGGCTATTCTTTAAAACTAATAAACGAACATAAACTTAAATACAATATTAAATTTTGAATACTCGAAATTTGAACAACAAAAACTTTCAACTATATTCAAATTAAGGATAAAAACTAAGCCAAAAACATTTTTATTTAAATTCCTTTTTATTTTTATTCTTTTAAGTTGTTGTCACAGCAAATTCTCAATTTTTAATATTTATTATTTTTTTTCTTCGAAATTCCACGTATACATAATAATAAATACGTTTTCAAATTCAGTAATAAAATTTTGTCTTTTAAATGTAATAAACGATAATAATTCATTTTAATGGTGGTAATAACAAACAGAAAATAATCTTTATTTGGATAAACTTTTTTTTATTTTTATAATCTCCTTGAAATTATTTTCTACAATCTTGTCTATACATATGAAACAAAAAAAGGAATCAACCCGCCGCCACCCATAATCCAAAAAAAAAAAAAATTTTTTTTTGAAAGGAAAGAGGTCAGAACTAAAGAAAACATTTAAATTTTTCTTCCTCAGGTGTTGAAAAGCTTGAAGGTGTTAAAAAGTTTGTTTAAATGAGCACAGCAAAAAAAAAAAAAAAAATTCTAAAAGTATAGAAGTTTACCTTAAGTAGTCGTCTACACATTATGTAACCACTCGGCATAACGACCAATTCAACGTTGTAGAAAACATTATTTTCAAAGTCGTAATTGCAACCTTTAATAGCTAACATAAATTCCTATTTTATAAGTCCTTTGAGGTTATTTAGTGAACAAAAAAAAAAATAACATTTTCTATTTTGTGTGCACAAGAAAGGAAAAGAATTATATTTGGTATTCCTTAAAGGACTATATCCCGAAAAATGTAATATGTAAATTTTTCTATATATATATATTAAGAAAACTTAAAATCCATTTGGAATTCATATATTTTAGGAACATAAGTGAAGGGATTAAAGCAAAAATAGAATTTGGTGAAAATTATATTCCTTAAAGAATTATATTATTACTAAATATTATTTTATATAAAAAAGAAAATCAGAAGTGTAAACTAGGAGCCCAATAAGTTGAGAGGATAAATTTAGATAGAGAATTTTCCTTGGTTTTTTATTCTAAATTTAATTAAATTAGAAAACTTAAATAATGAAGACCATTAGTAATTATAACCAAATGATTTAAAGGACATTAGTAAAAAATACTTTAAAATGAAATTTTCTGTAACTTTTTCATGTTTCTAAGATTTTTTTAAAGATAATCGAATTGTCGTTCCAATTAAAATTTTCTCAATATATTTTTCATATCACAAGAAGAATTTTCCTTCATTGTTTATATTAAATTTTCCTATTTAAATTTTCAATTTATTCGTTTAAGATGAATAATTTCATAATTTATACTATATAAGAAAATTGACTTTCGTAGCTCTAATTCTATATCTAATCGTTATCCATTTCTCCACTTTTTGGTGAAAATATTTTCTCAAAAACCATAAAATTACATAAAAATCCTTCAGTTTTATAGGAAAATTTATATTTTTTTTTTTTTTGTAAAATGTTAAAATGCATTTTTAAATTGCACTTTTAAAATAATCCGACAATATTTGAAAATTTCATTTTGCATTTTCATTAAATTATCATATAATATTTTGAATATGATAACAGTTTCATTTCATGTGGAAAATTTATATTTCCAATATGACTTAATTTTCTAATAAATGTTAATTTTATGACATAATAATTTACAAAGGTTTTTTTTTTGAAATAATTAGATGATTTTTATAATTTTATTAACAAGTTTTAAATTCTAATTAAAATGATAAATTATCAAAAATTATTTCTAATTATAATTTGAAATGTGAAAATTTGATTAACATACTTTTATGTTTATTTGAATATTTCAACTTGTTGCAAAATAAATAAACAATTTCTGAGCAAATTTGCTAAAATTTGAAAAATATTGCTTATGTTTTGACAGTTCACTCCAGTGAACTGTCAAATTTACTTCACACTAGCATTTTTGTTATTTCTGTTCCATTTTCATAAATAATTGTTTCTATTTTATTAAATTAGAAAATTACGCTCTTTAATCGACCACTTTGAACTGTTAAGATTCCTTAAGAATGTTAATATGTCAATTTGCAATATTACATTTACTGGTCAAATAAACTTAATGCAATATTAAAGTATCATGCTTTTACGTAACCGTGAAGGATATTTCACCAGGTAATAAAATTTGACTGAATTCAAGCACCAAACAGATGTATTGCTACGAGAAATTTAATATATTTAAATTGAAAATTATTTCATGTAGGCCAGGCTTTGTGAAATTTAATTTAGATCTGTATGGATTAGAATTATGACTTATTAAATAACAAATACATATTTAAGGATTTTAGAGTTTCGGGAAGGAAAGTACTTAGGACAATGTTTGGTTAAATGAAAGTCCCTAAAGAAGAAGATACCATATAATCTTCTTTAGTAGATACTATGTCATCTTCTTCAGAAGCATTCCGAAAGCTTCGGAAGAAGAAGTTGTAATGAACCTTGTTAATAAAGGCCTTGATGTAGGTGGATTCATTAAACTTTAAAGAGACAGATGGGCCTATATACATCAACGACGATAGATTACGAAGGAAAATGTTGCGCACGAAGCCTAGGCGATCACAACAACCTAGAAATAGCTGGTCGGAGGAAGAAAAAGGAGATTGCAGAAATATGAATATAAGAAATTGGAAAGGGTTGATACATACAGATATGAATCTAGTTCAAGCTTCCTACTAGTCGAAAGATATGAATTCGACTAGTAGGAAGCCTGAACTAACACATATAGATGATAGTGGTAGAAAAATTTGAGTAGGAAAGATTAAAAAAATATTAATTTCTCATTAAATTATGTAAAGAAAAGTAACATTTTCCTTCTTATATTTTCTTTTTTTTTAACAAAATAAATTTTCTAATTATTTTTTGGAATACAATTAGAATATTATTTTAATTTTAATTAAGAATTTATTAATTAAAATATTTCAAATGATTGTTTTTTTTGGTTAATTAATTATTTCAAAATTAATTGTAACCAAAAATTGATAAGAAACTATATTATAATGAAAATGATTAAATATATCAGAACCACAAATCTTTACAAATATGTTTACCATAAAAGGAAAAACTTTATGAATTTTGTGTACTATACTAATAAGTTGAAAAGAGAAGAAAATTCTTTTCAATTAGCACATAAAAACTTTTTTCTTGTTAAATTTCCTCTTTTTTTTTTTTTGAGGAACAATAAATTATTTTTTCTTTAATTTAACTTAAATTTATATGGAAAAGTTTTATTTTCTTCAAATTTCTTTTCCAAAGAAATTCTTCTTTTCAATAGAAATTTAACAAAATTTCATTTTTTATTTATGTAAATTTTTCTTTATGAATTAAACTATTTATGTATATATGCTTTTGTGTATAAAGATAATTGATTTTAAACTTTCAAATTAACATATACAATCTATCATTAAATAAGAAATTATACAACAGGAAAAACAAAAAAAATAGTGACACAAGAAATTCAATTTAGCTAAAACTACACGAAGGAAAACACTGGAAAAAAAAAAATATGTTAAATGTTGAAAGAAAAGTATAAATAAAATTATTAACAATCGGTACTTTAAACATTAAATTGTGAAGAACAAAAAAAAAACTTTTATTTAATATTTATGAAAAGTTATTTTTACTTTATTTTGTAAATTTTCTTTTTATGTGAAAACTACTATATTTTAAAAAAAGTTTGTCTTTGGTTATATCGCCTTTTATTTTAGTATTCATAACACTATGGCCTGTGATTTTTGTATTCCAGGAAGAAAGATTAAAGGTTTTTTTTTAGTAGTATTTAGTAAGTTGTTTCTTGTTATATCACTGCCGTTTTTCGTATATTATACAAGGACAGGGTGTACTATTTAAAATTATTCAGTGAAAAATTAGTGAAAATTTTTCGATTTTCTTTTAATTTTAACTAGAATTCAATGAATTATGTTATTAACTAGCAAGTAGTTTTTGATAGTTTGTACAACTGACCATAGTTTTTTTTAAATTCTAGTTAGATATCGTAATTTACTTTTATTTTATTAGAAACTAGTTCTAACAACTACAATCTAGGAAGTTATGACCTTAAAATATTTATCCAATACACATTTCAAACTAGATTATGAACTAGACTTCATAGTTACACTAAATAGGCTTCAACTAGTTGTTTCAAGTTTTTTTCTCTACCAGATTCTTGGTGTACTTTGCTAACTAGATTAACAAATAGATTTCCAGTTGTATCAATCTAGTTTGCTCAGTGTCTAGTAGGTAGGTACACTAGAGACTAGATCATACCCAATTTTGATTTAAAATGTTATCTAGGATCAAAATTAATTTTGATGGAATATGGTAGTACATTACGATATTTTTACATCACGTAAAAATTTAAGTACCAAATCGATATTGTTGTCGAAAAATTACAAAGTCAGTCTGTTTAACATAAAGTTATCGTTACTTAAGGACAAAAATCATAAATGAAAAACTTTTAAAGAAACTTTCTAACACTAGCATACATATAACATTGTAGTATTTCATTTCGGATGAGGTAGTTTTCATTTGAATAGTTTTTTTTTCTTGTTTTTGGTTTGAATTTATTAAAATAATAATTTCACTATTTTAATTTAAATAAAAATGAAAAGATATAAATCATAATCATAATCATTTAAACTATTTCAAATTCAAAAGATTTTAATTTTATATTAAACTTTATAAAATATTACAATAATATTTATTAAATAAAGATAAAATATCTATAATTTATAAAATATTTAACCTAAATTTTTGGTTTAATTTGTTTTCAAATCATTTTATTTTTTATGTTGTTATTATGATAATTTTCCAAATGAATGATTTTTTTCCTCTAGTTTTTTTTTTGGGGGGAAAATTTTGAAAAACAATAATAAAATAATATTTATTTTTCAAAATATGTTAAAGAAATTTTTTTTTCACACTACATTTTAAGAATTATGTAGTTTATATACATTTTATATATTTATAAACATGTAGCTATACATAATATTTTTGAAATATTGCACAAAAATAAAAAAGTATTAAACTGAATGGACATAAATATTTATTTTTTGTGTATTTTGGCATAATTTTAAATGTTTAACTAACCGTGAAATGATGAACAAGCAAAATATAATAAAATAAATATTATGTATGTATTTATTATCTTGTAGATTTTTTTTTTAAAGAGACCAGTATTTAAAAAAAACAAATTTTATTTTGGTTAAAATTATTTTTTTTTGGTAAATTTTCAATTTTATAAATGTAATTACTTTATTAAATTTAATTTAAAATTGATTGTCATAAAAAAAAGGTTAATATTTGAATATAATTGAATTTTTGTAAATATTTTGCATCAGGCTATATTTTAGAAAGTTCTGAATATTTTAGAAAGTTATGCAAATATTTTTATGGTGATTCAGTGTAAAAATTTTTTTTTGTGACTTTAATTTTTCGAATATTTAATTTTCAATTATGAAATTTTCATTTTGTTTATGATTGTAATTGAAAAGGGTTTGAACGAATTTCATAGAGAAAACTTTATGAGTTTTGTGAGAAAATAATGTTAAATTTCAATATAATTTGAATATAATATTTCACTCTACGAAGATAGGGTCTCAAGTGCAGAATTATCTGTAGTACTTGAAGTTTCTAAATTTTTGTAGCCAATTATACTATATTCGCAGTGGCTTGAACACTACTTTAATATGGAAAATTATATTCCAGTTTTCAATATTTTCTCGGTAAAATTTCTTCAGATTTTCTAACATGAAAAAAAAATCATGTCAGAAAATCTGTAGAAATTTTACTTGATTTAGGTTTAGGGAAACCTAATTTCGTTTGAGGGTTTAAATTTTGATATTTTTGGGAATACTATCGACATTATTTCAATGAATTTTCTAAGTTCTACAAAATATTTGTCAATTTACTAAATGTAATAATAAATATAATTTTTTTCTAAAAGATTAATTTATTTCCATTAAATTAAATTAAATTTCAGAAAGAATTTCTATTTATTATTTATTTCATAGGTTTTCAAAACTTCAGAGGTTCTTATAGGATAAACGGATGTTGACGAAACTAGTCATTTTTTGTGGTTTTCGTATAATTCCTGGATCGCCTATTAAATTTAAAATTGAAATTATTTTAAATAACTAAAAATACGTTAATATTTTATACCCACCTACCTGGTACTCATACCACTTAAAATTTACATCACAAAATTATACTAAACAAACCAACATAAAAAAAAATGTACATATTTTCTCATTTAAATGCATACTTTAATCAAAAAATCTATTATATAAATATACAAAAAAAGGAGTTTCAAAGTATAAAATATATATTTGCATAATATTATATACTCTGTATTAGTAAAAAGGATCAAAATCGTTTAAAGAAAATCCTTTAGATCAATTTCTTTTCCTTTATTTTAACATGTAGACATATTCAATTTCATCGGCTGGATATAAGTTTAGAATGTTGACAAACAAACAATTTGAATTTTTTGTTTATAAAGTTCTACTTGATTTATTTTGAATCAATAAAAACTTTTCGACAACAAACCGCACAGAGCGTTTGAAAATAAAAAAAAAACATTACAACCGCAAAAAAAACACACAATCGTTTAAATTATTCTGTATTTGTTTGTATAGTAGTGGAAAACTAAACTATATCAACTTTATCCACCTATAGTTTTCCTCTAGATTTTTCTTTAACATAAGAAATTTTCACAAAAATGTCTTACAATTTTTTATTCAAATATTAATTTAAGAATTTGAAATTATGGTTTCATTTTTATTTTAAGTTGAAAATTTACAAAATGGGATCAACTACGAATATAAACATGGTTTTTTTCGTTTCAAAATAGTAAAGAAATACAGCATAGTTGGGCAAGTGTGGTGTAGTTTCATATTTATGAGTTTGTTTGCGTACCAACACTTAAATTAAATTCAAAATAAATTATATGCCTTGCTGGTGACAAACTGTCTTAAAAATTAAATTTTGCTATAAATATATTTTATAAAATAGCACCCTTCAAAGCGACTCTAACACTATTTATCAAGTTAAATTTCATTTCAAAATTTATTATAATGGTATTAATGAAAATTTAGAACTAAGATTGATAATGAACAAGACGCTGAAAAGATAATGAAGAGCAGAAAATATAGCAAATATGTTTTCCACTCTTAGTACCTATTCAATGCGGTGTTTATTTTCAATTTTGGAGAATATTTACTCAGTTAAATTATAACTTTTAATTAAAACTAGGGTATTTGTAGAAAGCCTAGAGTAGGATTTTTAAATTATTTCCTTTTACTTGATAGACAGTTCTTAAATCTTTCCAATTACCTGCCTGTATCCGTATGACACTGGCTTGAAATTTAGATATTTTTCAATAAAATGAGAGGTAAAAACTTAAAGTGAGAGGTAAAAATTCTTATGAAAAATTTAAAAAATTGCGAGTGACACGATTAAAAATCTTGAATGTCAAAAAAAAAGGCAGATATTATCAATTGTATTAATGTCGCTAGGATTGTAACAGCAATGTGTCAAAAAATTGCTTTAAATTTTTGACATTCAATATTTTTTTTGACTTTTCAGGTCGTATTAGATATTTCTCTTTCTAACTTTAGATATATTTAAAGTTTGAATTTTTCACAATTTATGAATACATTTACACTTCATCAAATTAAAAAAATTTTACAAACAGACCGACTGACCGAAGAGAAAGTGTTAAAATAAGGTTTTTTATTTTGTTCTTTAAAAAAAGCCCTGAAAAACTATTTTAGCTTTGAATAAATTTTCAATAAACAGTTTTTTTTTCATATTCATGAAAATTCATAAAAAAAAAAACCACATAAACTTTCCGAATATTTAAACATATTTTTCTAGCGTTCGTCATGAATAAAAACCAAAATCATAGTTAAAAAAAAAATTTTTCAGATTTCAATTCATTTCAATTTTTTTTTTTTGTTATTTGTTTTGTTATTTGAATAGTGAAGAGTTTAAAATGATAAAGAAAATCTAAAGAAAACATAATAAAAGAAAATCCTTTCAATTCACTTTACGAAAAATCCTTTATATAGACGAAAGTTATGTTCAGTTTATTAAAGTCATGAATGGGAAAGGTAAATAAAGCTATAGATATAAGATAGATATTTTTTTTTTTATGTTATAGGTCTGCATATTAATTTTTCAAAAATGTCTGATTGCTAAGATATTGTAATTTTTTTTTTTTTTACTATTATTTTTATTCGATTTTTATGCTTTTTGAATTATGATTTTTTTTTTTTGTTGTTTTGAAAGAATTTATTAAATCTCAATTTTTTTTAAAAATATTTAAAATAGGAAAGGAAATCATTATTTTTTTTTATGGAATTGATTTTATAGAAGAGTTCTGTTGAATTATATTTTTTTTAAAAAAAAAGGACATTAGTAGAAAAAAGATTTAATTAAAAAATATATTTTGATAAAAGATAGATTATGATAAAATGAAATATTTTATATTGAATTTTGTAAAATACTATTCAGCTCCGTAAAAGTTATAATAAAATTAATTTGATAACTTACAATTTTTCTTTCAATAATTTTTATGACATTTTTTCAATCAATTCAGAATTATAGAAGCAACAACATCGAACTGATATTTCTAGTAATTTTATGGTTTAATTATAATTTGAATGAACTTAATTGCTTTGACAACGGTCTTCACAGCAATTTGGATCTACTAATTTTTAAATGGTTTCCGAACCATAAATTTCTTTATAGTGAAGAAACTTGCACCAAGCTAATGTCTTTATTAACTTTGTGCAAGTTTATTCACTTTAAAGAAATTTATATTTGTTGTTTAGCAAATTTACTCGGCCATTGATGTAATTTTTAATTACTACTAGTAGTACTAATATGAGTAAACTTAGACCAACATCGATGGCTCGGACGAGAGTACCGAACGTATCACAGCTTAGTAAACTACAACTAAACCACTACGTATTCTCATATGTCATATTAAGTATTCTGAAGCCGTCGTGTAGTGGTACTAGTAAAGTACCACTAAACTACGGCTTCAGAACACTTAAAATGACATATGAGAATATGAATATGTTAAGAATTTACCGAAATTCTATTAACAAAAATATTGTAGAGTTGCGCTAATTTTTACTATAGTAACCTGAAAGAGGACTTTAGTAGCTTTAAAGAAAATTAAGAAATTTTATCTTTGTCCAAAATATTGACGACACAATTCGAAATATATTCCAATAATAAAACGCTACAGAATTGTGTTAGTTTGGCCAAAAAAACGTACATATTTTAGTCTGCCTTTAAAACCTACAAGCATGTAAAAATATTTCATTTTACAAAAATGTCACTTAACACCTTTATTAACTAAACCGTTCAAATAATCTAATTAAAATAAAACCAAGCAAATAATATTTTTGCTCTTCTGTTTGTGGTGGTATATAGAAATAAATTCGAAATTGAACTATTTTAGCCACCAAAAATAAACCAAAAATTACAATTTTATTTGCCAAAAAAAAAAAAATTGCAGACATTTTCATCGTAATTATATAGAAAATATAAATCAGTTATCATTCTCGATGTTATCCAACAACAGCAACAAAATAAAGCAAAAAAAAAGTCTAATTTGCCTAATTTTATTATTTCTATTTTTGGTTATATAATTTCGAAATTCTACCAAAACGGAACTGATTATTAGAGCACATAATTTTAACCTCATTAGAATAATAAATATACCACAATACAAAAAGAATTTTGTATTCAATTTAATTTAGTCTAGTGCAGTGGCTTACAACCCTGATATGATTGTTAGCAACAGTTTCGAAATAAAACCATGGTACTCGATTTTATCATAACAAAATATAGGCAAATAATGTGAAAATTTCAGTCAATTTCGGGATTTTATGTAACGAAGTTTGTAAATTTTGTGTAGCAATCCTTATTCTCGAGCTTTGGAATTTGTAATCGATTATATTTTCAAAATATATTCAAATAAAAGTGATTTAAAACTAAATTCCGATAAATAATTGAAAAATCTGTTTAATTCGACAAGAAAAATAAACCAAAAACTCTATTAAAGTTTTTATGACACCTTCAAAACGGCTTAGCTCTAAATCAGCTTGAAAACGCTGATATAACTAAATAAAATATTATGTAATCACAGTAATGATATTTATGTATAAATGTAAATATAAAAGAAAGGTTCTACTATTTCGTTATAAAATTATTGTAATTTTTATTACAATTATTGATTTCTGTAATGTTGCCATAATTGCTATTTCAAATCTAATTTTAATTTTCATATATTTTCACATAAAAATCACACAAAAAAAAAATATGAAAATAAAAAGTTCATAAATTTTTCTATAATAAAATTAATATTAATATTTTTTTTTTTTGTGTATTATTGCCAGATGCTGCATTGCCAAAATAGATGATAATGGCAATACAATACTAATTTCAGAATTTAGTTTATGAAAATAATTAACATTAAAAATATCGAAGCAACCAAAAATATAATAAGGATACGAAGAAATTGGATAATAATATTTACGAGTATAGACTCTTTATGATTAGATATAGATATGAGTAATACCGGGACATAGATATAAATGCTGAAGAACCATTTTAATAACAAAGACTTTAGTTTCCTCCAATTTCCATTTGTGTAACTTATCAATTGTAAGGGAAACTTTAAAATGAAAGATATTCGTGCCTATTCAAATTTTTCAATAAACGTTCGGACCGAAATTTGTCGAATTCGATCAAAGTTTTGTAGTTTGTACCGGCGGCTCTGTAATAGAACTATTCTACAGTAAACGGTATGGATTCACACTTCATATACGTATTTGTTTTTCCGCAACAAAGTAACTACCGGAAAACTACTTAGAGTATTTTCCAAAATGAAATTTTTTTTGGAAATAAATTGGAATTTTTAATTAATTTATTGATAATAAAACAATTAAATGTTATGTTTACGAAATTACGAATTTTCCAGAATTTGTTGTTTAAACGAGTTACTAATACTAAATTGTCATTGTAATTGTAAGATAATTAATCTTGGTTTATGACTATCAATAATACAAGGACATATAAATGCTTATATAGCTGACAACGAATTTGAATAACTACCATTATAGTTGTAGTCTACCATTATAATTCTCTCCAATTTCCAAAATAGTTGTGTAATTTATCAATTGTAAAGGAGACTATAAAATGAATATAAAATGAACTCGTGTCTATCCAATAAACGTTCCGTTTGACGTTTGTCGAATTCGATCAAATTTACTTATTATTGTTTATTTATCCACTTATAAGAGTACAACTTTGAAGTTATATAGTTGATATGTTAAAATATATTCATCATTTACATTAAATTTTCAAATTTGTTTATATCTAACTTCCTTGTATTATTACTTGTCCCCATCAAGTCAATTATAACTAATTATATTTAGACTGTTTCTGATATCTCTAAGAAGAACAGTTCCGATTAAATAAAACCTGCATTTTGCAGCAATACTGTGCAACAAAAAAATGTTATAGGATGAAAATTCAAATTATGCGCTTACTTTTCTCCAAGCTGATTTTACTTTTACATTACTATTAAGAATAATTGTATAGATTTTGGTTCAAATCAATTCACGGGAACATAATGTATACGGTATCATAAGCTTCAATTATGTAAAGCTTAACATTATGCTAAAAAAAACTATTTCTTAAAACTTCAATTTTATGCTGACTTAGAATATAAGTCTTACAATCAAATTAAGAGACCACTACTTAATTTAAGAGACCACTACTTGCTACGAAAATTGTAATATTGAAGAAATTAAATGAATTTACTGGAATTATTTCAATTTATGATTATATACAATTTATGGTATAAGCTTTTTCAACAAATTTCTAAATATTAGATATAATTGTTTCAAAATATTTTAATTTCAAGCACAAAATTCTAGAATTTTAGTGAGTACACTAATCGACATTGTATTTGATTATTTAAAAATCGAAAATATTATGTTGTATATACCATCCATTTATATAGTTTTAATAACATCATTAAAAAATATTTTAAATAGTTGACTAAACTAATGTTGAATGTTAAAGTTCATTAATGATAACAACATAAAAAAAACTATATAGTTTCAAAACAAATAAAATAACGATTTGTACCTGATATTAAAAATATTTAAAAATTACATTCTTTTTTTAGTATCATTACATCATTAGTTTTTATATAAATGAGAAATAATTCGTTTCTACTTTTTTTTTGCAATTGCATACAAAATAATATCTTTTTTTAAATGTTAATTGTACTTTTGGGAATAAAATATGATAAAAAATTTAATTTTGATAATACTATTATTATTATTAATAATTAAAAAATATTAAAAATAATAATGTTGTCGATAAAATGGAATAAATATGATTTTTTTTTACCTTATTATCTTCATTAATTTTTTTTGTAATTATTTACAATTTTTTTTTTAGCAAAATGTATAAATGCAGATGTAATTAAAAAGTAAATGATTTTAAAAAATATTTATATAATTTTTTTTTACAAAATTGCAATTTTTTTTTTTTTGCAATATATTTCTTGTATTTTAATTTTAACGGAAATAAAAAAAAATATATTAATTTTGTTCATAGTGCAATTTTTATGAAAATCAACTTTTCTGTGCCCCTTTTTTTAAAAAGTCAGACAGTTCAATGGATTGGAATTTATTATAATTTAATTTCTTTTTATGGTTTTATGCTTTACTAAATTCATGAATATCAAAATTACATTTTCTCTTCAAAGATATCATCACATTGAACAGTTGGTTTGTTGTTGTAAAAATTGAAAATTGAAACCGCAGAAAAATTATTATCATTGGGGATGCCACTACAGATTTTTTTTTGGTGGATATTTGTATAATTTACTAATGATTTCCGGTTTTAATTGAGAAAAATGATGAAAAGGGGAGAAAAATTGATTATTATTGGAATTTTCTAGAGGATAAGAAAACACATTTTTTGCGGGACACCGCACAGGGCTATTACATATATCTAAATCAGTTGTTACATAAAGTTCTGAATTTTTTTTTATTAACCACAATTTTGTGACAGTTGTTGTGACAATATTCAGATTTTCCATCAATAATAATTGTGGTAAATTTTCAATTTTGTTGTTGTCCAGAATTATTGGAGGTACATCTACATTGTCTTTACGAAGTCAAACAATTGTTCGCTTATGAATGAAATTAAACTGAAATCGAATTGCATTACCCTTCCATTTTTTTGATAGTGACGGGCTCTCACTTAGAATTTTATAGTTTAGCATAAGAAGGTAACAGACATTGATCCAGATTTAAGATTGATATACGAAAGTGTAGTTCACAGAATTATGGATAACCTGGTATATTTTTAAATAGACCCGAGTTAAAAATAAGTGAAAGGCATTAACAATCCGGGAAATTTATTACACTGTTGGCCACTCTAATTGAAATCAATCGTATAAATTTTAAGATGAATTTGCGATTTTCATTTTCATAATTTAAAATTTGATTTTTACCTGTTATTTAATAATTATTTTGCCTTAAAATTCCAGCAGACTCTTTAAAAAAATATTTAAATTTTCCACAAAATTCCTTACCATAAACTTTTATTATATTAAATAATTTATTTCAATATTCAATATTCTATTTAAGCATAAAAAACCAATTACTCCAACCAACAAAACCAAAAAAAAAATTTAAAATATCCTATAAACCGATTTTCAGATTACAATTTTCGTAATCATTAATTCAATCAAAATTATAATTTTGTATGTGTATCTGTAAGATATTTTTTTGTTAAGTATTAGTTTAGTAGATAATTTTTTTTTTTTTTTAATTTTAGAAATTGAAAAACCAATAATTTGTATTCAATTTCAAAGAATATGAACTTTTCTGCAATTGGTTGGTTTCTATATCACTTTTGTCGTGAAATTACCTCGGTTACCAATTTTCTTCGTTGTTTTTTTTATTTGTATTACAATAAAACTAAAGAAAATTGGTTTTATTTTTGTTAAACATTTTCTCGATATTTTTCCACTTCTTTGGAAAATGATATAATTTTTTATTTTTTTATTATTATTTTGGTATTTTGTTCTGATTCTACAAAAAATTTCTTTTTGTAAAATTGTCATCATTGATAACATTAAATAAACTGCAAATGACATAAAAGTTTATGAAACTAAGAATAGAATTTTTCCAATTGGTAGTAGTATAGTTTTTTTTTCCTGTGTTCGTGTACATTTTTGTAGTTAATATTGATTGGCAGAAAAAGGATATATGTATATATAGAATATTGTAAGGATTTTTTAAAAAAAATATATATAGATAAGAAAAATAAAAATGAAATTATAAAATAAGATTGTCTGATTTAATTGAATTTGAAAATCATTTTTATATACTTTTAGTTAATAAAAACATCTTCAAATCTGTTTTTCTCTTTTTCCTTTTTAGGGATTTTTTTCAAAAAAAAACACCCTTATTTTACCTTTTGACCATCTCTCTGTCTGTCCGTCAATGTTTTTCAAACTATAATTTACCATAGTGAACCTAAACGTAAGATATTCGTAGACTTAGAAGAATTTGCTATCAGATGAAAGTAAAATTACTTTTTTGAAGAATTCGCTATCAGATGAAAGTAAAAATTAATTTCAGACCATCCGGTAGGCGGCGTAATTCACGTTTTGCGAAAATTTATTTTTTTATTACAAAATTGCAATTTATGATAGTAAATATTTGGCAAAATTGATAGTTTACACTAAATTTGAAAATGTATTAAAACGTAGAATAAATTAGAACTTTTCTTTAGTTGTAATTTTCCCCAATAGTGGCGCTGTAGTGAAAAATGTATTTATAGTAATCTATAAATGTATTAAACATGGTATTACTAACTTATGTTATAGCCTTCATTAGAAAAATAATAAAGCCGAGAAATAAATGCTAAATAGTATAATTCAAGATTCTGCGACACTTGAAAATATAAGTTCATATAGTAAACATTCGCGATCGATGGTGAACACAATATAAAATAATGTGTTTGAAAAGTAATTAAGACTAAAATAATAAAAAAAATTTGTACAAGTCATGATTTTGTCACTAGGGGTGCTTTACTTTAAAATATCAAAATTTAACCCTTTAACTTTTAATACGGCTTTCTCCAACTCCTTAGGAAACTGTCTGTGTCGGCATACAAAAAATCCCATAATTATGAAACTACTGCACATTACTTCTCCTGTGCGACATTTTTATTGAGAAGAAAATTGTAAACAGACCAGAAAAAAAATGTTTGATATGATATTATAACTTCAATTATATGACACTTTTTCTAATCGAATTACAAAGCGTAATGAATTTGTAGTTTTTAATTTTTTCCGGAATTGAAAAGAATTTTTTCAATTTTTTTACTTTATATTATTTCGTAATCTTCTGGTTAAACAGACTAGACAAGTGTCAGTTTTCTATATAATACAATTTTCAGGTTAAATTCAATTTTTTTCAAAATAATTTCGACATTTTTCAAGTTAATTTTTTAAGTTAAATTTTTGTTATTGTTCAATCTTAATTCACTTGAAACGTAACGTATTTAACTTGAATTTTTGATTTGAAAAACGTTAAAATTCATTTGAAAAACATTAATGTAAATCTGAAATTTTGTATAGTCTGCCAAAAAAACATTTTTTCGATTAAATATTTCCGATATAAAATAACGTATAACACTGAAAATTTTCAGATGAAAATTAATTAAATTTCGTTGAAAGAAAATCTAATTTTTAATAGAAATTCTTAAACTACTATACTGAGAATTGTTCAAGGTAATATTTGTAAAATTATTACATAAATTTTTAAAATTATTTAATTAAAACATTTCAAATAACTGGTGCCACTATAGCAAATACTTTTCCGAAAAAGCAAAACCAAAAGTATTTCATAATCTTTATAGAATCTATTAAAAAATATTTTCCAATTAAAAGTTTCAATATTTAATATTATATTTTTCAATACAGTCTTCACTAAAAAAATACATGTTGCTAAAAAACCCCAAAAAAAAAAAAATTTAATTGAACTTCACTTGATTATAATCATCCAAAAAGCATAACAAGCAAGCTGTTACGTAATTGTTTTTCATAAAAATAAATGATTTCAATGAAAACCAACAAGATACTTTCTAATAACCATAGAATTTTTTTTGTTGATTATTATATTTGGAAAAATCTGTATACACTATGCTCCTTTAACCACCATTTATGTATACCACGATAAAAATTATTAAAGATTATTTTTCTAGGGGGAAATCTGATGATAGATTTTAATGAGTATTATGTTGTTATCAACAACAAAAAAATATTATTATTATTATTATTAATTAAATAAATTAATGTATTTTCTATTTTATTTTAAATATTTAAAAAAAAGTTGAATATTTTTCTGTAGAAAATTGAAAAGTTTATAGAAATATTTTTGTTAATTTTGCTTGTTTTTTTTTTGGAAAATATGTTAATACAAATAATTATAATTATAAGTTTGTTTTAGATTTGAATAAAGCTTAGTATGCTATCTGTCGTAAAATGAAATTTTCATACAAATTTAACATATCGTAAAAAATTACGCTAACGATTTCATTTTGTGGTATACGTTGTTCCATCGTGAAATAATTTACTTTGCAAAGATAAAAGTTAGAAAAATTTTCAGTGTAAAAAATGTTCGCTAGTGAAATGAATTTCAAAACATTATTTCATTTTAAGATTTGATCATTTTGTTTGGTTGGTTTGGTTGTTCGGTTCTAAAAAATTCGTCAATTTGTTTTTTTTATACTTTTTCTTAATGTTTTCTTCTTCAAAAAACTTTTTCACGATCGTTTTCATGAGCGTGGAAAATTTCATTTCATGACGGTACGATACTAAGCTTAACATGTTAAATAAATATTCTAAATTACTAAAAATTTTCTTTATTTTCACAGAGTTATTTGATTTGAATACATAAATTCATAAAAACAATCAAAAACTTTTCGTAATTATTTATGAAAATTCATTTAACATAAAATTTTTCATAATAATAGAAAACTATATATGAGTGTTTTTTTTCTGAAAATAAACTGAATCAAAAAAAAATGTAAATTCTTTAAAATATTTTATGAATATATTTTATAGATAAATATTTATTTCTATTATTTATTACATGTTTTCTATTTAATTTTATAAAATATTTTTATAATTACATATTATATTACTTTGGAAAAAAGTATATATTTGGATGTGAATTGAAAAGAAATATTTGTATGAATTTTAAATAAGATTCTTTGATAAATAATTTTGAAAATTTTCAGAAAATATATTATGTTTATATCTTGAAACAAGTGTGTTACTAAGCAATTCAAAATTTATGTATTTATGGGAAACTATATTTGTTATTATCCTTTTTATAGAAATATGTATTGTTAAAACTAGTTTTTTTTTAAATTAATGAAGTTATTCTGAAAATCGTAAAAGACAATTTTAAAATTGAATTGAAGATAATATGCTAGCTATACCATCTGAGAAACTTATTATTTTCAATTTATATTTTTAGATTTTTGTCAAATATTATCAATACACTATTATAAGTTATATTAAAATTAGCTAATCTGAATAAGGCAGAATATAGAATATTATCAAGATAACTAATAAACATAATCAATTATACTTCAATTTGTTACTCAGATCGTATAAATACCAAAGAAAACCCAAATTTTTAATATTCACTTGCAGCATCCAATTCTAAAATTCACGTTATCGAATTCAAGTAATTTCGATTAAATAGATAATTCGAAATTGTTCAAAAATATTTTCAAACATTTTATAAATTTTGAGCATAATTCGAAATTACATAAATCATCAAAATCCTACATCACTCTGTTTCAATGACAAACTGTTTAATGCTAATAAATATTGCCAATTATATGAAACTAAATTTTGTCAAAATATTTTCCACTTCAATCTGCAAATTGACAATTATAGAAATTTGGCAATAGCATATACTGATAATTAATAACCTCACATAAGTCATTGTGCAACATAGAAGTTTCAGGAAATTAGGTATATTTTTTTATGCAGGACAGGAAATACCATCTAAAATGATATCTTTTGGTAAAAAAAAAGGAATATGTCAACTAGATTCAACAACATAAAAGAGCGCACGATTATGTGGCCTACCTTTAAAAGGTCTACTTTCTTTTTAAAACCACATAAATTAATCTCAGTAAATTAATCAGATTAATTTACGATAATTTTCTAAAAATATATTTTATTTTTAGAATAAAACTCGTCTAAAAATATCATTTGTCTTAAATGAGCTTTAAAATATCAAATCAGTTAAAGTATGAAAATTTGTTTTTCCTATTCTTAAGGATAAGCTACAATTTACTAAATTTAATATGCACTTGGGATTTTCAATTTAGTCAATATGCTAATAAAATTCCATTTCTGTTTTGTCTCATCCTTATAAAATTTTTTAAGTAAAATGAGAAAAAAGAAAATATCTGCGCAATCAAAATGATTTTTTTTTTTGTGTTAGGTTGCTGTTGTATGGCTTGAATGACAAATTTCTTTTCCTTTTGCTCTCGCCAAAAAAAGGAAAATCCCCACGAGGATCCATCCTTTAAAAAAAACCCAAAGAAACTTAGGTTCTTTTTAAAAAAATTATAAGAATTTAAAAAAAGAAATTGACTAAAGGTAAAAATATTGTGTTTTTTCTTCTGAAAAATGAAAATTTCATTCATTAATCCACACGGTTGAATAAATTTTTAATGAAAATCTTTGAAAATTTTTAAATTTTCTAAATAGTAAAATTGGGTTTTTTTTTATTTTATTATATTAAATTTTCTACTGGTGTTCATTATCACTAAAAGATAATAAAATTCTACGAAAATATATCAAATTTGTTTTTTTTTGTCGTTGTTAGTTGTTGTCTGGTGGCAAAGGTTAGGAAAATATATAAAAACATACAACAAGAACAACAAAAAATAAACAATTTTTTTATTTTTCCGCAGATAAGTCAAGTTACGTTTTTGTGATATTTTTCAATTTATTTTATTTTCATATTTTTTTTTTCCTTTTTTGTATGTATGAAGAATTTTCTTTAGAAAACTCTTCAGGATTTGACTGCAAGATGGAAATTAAAGTGAAAAAAAAAAATACAAGAAAATCTATTACTAGAAAATGAAAAATATCGATCGTCCCTAAAGCTAAGCGTACAACAACAAAAAAACAATAATGTAAGAAAAAATTGAATTATTATGAGTGGTTTTGTGTGCGTTAAATTACACAGTAAAAAATATACGAATCATTTTAAGGGACATTACATTAAATGTAGCGATCTAACAAGATTTTAATAAATAGTCAATTAGATGTTCCGCTAAACTTGTTTAAATTTAAACTTTGCTTCACAATTCATCATGAAATTTGTAGATAATTGCAATATGAAAATATAAGAACTTGTTTCTTTTAAAATGTGAAATAACACCAGAAAAGTTTCACAAATTGGGGCATAGCAGACTGTAAAACTGGATAAGAAATATATCCTGGAAAATAACTCCGAATGGAAATTTTATTTATTCTGAACATGTATAAGTTATTTTGGAGTTATTTCCTTAACATGAATGTACATAAATAATGTGAAATTATTTCACATTCTAGTTTCGAATTACTTAAATTTTTATTAAATATTTAATCCACAATTAAAGTAATTCATCATGAAATTTGATATATAAATATGAAGGTATAAGAATTTAGTTAATTTAAAATAAGAAATAAGACCAGAAAAATATTATGGAGTTATTTGATTCGTAAATCGGATTAGACTAACTACAAAATTGATTGATTATATTTTTTAACAAAAGTTTGATCTAACATCAATTATAATTTTGTAGATTTAATTCCATTTTGTAGTTCTAAAATTCGATTTATTTTCAATGAAACTATTTCACAAATTTAAATTTTTTTGAAACAACTCATTAATCATTGGTACAAATCTTTGAAATATTTTCTTAATTTTAAATAAATTTTTTTTCTGACAGTGTAACAATGTAAATTTGTATAATTTAAATGTAGAAAAAAAAAGGATTTATTCCAGCAGGTACTAAGGATTTAAAAAGTCGTTGCTGTTGGCAAATAATAAAACAGATATAGTTAAAAAAATATGATTGTTCCAAAGATAAATAATATTTTCTTCGTTTTTTTTTTTATGTTTTGTTACTTATTTGCCATTTTTATTTCTAACAAATTGTAAGGATTTTTTTTTTCTATGTACAACATAATAGAAATAATATGAAAATAATCGCGAGATACTAATAATCATTAAAATGAAAAATATATTTCTAGTTAAGCTTTAATTTAAATCTTTAATCTTTAAAGAGTTTTATATTAATTAAAAAAAATTATGCTTAATTAGTTTGAGTCCAAGAGTTCTTTGAATATTGGATATTAGAATTTAATTAGTTTTTTTAAAAAAATTTATGTAGTAAATAGAAAATAAACTATAGATACTCAATGTTAATAAGTAGTCGTTTATCGTTATTAGTTATATTATAATTTTAATATTAGAATAATCATCTGTAGATGTACTAATTAAAAACTGATTATTATGCATATTGAGTAGGATTAAAATTTAATTAATTAAATTAATATTTAATATTGATTTTCTATACGTATAAGCTAAATAAAATTGAAATTGACTTTGTATCTATAATCTAATTTTCCTGATCAAATTTTTATACTTTCTAAGGTTGTTATTTCAGTCAAATATTGCAGTTTTATCCGGAGAATTAAAACTTAATATATATGTATTCGTACCGCCAATAAGAGACAGATTTATCTTAAAATTTATAGTTTGAAGTTTGGTAAATTTTTCTATGGGAAATATTAAAAAGAAATTTTTTGAATTACGTAACTATTCAATTAAAAATATAAATATTTTATGTTTCTTCTGAACTTAGGACCTGTTTTGTGGTTTTGATTTATTAGTCATAATATGTAAACATTTCGAAACACTTCATAGAACAATTTTATAAGTTCTTATTGCTATGCTAATAAGCAATCAACTTTAAAACTAATTCATCAACAAAATTAATTATTGAAAAATATTAATTTTAAATTCACATAATAAGTTTCAAGAATTGATGTGAATTCACTGAGATTATTTAGTTTAATATATTTAATTAATTTCAATTTTACCATGTTATTAAAATTATTCATTAATATATAATTATGACAAATATGAAGTTTTCTTATTGAAATATGTAATTTAGAAATATTTGGTAAACTATAAAATATATTCGTAACCAAATTTCAAAACAAGACATTTAATAGATTTTCTTTGGCAAAATTCTCATCAAATTCAATATTATAGTAATTATTTAAATTCAAGATATTTAGCATTAATTACTATATTTTTTTATATAAAATATTCTATTTATTCTATACAATCTTAAAATTCAATATTATATAAGGAGTCTCTGATATTTAATAATAAAAATGAAGAGTTTATTCGACAGACCATATCATATTTTTATGCAAATTTTACATTTTCTAGTTATCACTGAAAAATAGTATAAAAATTTATAATAAATAATGTAAATTTTGTGAAAATATTAATAAAAAACATCTTAGTCTTTTTAATTAAAATTTTTTTAAGTGTTCTTAAAGGAAAACATATTAGATATATTTCTCTATACTTTTTTTCTTATTAACCCTTATTCTCCTGAAAAGGTACATGTTTATCTTTGCCATTATATTTTGCTTATATTTTTGTTCACATTAGAAATATTGGGACGTCTTAAAATCCGATAAATAGTATAATTAAAAAGAATTTTCTAACTCCTAAACTGTACGGGAGTATTCGCTGTCATACATTTTTTACACCCTTATATTCCTGGAAAATTACACGGTTACCTTGGAACATTTTATAGGAAATTTTCAATAAAAAATCATTATAAATTATGAGATTATACATATTAGTAGCTTTAAAATGTATTAGCATTTAAATATTATGCAAAAAATTATTGCATTTTAAGTTCGTGATGCAAGATTGCTCAGACAAAAGCTACAAAATCCAGAGTTTTTCACTATAAACAAAATTTTAAATTCGCAAAAAAAACCGGTAAGTTATTTATTTTCAAAAAATTTAAATATGATGTTAATTTTTAAAAAAAAAAAATAACGACTTTTTTTACAAAAAAAAAAAAATTAACTCCTCCTACTTTTTATATTATTTAAGTCAGTTGTAATTTGGTCGCCGGTCGATCATATTCGTTAAAAAATTTTCTCGGCAGTAAATTGTTTTTTTTTTTTTTGTGATTTAAAATTAAGTTAATAAAAAAAAGTGCTAATGCTTTAAATTAATTGTGTATAGAAAGTGTAATTTATTGTGTAAATAGTAATTTTTTTAAAGTAAAATGTTTAATAATTGAAAAGGATATCATCTTACTGAAAAAGTGAAAATGACAAATTTGTTATAAAAAAAGTGTAAGTTTTTGTGTAATAAATAAAATTAATAAAAAAATGTGTAATAATTAAAATGATTTTAAAAATAAAAAGGAAAGTGGCATCTAATAGAACATAAAATATAAATAAAATGGCTGACATAATATAGAACATCAAAGGTAAAATTTAAAATTTATTATTATTTATAATTTATTGAATATTTGAATATTATAAGCAACATAATGCCAAATTTATTTTTAGTATAAGCAACATTTATGCCAAATTTATTTGCTCAAAATAAACTTTGCTGTATCATTTGCTCAGACAGTACTTGGTCTAACATAAACCTAATTAAAAATCCATAAAAACTTTGATCAATTAATTTTTACCTCTTGTAGATCGATAGCATTGTAACACAAGTTACAATAAATAAAATATAATCAGGTAGCAATGACAATTGCCTCAACATAAATCATAAATAAAATATCTAACCAGTTGCATAACAAGTAATACCCTACGATGTACCTTTTTGAACGGATAAATAATTCCAGGAGAATAAGGGTTAATTTGACTTAGTACAGAAAATATAAATAGAAAAACGTAAGCAATTTTTTTCTTTAAATATTAATATTTTTTTAGCATTTCAAAAATATTATTAATGAGAAAAATGATTGTTCTACGACTTATTAGTCTAATAAGCTTTTCTTCTTTCATTTTTATGGTATATGATGCTTCAACATTTTTATGTTTTCCTTATTTATGTATATTATGATTTATAATTATGTACAAATTCTATAATATTCCTATATGAAAATTAAATATGAAAATATATATTTTTTGTTAATTGAATATACAATTTTTAATATGAAATATTTTGAAACTTAGCAACAGGATATTAAATTTATGTAAAGATAACCAATTATTCAGTTGATAAATTTTTAAAATTTTAATATATTTCACAAAGAAATATAAATTTATTTATAAATTTTTCACTTATTAGATATTTAATTAGAATTTTTAATAATAGTATGTGGTTGAGTATTGTAATACTGTTATATGGAAATTATGTAAAAGATAAATGATTTTACGTAGCTTTATTAAATATTTGAAACCGATTCTGCGGTTGTAAGATTTTGTTGGTTTTCCTGTTTTATTTAAGGAAATAATTTATTAACATGTATTTGCGAGTAGCTATAGCTACAAGTACACGTGTGATAAAAACGTATATGGAAGAAATGTCATAGTGGAACATAGCGTTAATTGCGATGATCCAATTTATGCAACTAGATACTAGACTAAAGAATATTTTCTTTGATTTAATTTAAGTCCTCTTAATTGCAAAAAAACCTTACCTAAGAATATTTCGGAATAATTATAAAGCATACATATTTAAATTTAATATACTTTATTATTTTCATTATGTTCAAATGCTTTACAAAAGTTATAAAATATTTTACATTAATTTTCATTAAGAATAAAAATATTTAATGAAAACTATATAAAAAAAAACACAATCAACATTTTTTTAACAATTAACCTGTAAAAGTGTAAAGGATATAAAGTTTTTAAAATATTATATTCCTTGTTATTTGCATATAAAGTAGAAATCATTGAAACTTTTTCAATTGATTATGTCTAGCATTCATAACTTTTTCCAATTCATTTCATATTTTTTTCATTAATAGCACTTAAAGTACAAAATATTTGTTTTTTTTTTTAATATTTTATTATGAAATCCTTGTTTTTTTCCAAGTTAAACCATAAAAAATAATAGTATACTAATTAAAATATCTATAAAAATAACATAAATAAATGTAAATTTCAGTCATTCCACCCGCGAATTAATTATTTTCAGTTTGTTATTCTATTTAAAGGACTTAACTTTTCTATCAAAATCACCTCAGTCCTGACATATAAATTAATCTTATACCAAAAATATATCCTTTTTATAGAAATAAAAAAAATAAAATTTGAAAACTTTTTACATTTTTTTTTCTATTTTAAAGTTTTGTATATCCCTAAAAATACCCTTACAACAACAAAAAAAAAAATGCGAATTTTCATTCAAGAAATACCAAAAAAAAAATCCATTTCTTTTGTGTCCGCTTTATATTGTCCTTCATGAGATATTTTTTAAAAAAAAACCCCCATTTTATTCTTTCACATGAATAAACACATATGTACATAAATGTAATTTTTTTTTTTGTAAACACACATACACACACAGGTTATTCAACATAGAACATTAAAAAAAAAATTGTCCTTTATTTTCATTATTATTAGAATCTTGACTATATTTGTGTTGAGACACAGAATTGTCGATTATACAACATTTTTGTCCACAGTCCGATTCGATAAAATGCAATCAACAAACAAAATCAAATTAGTTTTGTTTTTGTTGTTATGTTTTTTTTTCCAGGATCAGATTTATTAAAAGTTTGGTTATTTCTGAAAAAAAAAAATTAAAAGGATTCACATTAAAAGGATTCAAATCTGATCCTGTATATTACACGTAATATTAATAAAAGAAAACAACTGAATTTTTTTTTTTAAAATCGACTTTTCATGGAGGAATATAAAACTTTGAGTTTTCACTAAAATAGGGTGCGTTAAAATATTTTCTGGTCAGTTTTTTAATGGCCGGCGATGACTTAAGTGCAAAACTACAAATGTAATTCGAAGAATAAATATTGAGGTCTTTTGCTTACTAATAAGAAAAAGCCATTAAGCGTGTTGGAATTAAAAATGTCTCCAATAGAACGAAATTTAATGTTCAAATTGCATATAATGTTTCGGCACCGATAATAGAAAGCTTAAGCTCGATTTGGTCAGTTGTGCCATGTATTGAAGCAAATGTTTTGGTAGCTTGAATGGTCAAAATAATTTGTAACTTTGAATCCGTCTGTTTAAATGCAATTATATTGTCACACGACATTAAATAGAAATTGTAAAAAAAAAAAGCGAATCTTAAATCAATTATTTTTTATTAAAATGTTTTGTTTTTTTGTTTTTAGATTATGTTTCCCTAAACGTAAAAAAACAACGAATGTAAAATTCTTTTAATGGAACATTGATTTTAACAATAGGAAAATAAGGACTGATTTTTTTTTCTTTTTGTGAGAGATCAGTTTTTCCACTGAATGAACATAATTTTCAGTTTAAATTTACTAATATTAAATTTGTAAAGCTTAAAATTTGAATAAAACTTAAACTATGGTGAGAATAAATTGACTTGACAAAAGATTCAAAGAGTCTAAACTTAATCTGGCTGGTTTATTGAATCAGACTTGAAAAGTTTAATAACGAATTACATGAAATTTGTTCAAAAAAGTTTTTAAATACATAATTTTATATAGTTTTGCAGAATGGAAATAGTTTTGTAAAATGTTTTTTTTTTTTATATCTCAAGTAAATAACGAACTTATTATCCATGGTTTAAGAACTTCGTTAAATCAAATTTTTTTTTCGAAAAAAAAGTTTTTTAAAAGTTTTTATGGTATGCAATGCTTTTATACTCACTTTTTATGACATTTAATGATCTTAATGTACGTTTAAAAGATTATTTTGTAAATATTGTTAATGTAATACAGAAACTTGAATTTGAACCATGTATTTTATTTTAACTATTTTAACCTTATCCACTACATTACAATTACATACAGCATATAAAAAGGAATTAATTGTTTGTAAAAATAATTTTAAATTTGTTCTTAAGTAATCTAGAAAAGGCCTCTCATTTCCAATTTGATTGGTTTCTGGTTGTTCTCAACGAAGTATTAAGGATTGCAGCTTTTTCTTCCATCGTGTACATATTTTTTTCTTGCTTTTCCTCGTGTAATCCTACCCGTAAGTCTTTGAATCCATCTATTTTCAAACATTCTGCTTACATGCACTGCCTTGTCAGTTCCATTTCAGTTATTTTGATGATTAGATATCGGCTATTGCGGTTTGTTGCCTTATAGTATCGTTTATTATTCTTGCCTATTACTATTTAGAATGGATCTCTCCATTGACCGTTGTAGTATGAATGTTCTCTTTTAATTTTGTGTTATGCTAAACGTCTTTACCCTGTACGTAAGCGCTGCAATTACTGCTGTATCAAGGATGTACTTCTTATTCTTCAGATTTGTGTTTGAAACAATTATATTTTTTAAACTACGAAATTTGTTCCATCCAATTATTCTCCGATCTATTTCTTTTTCTCCATGTTTCTAGAATGCCAGCATTTGAGCAAGATAAACATATCTGGCTACGTAATATCAGGTATTTTGTTATATTTTTTATTAACATAGAAACGCTTCATTTTTATTACCCAAGCCTTCTATTAAAATTTACCATTTAATTAAGATATAAATTCCAATTTAGTTTTCTTGTATCTCTTCGGGGATTTTAGCCAGTGAATTCACTGATTCTAGATTGGAACATCGGCAGGAAGCCAACGGATGTTCCAATCTAGAATCAGTAACGTAGCAAGATTTTCAACTTCCAAAGGAACTATTACAAAATTTAGAAAATACTTCCATTGTTAATTGGGATCCATAAAATGTTTTAAGTCCCTTCTATATTTCTGAGTAAAATGTAGAAAATGTGGACTATCCATAGATTTTGAACGTATTCCTTTTATTTAATATTCTCAAAACTTTTCAGCACGTTGTCCAATAATAATTTATATCTTCTTTCAGTACGTATCCTTGTTTCTCATGAAACCAACAAAATGTTCCTAAAACTGTTATACACTTTAAATAATTAATAAATCTTTTTTTTAACTTAAACAAGTAATTTTTAATTATAATTTTCGAAACTTCATCTTAATTTATATTAAATTTATTATTTTTAGTTAATATAAATATTTTTATGTAATACACTTTTCTACTCTAATTATCTAAAAGTAATTTCCTTATTTTCCTGATAAAGTATCCACTTATTTTACAGACCCGTCAATTACAACAGAGATTTCCTTCTACAAAAAAAAAAAATGAACCTTCAAGGCGTACTTCAATTTATTTTCCAAAAAAAACTTTAGATTCTTTTTTTTTTTATCTATAATAAATAATGTTGTTTTCTAGCCCTTTTCAACCTGTCAGTTCGGGCGTTTTTCAATATACATATTTTTTTTTTCTGCCTATATTTTAAAGTTAAGAATATTCCTTTTTTATTTCTCCTATGATATTGAATTACCATAAATCTGCCAACATCAAATAGAAAAACGAAGAGTTCGTTAAGCAATCATTCTTCCTTGAACAAATTTTTTTTGTAATAGTTATTTTTTTTTTTTTTTTGTTATATACTTTCATCCTTTGCCACACTTTCAAATTTTTATCTATTTAACAAAAATGTATGTTTTTTTTTTTGTATCTTTTCTATTGCGGAGGAGCTTGAGTTCAACCCAAATTGTATCTATACCGAGATATATATTTTTAACATAAAAATATCTATAAATTTTTCCTCATTTTTAGAAAGTCAGATCACGTTTTAAAACGTGAGTTTTTAACGTTTTCTATCGTTGAAATTATTACATAGTAAATGTATCTTAAATAATTTTTTTTTTTTTTGGTAAGGATACAGATTCACATAAAGATTATATTGGAGAAGAAATTTTGTTAGTAGGTAGAAAAAAGAAGTCTATGATTTTGGTCTATGGACAATTAAATTAAACTGTGTTAAAAAAAAAATAAAGGAGTTGGAGGTAGTGGAAAATTAATATTTAATAGTCCAGAATTTTCACTTAAATATTATATATTTTTAGACATTGTAATATGGTTGACTTTTAAACTTATGATACAATTAAATTTATATAAATTTGTGTAGAAGGCCAGATACCAAAAGGTCGGAATTTTGTCGAAAATAAATAATGCGCAGTAAGAACTATTGTATAATAAATTCATCTAGATATATAGATATAGTTTGCAAACCAGCGAATCTAGTGGTAGGAAATCTAATTCCAATTAGTTTTATTCCAATTCAACTCTTCAGAACTTTTCCAACATGTCTAGTATCATCATTTTTTGGTGAATATTTAACTATGTTAAAATATATTTTAAAGATTATACAAAATATATTTTTCGTAGTAGCTCCACCATTGACATAAAGTTTAATTATGAAAAATTGAAATTATTTTCTACTTTGAATTACATTTTCAATTTGGAGATTATGATTAAATGGGTCAATTTTAATTCCCAAATTTTAATACTCTGTAAAATTTGGCAATTATTCGTATAAACGACGCAATTATTCGTGTAAAATTTGGCAATTATTCGTAAATTATTTATCCTTTGTAATGAGTGGTTTTTTCAACATTTTATGACAACATTTACTACGTTAACTAATAATTTGAAAAAAATATACTGACAGACGAACGTAGTGACTATAGACGTGGACCAAATGTACCAAAAAGTACGATTATTTTGCTACAAAGACGAATTTACCTTCAAGGACGAAAGTGAACTAATTAATTTTTATAATTATTCGCCAGAGTAGAATGTTTTGTTATTATAAATAATGTTAAAAGGATGTGATTTTTTGGAATTTATTTAATAAATATAAAGAAGATTAAACTAAGTCACTTTCTTACCACCCTCAACAAAAATGTCAACATAAAAGTATACTCATTTAAAAATGAAATCCTTAAATATTCAAAATAATTTATAAGAAATTTTATAATTAAATGTAATTCAAGTAGAAAACTTTTAAATTTTTATACAAAAAATTGGAACAACTAATTAATAATTAGTTAATTTAAAAAAGTTTATGTTATAAACACATTTTCTTAAAAAAAAAAAATAATGTTTGACCAAAATTATTACAAAAAAAAAAGAAAACTTTTAAAAACTACTTTAGTATTTCAATAAAATATTGTTTAAAGTTTAGATATTTAAAGTTTTACTTTATTACATAAAGTTTAAAAGAATTATTTTTCCTGATGGTGACATAAGTACTTAGACTGACTTTGCATAAATTTATAATAAAATAAATATTTACAAGTTTCTTATGATATAACTAATGTTATTTGATATAATCTCAATTTTTTTTTTTGAAAAGTTTTAGTTTTATAGAAATTTTTTGTTAGTATTAAAATTACAAAGTTTGCCGATTTACATCAGAGATATAAGAATATTTTTATGTCACTTGTAAAATTTAACTATAAAATAATTTTATAATATTGTCCTAGGAAGTTCTTTTTAGATAATGATCTGTGTACGATGCTAGATCAATTTATAAAATTTTTTAATATTTGAACAATTCAAACGTGTTTGTTGAAAATTTAATTTAGAATATTTTTATAATCGGTAAATTCTGTCAGGCACGCAATACTTTCAGATGTTTTGGCTATGGAATCGAAAACCGTCCAACTTAAGGAATTCCATTCTCCGGTATGGATATAATAAAATTGCCTGGAAAAATTAAATTTTTCAGTACGGAACTGAAAAGACTGTTTAAAGAGTTCCATTATGGATATGAAAAAACTGACTAAAAATTCCATTTTATGGTATGAATAAAATGGAACTTCTTTTGATACGTTTTTAACAACGTATCAAAAGAAGTGGAATTCTTTTGATACGTTGTGAAAAACATATCAAAAGAATCCCATTTTTAGGTATAGATTTGAAGGAACCGAATAAACGTACCAAAAGAATCCCGTTTTCCGGTATAGATTTGAAGAAACCGACTAAAAAATCCATTTTACTGTGTGGATATGAAAAAACCGGGTAAAACAATTCCATTTTCCAGTAGGAATACGAAAAAATTGCATAAAAGAATTCCATTTTCCGGTATGGATGTAAGAAACGTATCAAAAGAATTCCATTCTTCGGTATAGGTATGACAAATCCGTTCCCTACTCTGGTGTGGATGTGAAATGGTAGTTCCCTACTCTGGTGTGGATGTGAAATGCCTAAAGGAATTTTAGACACATCCATTTTAAATGTTTTTCTGGCATGGATGGGAAAAGACTGTTACAGGATTCAATTTTCAGATATGGATGTGAAATAATTAAAAAAATCAATTTTTTGGTATGGATATGAAAAAACAGTCTATAATACTTCCATTTCCGGGAATGCAGTGAAAAACCATACATATATGTATAATATTTCCCGCTATGGTTGTAAAAAATCTAAAAGACGGGTTTCTCAATTTTTTGGTATGGATATGAAAACACCATCAATTGAAATTGTTGAGAAGAATATGTTTAAATTTTTCGGGATTCAAGAGTTTAAAAATTTTCACAATTAACTGAATTAATTATTAAATAAGAAATATAGTATTCAAATTAGAAAAATAATATGGTTTCCATTTAAAAGTCAATAACACAAAGTTATTAGACTGTAAATATGTAAATATAAAAAAAGGAATTTTTATACTTTTTACTATTTGGTTTTCTAATATAAACGAACCAACTTTTCCAAGCCATTACATCATTTACAAACAAATATTTCTAATTTAAAGTAATTTTCTTAAAATTGTAAATTTCTTTAAAATTGTTCATTTTCCACTAAAATAATTTCAAATTTTCTTTAATTTTCTAATTTAAAATTTCAAACAAAAAAAAAATAATTCTGTTAAAATAAAATGTAAAAGAAAATATTTATGGTTAGAAAATAATTTGAAAATAATTCTAATTTTGTAAAAAAACAAGAAAATGAAAATACATAAAGAAATATAATCAAAGATCATTACACAAATTTGTTTATAAATCATCCATTTCAACAGTTCCGATTACCATTAACATTTTGATTGATTGTTTAGATATCGAATTGGAAAAGAGCTCTTAATAAACCATAAAAAAAAATATGTATTATACGAAAATGGTAAAAGCTAAAAAAAAATGTATTTTTTATGGTGTCATAAAATAAAACTCTACATCAATTTTTTTCCATTTTTTATATCGAAATGATTGACTTTTTTTTCTGTCACAGTTTTTTTTTTTGTGGCGTTTTCTTCACAGTTCACAGTTTTTTTTTATTAGTGTTATAGGCGGAAAATATATTCAGTATATTCAGTATTAATAGTTAGTCTTACATGTCACGGTATTCAACATTCATCAATAATTAACATTTAAGCAAATTAGTTTTGAAAGTTATGGTATTCATTAAATAAATTTGAAATGGTTTCATAAAATTTTTTGAATGTGAATTTAAATAAACTTTAGAAAGGACGAAACTACTTAAAGTTTATAAAGGACGATACTACCTAACGACGATCCTAACGAATTCCAATTTTCTGGGATAACAACTTCTGATTTTTTGTGTCATTTTCTTCACAGTTCATTTTTAAGACTTTTTTTAAGCAACAAAACCTACTTATTTTCTATTAATCTGTCGCTTTTCTGTTTCACTGTACATACTAAAACTTTGTGAAAATATTTGCCAGTGACATAAAAAAAAATATTGTGAAGTTTTTTTATCTTCGGCAAATATTTTATTATATTAAATCATAGAAAATATTATTTCAAGATCATTAAATTTATTTTTAATAATAAAAAACAAGCATATTTTTTGCTGTTGGTGTTATACATTATAATCGAAATAAAGTAAAATTATGATTTAATGTGAAGTTTGTCCTTAGATTAAGTTATTAGAATTTAATGATTTGTAACTAAAGGAAAACAAATCAAAAAAAGAAATATTGTGTTCGAATCAACAAAGTGGACTTAAAATATTTAACTAAATTGACGTGAAATAGTTGAAGGTACTAAGATTCAAGTTTAATGCTATTTCTGTTTCAAGAATTTGACTGAATTGGAAAAGAGCTCTTATTATGGTAAAATATTATTTACCATAGTAAAAATACCCATAAACTGTTAGTAGACCATTAAAGTTCCAGAAACTAGAACCAAGGTAAATTTATCAATTAAATGATGGTATTTAAAATTATCTAAAACGTATTATATTTTAATTCAAGTTTCTAGAAGATTAATCTTGAAAATTTAATTAAAAATAGTAAATTGTCACTAAAATTGGATATGAAAACTGTCACTGGAAAGAAGATAAAAAAGCGTAAAACATTTTTTATTATATTGTCAAGAAAAAGGGTGTAAAAATCAATTTTAACGAAAGATTTAGTTTAGGGTTGGTTTTTTGTTCGGAGAAATGAAAGAATCATCTGTTCAAATTGATAACGCAAATGGAGGCTTTTTTCCAGGGTAGAATAAATAAAAGTTTGAGATTTTAAGAAAGCAATAAAATTTTATTTAGTCTAACACTTTTCCGTTTGTCTGTCCGCACTAATAATTTTTCAAATTGTAAATGTTCACTTAAATAACAGGCGAACCCACTGTTAATTTCGAAGAAATGAGAATGAATGGATAGTGACGAATTTTTCAAGTTAATCGATTAGCTGGTTAGTGGTAAACATAATTTCCAAAAAATCGTTTAATTTTTACAAGTAGAGGAGCTGTATCAGAAAAATGTAATTTAATATAGTAAACTCTCACTAAAATTGAGTAATAAAACTGTAGTTCAACAAGGAAAAAGAGTTAAAATTGTTTTAACTCAATTTAGGGACACAATTTGATCGGCAAACTTGAAAAACTACTAAGATAAAATAACGTTAAACAAACACTGGTATTTAAAAAGTCCAATAATATGGAAACTACTGAGTACCAGTCATAACTTTTTTGCTTGTAGAAATATGAAATAAAATTACCAATTTCAAATAAAACCTAATAAATCATTTTTAATAAATAAATTATATTAAATATTAAATAAATCTTTTCGATGCTTTTTCAATACCGAAGTAAAAAAAAATTGTATATTTGTCTTTTGAATTATTAATTCAAACATTAATTAAGCTTTTAACTTATATCTTCCAGATTCCTTTTAATGTTTTATTTTGGTTCATTTTCTTTTTTCTTTTTTTGGGTTTTATCTCAATTCACTTCTAAAAAAAAAACGATATTTTGTTATATTCTTTATTTCCCACTCTCGTTATAATGACAAATTGATCTTATTTGACAGGCCCTCCATCTATTGATATCCTTTAAGACTAATGGGAAAAGTTTTTTATTTGAAAACATTTTTTTTTTTTTTTTCAACTAATTTATTTTTTCCCATTTATTTGACATTTCGTTTTATTTGTATACCAACAAAAAAATACCAATCATTTAGTTATTTTTTTTTTTATTTATGAATATTTATGATTTTGGTAGCCGAATTTATTGAAAATGTAAAAAAAAAATAAATAAATAAATCCAATTTTCCTGATAAAAGTTAAAATCGTCGAATGATTTTTCTATTTTCTACCCTCTACAAAAAAAAAAAAAAAATGGTGTAATAAATCAATTTTAGGCAACGATTTAGTTTACGTTGCTTTTTTATTTTTTGGTTACGTAAAAATAATATCTATTGTTGAAATTGGTAACGCAATGGTTTAAATCAAGAAAAGTCATTTTTTTTCCTGGGGTGGCATTAAAAAAAAAAAAGTTTAGAGATATTTTTTTTTTTTTTTGAAAAGTAATAAAATTGAAAATTCTAATTTATTAAAGGTGTACATAAAAAATATTAAAATATTGAATTAATGTCCTTTTGAAATTTTCATAGACCTTTTGGTTTTTTTTTTTATGTTGTTGGATAATTCAATTAATAATTAATTATGTTGGAGAATGATAAACATAATTTGTAAAAATGTATTTTTTTTTTTTTACTATCACTTTTCCCACTTCTGATTTATTTCATTTTAATAATAAATTGGCAAATTATTGCAATTTATAATTAATATTCATCAATTTTATATTTTATGTTGTTGTATTATAATATGTATCTGAAAATTAGCTCATAAATTTATTAACAGATTGTACAATAATATTTTATTTAGTTAGTTTTTTTTTTTATTGTTATTATTTAAATTAAATTTTATATAAAATAGAATATTTTATGAAACATGTTGGTTCGTGGTATATTAAATTAATTAAATCACTCTTGGGATTTATAATGAATAATAATATAATTTTCAACAATTTATACATTAAATATTTTATTTAAAACGGTGGGATTTTGAGGGAGAGAACCAAATTAACAGGCAGTTTTTTTTAATATTGAGACAGGATGTTAAAAGCAATTAGTTTTTTTTTTAAATTATTTATTGTGTAGGTAGTTGCATTTAAATTAAATTGCATTAATAATAAAATATATATAAATTATTTATTTATTTGTGATTGAATTAAAATAAATTATATAGTAATGTGAATTGCAATTTTAAATATATACGAAAATACTAGAACAATAATTATTCAAATATTTCAAAAGCTTGCATATTTAAATACCAATATCTAAATTATCCCGAAAAAGTGACTTATAGTATTAAGTCAAAACTTGTTTGTTGACACCAAATCAGCTACGGTCGACTAAAGTCACTAATTTGGGAATATCTTTAAAAAAAATTTCACCAATAATTCTTGAATACATACCTCTCTCTCTAATAAACTTGAAAATTTCAATTATACTACTTGTGTTTGAGCCCTTTAAAACGATCCAGAATTCTAAGTTAACTTCTGCAGAGAAGTCGATTTGTTCCGCAGAATATTTTCACGGATCTTATGACTAATATCTGCAACAACTATATCTCCTAACATCCTCGATAATTGTTAGGCCCAAACTTTATGTCATTTTCTTCAACTGAAATTGCCCAGTTTAGAATAGTAATTATAACTCCCACACATTGTGTTAGGGTTAGTATTCTTCATATTCCTTGTCGCCCATAACTTCATTGTTTCTAACTGTGGTCCAGATCTTCTCTACCCCAACATTGCTCACTTCCTCTATTTTGTTGTTTATACATCCTAAAAAAATTTTTTAATTACTTAAACATTTAAAGCATACCTTAAAGATTAAGTATGTACGATAATTTCAGGATACATTCAACGTTTTTCAACACAAATTGAAAGTTTTCCGAGTTAAATTCGTCAACTTTTAATTGAATTTACATTAAACAAGAAAGAATTTAATTTGAAAAACGTTGAATTTTGGTATGCAAACCGTGAAATTTAACCTTAAAATTAATTTTTTATAGTTGATTCACACAAAAGAATGTATTACTTAAAGGCCTTCGCAAATATAACAATTTTTACACCTCCGGGTTTACATAAAACTATAAAACCGGATAATTTAGCTCAAAGCTATTGCAATTTTAGAAAAATCTTAAACAGTGATCAGCTAAATGCTTAGCAAATTAATTAGCATTACAGACAAACTTATTATAGTACAGATCTTTAAAATTGTATCAGATTAGATAAGATATTTTTTAAAATAGTAGAACTGGATTACTAAAATTTTTCGTAATGTTTACAAATACAATAAAATAAAGTTATTAGATTAATATTGCAGTGAAGATCTAAAAATTAAAAACCATAGATACTATTAGAATTATAGACAAAATGAGTCTATTTAAAGTAAGTTATACTTCATAAAGTCATTATTATCAAATTTAAATTCATAGTATGTTTTTTTTTTTGGAAACTTTCATATTTCTCAAATAATATGAATAAATTTTTTAAACTTTCAGAATTGAACCGGTGCCTATTAATTTAACTGGTTCTTATTAAAGAAATTATTGGACGGAGACAGAATCAAAAGAAATGGACAGTAATATTTTTTTTTATAATTTAAATAATTAATTTTTAATCGAAAGTTTCAAGTCTCCAGACACTAAACTTGAAATAAATTCTACTTTTCTTTTAATCATGCTCCAATATCATGTTGACTTTTAAATTTTAAAACATAATTTATGTTTAACTTTATGTTGTTAAAATTATACGAAGGCCATATAACTTTGTCTCAATAAAAAGAACAGAGAAATATTCATAGACAGACAAGAACCAGTAAAATTATTTACTACCTTGTTGAAGTTATTTTTATTAGATACTATAAAATTATATAATTAAATTAACATAGTTTAGATTGGGGTATATTGTTCTTTTAACAAACTTTTGAAATTCCATTAACCAATAAAAAAAAAACCCTTTTAATTTCATATTTTATATCAGTTTTTATAATTTTTTATTATTTTAATCTTCATTTTTAAAAAACAAAATGCTGTTATGACCTTGATTTTTTTTTTTTCCAAAAAAATTTTTTTGTATTTGATTTAATCAGTTTTATTACGACGACCTCCAGGCTGGACCGGTGAATTTATAATTATTTTATGTTAAATTTTATGATTACAGTTAGCAGAAGATATCTAAACATTATTTAAATTTAGTTTTTTTTATGAAATATTAAAAAACCAAATACAAGAAAAAAAAAAACTACAACATTTTAGTTTTGTTTAAAAAGTTTAAAAGCTGTGAATTGTGCTAAATTAAAGAGTTAACAAATATTGATTGATATTTATACAGTAGAACTACGAAAAAAATGTTATGTAAAAGAGAGTTATTGTATTTTTATTATCAATATTTTGTATTTAAGCTTGTGATATATTCAGTAATCGGCTTTTGACTTATTGCAGTGACACAGAACTATAGAAAATTAGACAGAGAAATATAGAAATTAAACTTACTGACAGTTTTATTTTGGGGTTAACTAGTTCATAAAAGTCTGAACTTCAATTAATGTAAAAGATAAATTTGAGTGAATGTTTGAAATAAAATTCGTGTAATGTATTTCTGAAACGAATCAAAAATCAATTCAGTAATACTATTCAGTATAATTGAGGAATCCACTCGAGAAATCAGTAATATAATTCAGCTATATAATACTATGTTTAAGCTAGAATTTAAAGGAGTCACAATGCTAAGAGCTTGGTGGGTTCTGATCCAACCATAATGATAACAGATTGGTGGGTTCTGATTCAACCCACCAATCAGTTATCATTTTTAATTATATCTTACCAATTAGATACTATTTATAATGCTGTCCAAAGGTATATTGCCTAATGACAACAAGCACTAGACAACTATTTGGCCAATAGGTAAATATGCCTGTGTTTAAAACAATTTAAACCACTCATTTTCGAATTCCTCCGTAACAAACCTGGAAAGTTCCATTGTCGGGATTTCCGCTACGATTTCTAGCGCTCCAAACTAATTTCTAGTACTCCAAAGCTTTCTAGAATTCTAAGTCTGCTGCTGCTCGGACTTGGACAGTGATAAAACTTGTGGCTAATGTACTCTGCAGGCGCAATATCCTGGGATCCTATCGACAAATATCAATTGTTATGATTGAGACACCTAAACTTTTGACTGACAATCATCAAGAAAGCATCTGAAGGAGCCGTGAAATATTCAAACTGTTTAGTCTTTTAGTTATCAATGTCTCGTAGTACAAAATTAAAGCAAACAGTGCAAAAAGTATAACAATATTGAATCTGTCAAGATCGTATTTTTTCTAAAGTTCTATTCTTCGAATTCGTGATAAAGTTTTAAAATTTATGTGATTAAATTTATTAACTAGTGAATACTCCAAGTTTTTGCATTAAAATTGTTATTATTTAGGAGTTAGAACCTTATAATTATTTAAAGAATATAATATTTTTAGTCATAGAAGACTTAATATTCATTTGGATTTCACTGTAAAAATTTGCCAGACATATTTTTTGCCGAGTTAGATAATAATTTATATGTTACGAAAATAAATTTTTAAGTTTAAATTTTTTATTATTATAATTTCCAAAAAAAAAAAAAAACACCATATTTGAATGAAATTAATTTTAATATTTTGAATGAAATCGAGAGTTGAGTATCTTCTTTTTCTTATAATCTTAGCAACAATTCCATTAAATCCAAAAAAAATTGTTGTAAAATTACCATAAAAAAGTTTGAACTTTAAATTCCCACCCGAATAATTTTAAAAATCAAGTTGAATTTTTTTCATACACCTACTTCGGTACAAACTTCGTAACATCTTCACCTATTAACAAAAATCAATCGAAAGAAAATTATTTTACTATAAATTTTAAGCATTTTACTAAATCATCATCACTTGAAAATAAGTAATCATTGTTTAAACAACTAGAAAACCAAAAAAAAAAAACAGCCAAAACAAAATCAAAATGAAATTCGTTATTGTATTAGTTGCTCTTTTCGCTGTAGTATTAGCCAAACCTTTGGATAATCCAGCACAAGCACAAGTAGTTCGTTACGATAACGATAATATCGGTGTTGAAGGATATAAATTTGCGTAAGTTGTAAAATATTTCAAAATAGTAAATATGAAAGAAATTTTGAAAAATTATGTTATTGATTATGAATAGTGTTGAGACCAGTGATGGTAAAGCTCACAGTGAAGAAGGTCAATTAAGAAATGTTGGTACTGATAATGAAGGTATTGCTGTACATGGTCAATTCTCATATGTAGGTGATGATGGCGTTACATATTCCTTAACTTATGTTGCTGATGAAAATGGTTTCCAACCAAGTGCAGCTCATTTACCAGTTGCACCAGAAGCATAAATAATTTTTAATTTGTTTTTATTTTTTTTTTAATATATTTAAATATTTTAATTGCTGTGCCATTTTTGAACACAAAATATAATTAATATTTTTTTTTATAAAATAATTCATTAATTTTTTTTTTTAATTTTATTATTATTTTTTATTATTTTAATAAGTTAAAATAATATGAATTAGTAAAATTTTGCCAAACATAAAAATTTTGTTATTAATTTTAAGTTTGAGATAAAAATCTATTAAAATAAATTATGAAAAAAAAAATATCTTTTATTTACTTTCAATTTAATTAAAATTAAATTAATATTATTTAATTTAATTAATAACTTTTAAAATTTTAATAAAATTAATAAAATATTGAAAATTTTATGATATGAATCTTATAAATTTTTAAGGTGTGATCAAGGTTAAGGTACACAAATTTGAATTAAATTAAAATTCTGATAAATTAATTTATTTTAGAAAAATTTGTGAAATATTTAAAATTATGTATTTGGACTACAAAAATATCATAAAACATTTTATTATTTTTAAAGAAAAACTTTTATGTTGGTGTTTTTCTCATTTGACAAATTTGAATTTTTGTATGAAACGTTAATTGAACTTGATTTTTTTTAAAAATTATGTTATGATTATGAAATTTAGTTATGATAATCTTGAATTTATTATTTTACTTTGGTTTTTATATAATTAAATTAATAAATTTTTAATAAATTTATGAAAAAATTGTATATATTGATTATTAGTTCAAGTTCAATAGACCTTGTGTAGGTAATTTTACCCGGGGACAGTACCATAACTGTCGACTTAAATCCGCTATTAATTATTCTAAAATTTTACGGAAATATTAATTTTTATTTAGTTACAGATTACATTTTTTTTTTCTCTAATTACGACCTGGAAATAAGAGATAAAAATTGCAGTGATATTTAAATGGATCAGTAGGTGAAAAAAATTGTGAAATTTGTGAATTATTATGTCCCAATAGATGAGGCATTACAATTTCCATCTACATTTTCATATAAGTGTAGACTTAAGTCAAATCCAGGCTGACAGACTTCTTGTCGGCCCGGAATTCAAAAAAGAGTTAATTTATGTAATACACATTTCATAAGACCATATAAGAAAATTCAAAAAGAGGCAAGGTATTTAGTTGATTTCCTGCATTAGAAATAGATTAAGCCGGCTTGTAATTTTGAAATAGATTAAGCCGGCATTACAAATAGGTTAAGCCGGCTTGTAGTGTTGCTGGTGTTAAAGAAAACACATATCCTAGTCTATAAAAGCCACGCGGATTATCTCGAAATCCGAATTAAAAGAATAAGGGAATTTCGCACGATTTTACTCATACACATTACTATATTTTTATTTTGAAGTGTTTAATAAGCAAAAGAATATGTGATTTGTTTTTAATGTCAAATATTTTTCTGTTAATTTTCATTTCTAATTTGTTGTGATTTTACTGGAGACTAAATTATATATTGTGGATATCTAATACTAGTCTGTGGTCCGAGCGTTACTCTTTGAAAGCTATGAATCTCTTTGGGTATACTTCGTATTCTTAGACTAATTTTATAGTAATTGTGTCATTTACATAACAAAATAATTAATTTTTCATATTTATTTAACCCTTTTATCACATTTTTAAAATATAGTCTTTACATTTAATTAATACTTGAAATAAATTAAATATTGAGTGTCCCAAAAACGTCGCAAAAGCGTAAATCCAACAACAAGTGATGATAGAATTTAATGAGTTACTAGTTGCACTCATATTAAATTCAATAAATTTTGTTTTACTGTGTACAAAAGATCCACTAAATGCACTTCATCTAAAAAATTTAATTAAAATTTATTTTACTGTGTTACAAATTCTTAAATTTTTCTTTGAATTAATCATTTTGTAATAATACTTAATTGTACATGTAAAATGTTATGTACTTGTAATTAGTGAAGTACTATAACAACTATTAACATAATTTATTTAACATATTTAAGAATAATAAAAATTTCAATCCAATTTTTAACCATTTACAATTATGTTTTTTACCTCAGAGAATATCCTCCTAAAATATCAAATTACTATACTCATAAAATATAAAATTTTTTTTTTATTCTAAAATGTTGAATATTTGTAAAAAATAGTTTTTCTTTTTATAACCCTTTTTAAACTGAATTATTTCTCTTATACAGCAAATATGTTTATATCTAAAAAAAGAAAATGTTGAAGAAGGAATATTTCATAAATTCCCATGAACCCAAATATTATCCAGTGTATAATTTAACATCTGATGGAGCTACTTTTATGTTACTTTTGACTTTAAACTCATAAATCGAAAAAGAACTGAGACGAATTAAAAAAAAACTAACTAACTTAACTACGATGTTTATATTATCCTTTTATGTGTGTTTGTATAAATGTTCCTTATATTACATATTTATGTTCTAACGAGTGTTATAAAATTGGCCCAAAATGCAGTTTTTTTTTCAGTTCTGTGTATGCTTCATTGGAACATTGTAGTTTTAAACCTTTTTTAAAAAAAAATGTTAAGATTCCAAAATACAGAGTGATTTGGAAATGATAGAAATTAAATTTATTTTGGTATTAGCTATTTTACCAAGGAAATTTTAAATCTAGACAAAATCAAACTTTAATTCCTAAATGGCCGAACTTTTTATTTCCAGTAAAAGAACTTCGTGGGAGAAAATAGTATATACTTGCTTTTGCTGCAATTGAGGGCGATTTTCATTAATTTCCACCATCAGTGGAACATTATTGTTATATTGAACGAGAGTCCTCTTATTAAAATACTTCTTCCCTCCTGTTAGCTTTTTTCCTAGCCTTCAAATTCAACATTTGACTATAATATTATTATTGGTAGTCACACTTAAAGCTGAGTAAACTTAGGCAGACATTGATGTCGTTGACTTGACTCAGGCCCAGGAGATAGGCAACACCGCATTTGTGACAACTACCACTTGTCACAAATGAAATTTTGTATTCTTCTGGCATAAATGAGAGCACATATGGAGCCGATTGTATAAAAAAATAATGGTTTTGTCTTATGATGCTGCCACAAAAAAGAATCCATGGAACCAGGATGCTCCTTCTTTTTTGTGCTACTTTTCGAGCAGGCGATTTAGTACCAAAATATGTTAAGGACACTCCATCAAATAATGGCTTTTGAGATTTCCTGAAATACTACACTAACTTGCTGAGGCAATTCTGATAAGAAATACAAACGACCTAAATGCGCCAGTTTGCTATATCAATTGCAAAAGCTATTATCCATCAATGTTATTTCACGGAAAGTCAAAGTTGGCACGCAAGGATTATTAATTCTTCCCAAAAAGCCAGAGTTACGAATAAAGAAATTATCTACCGAAGATGGTTTTTGGATACAAATATACTGATTATTTTAATAAAGACATATAAATGCCAATTGTTGTGAAAAGTGTGTTGGAATAAAGCAAGAAGATATTGAAAAATAACATACATACCTTCGTTTACTACAAACTAACTTTAAACCACTTTTACTGCAAATTTTGGAAAGATTACTAGAAACGAAATTTCATTTTTAGTAAAAGTTTCTAAAAAAAAATCGCTTTTAATAGAAATAAATTACATTACTTGGTAACAAAGTTTGCTAATATACATCTTGTTTACTGCCCTATTTCTTTTTTTGTTTTAGAAATATTTTATCTGCGTAAAAGCAGTCTGTACACAACATTTTTTTTACTGACTATATGTATATGTTTATATAGAAAATTCCTTTGAGAAATTGTTATAAAAATTATTGTAAAAATTATGTAGGAAGCACGTCTATTTTGATTTTACTACATTATAATGAAAAATTTATATATTTTAGTTGCCAGGAAGTTATTTTTTTTAGGATAATATTTTCAAGGAAAAGTTTTAATGATTATGAAATTGTGATCCTAAAAAGAGTACAAAGTATATAAAAAAAAAACTAAACTAAAATAATTTCTATCATAAAATTTTTTGTATAAACATGTTTTGTTTTTACAATCATAATTGTATATAGTTAATGTTAGTAATTCAAAATTATTAATTCCATTACTTTTTTGTTCAAATTTTTCTGCACAGATGCCGTTTTACCTATATTTGTGCAAAGATAATATATTTAAAGCAAACTATTCTGATTTTCATAATCTCTAAAAACTTTTCCAATTTTTGTTTTTTTTCGTGGAAAATTATGTTAAGAAAGTTTATCACAAACTAATTTCCAAAAAAAAAAAAACGATATTTTATAAAAAAAAAACTTTTCACCAAAATTATTAAATACACGATGTTATGGTTTTATTATGTTAAAAAAATGGTTTAAATTTCATAGCATAATTATGTTATGATATTCCATAAAATTAAAAAAATTCTGATGAAAAATTAATATTATCGTCAATTTATATTTAGTTTTATATCATCGTCATAATTATGATGGCTTATAATAAATTTTTCCTTGCCTTTAGCATAAAATACAAAATTATGAAAACAAAAAAAAATTAAATTCATATTTATGTAATTTGACAACAGATTTATTTTATTATAGAAACTTTGGTTTTTTGAAAAAAAAAAATGGTTTATAGATATTTTTTTTTGTAATAAAGTGAAAATCAAATTATTTTCATTAAATATTAAAAAGTGTGGTTTGCGCAAATTAACAATTTTTTTATTTTTCAAATATAAAACTTTGTTCTTCTCTTGTCGTTGATGTTCATTATTATTAATTTTCTTCTTTTGTTTTATTTTTGTTGTGAAAAATCACCGGAAGGAAAAAATCTGATTTTGATTTTAGTAATTAGATTTAACAGGAAAACCAACAGGATAAAAATATAATAGAGTGAAAAATATAAATTTTAAATATTTATTATAAATACACAAGTTTTCAATTAGCAACAAGTTTTAAAATTTTTAATGATGTTTATGAATTATAATTATATTATTTTAAGGATATTTTAATGAAATTTTGTAATTTTTTACGCAGCAGTTGAGTTGCAATAAATTAAAAAATTTAAAAAGTGAAAAAGTTGTGATATATTACCGAACCGTTACGGATTACCTTAACCTCAGTTCTTAGTATTTTTTTTAAGAAGTATAAAACGTGTCATGAAAAATGTAATTCAGAGTCTTTTTAGTTGGATTAGAACTTTACTTTATTAACAATATAATTATGTGGAGTGGAGCCATTAAGATATGCAGGAATATTTTCGCTCTAAGATTTTACATTATAATATTAACTATGATTTTAAATCAAGAAAACTGATTGAATATCTACGATTGGCTCCATTGCTTGCTTCACTTTTTCGTTGGTATGCAGAATTTAAAAGCGATTGACATCCATTAAAAGATAAGCCAACAGAGAAAAGCACAACTTTTACCATAAAATTGATAGCCGATAGAGGAGTCTGTTAACATTTTTCCCGCAACAATTTAAGGAATATAAATTGTTGCGGGAAAAATGTTAAGTAACTTCATTTTGAGAAGGGTGAGTGTGTCACATAAATTGACAGTCGTTTAAAAGCAAGAAGGTTTAAGCATCTGTAATGAATCAGTAACACTGAAAATGATCACCATCTTCGTGTTATTTCTAAAATTGTAACATGTGACGAAACTGTCATACATTTTTACAGCATTCCAACATGTTACGAACCTCGTGTATGGATTCATGAAAATTACCCTAATCCCACGACATCAAAAAAATTTTTTATGTATATGCTGTTTATTATTGTGCAGTAGCAGTACAGGTACATATTTACATAATGTAGAAATAATTTTTCTGCCAACCACAAACTAAGCACGGATTTACTAAATTTCTCTATTATATTTTTTTCAAAAAAAATCAACCTTCATCTTCACTTCACTAGCTTTTCAACAGATTCTACAAAATCTAAATTCTTCATCACTGACCACAAACCAAAAAAGATAAGTTAAATTTTTATAATAATTGCCAAATAAAGAGTTAAAAAACCAGAAAATTTGCATAAAATATCCGGCAAGTATAATTTTATGGGAAATGCCTGAAAGTATGCTATTTACATTAAAACATTACATTAAAAAAAACTTGTTATTTTTCATGAAATATTTCGAATAAATTTTTCATTGGAATAATGTTGTTACAAATTATGTGCATAATATAAATTTTCTGGAATTTAGTGAATAATAAATTTGTATAAAAGACTATAGTTTGTTGGGAAATTGAGTGGAAAATATAACAAAAAAAAATTATAAAATTTATAAATTTTTATAAAATTTTTCATTCAAACCAAATATGTTTTTTTTAAAAATGCAGAAATAAGACAAAAATTTACCAGAAATTTTGGAAGTAATATTTATAATTTGCATGAATGGAAATTTAGTAGATAGTTTTATGATTAGCCCCACAGTCTATAAAAATGTATCTTAATCCAAAGTTAATGGTTAAAAATGGGTAAAAATTTATGAATTATGTTGTCACAGCAGTATAAAGTATTAATTTTTAGCTCTAAATGGGAGGACTGGTTAGAAAAGAAGATATTAGATTAGATTGGAGAAATATTGAAATTAGTTTTAATAAAATTTCATAATATGTATTAGATTTACAGTGAACGCGTTCATTTCGCTCATTAACTTTGTAGTTTTTAAATAAATATAAATATTGTCTACTGAGTGTAATTTAGGGCTAATACCCATACACCATCTTAGCTTTGCTTCTATGACAAAACAAAACTAAAAAAGCGTATGGCCTAAAATAGTAGTGACTAGACGAATTCACGAATATATGTTACTGCATTAATTGCAATTAACCGTATATAGTTTCATACATATATTTCACCTGTATTTCCTGCGCCAATGGGAGCAAAAAGAAAGCGTTCACTTTAATTCAAGTATACTCCTAAATATTTGATTATAATTTTTGTACTTGTTAAGAATGGGCTATAATTTTATGGTGGAGGGGATTTAGTTGTCATATTTTGGCAAAAGTCAACCAAATCAGCAATAAAAATATCGGTTTTAAACTTTACCAATTTTTCATTGGTTTATACAAGACAAAAACTATTGACGAATTTGAAGATTAAAATGTTTGGTAATCGAAATCAGAAATTATCTCAAAATATGACAAAATGTAGAAATCATATTTTGGCAATTTTCAATAAAATTAAGATTTTTTTTTGAATCTTAATGAAATAAGCAATCACTGGTGTAATAACATTTACAGATTAATTTTACTATCCTGTTTGTGTATTATGTTATTATCAGGACAGGATGCCTTTCGAAAATTAATTTTAATCTAAAATTGATTTTGATATTGAGCAGCTTTTTTCCTTACTCTTTACCATTTTTTATGTAAAAGTTCAATTAATTCTACTAAAATTAATATTTTCTAAAAAAAATATTCTACTTAAATTTATAAATTAAGAAAATTTTGATTTATAGTCCTTATAGCATATTAATAGCAATAATATTGCAGTATAGTACTTAACAATTAGACAATTAAATAATCCTATTACAAACTAAATTGCAAAGTTTACTATTTATTGAATAGAAAATAATATTAAGTAAGTAACTTAATATTATTTTGTAACTAATTGCATGCAATATCATAAATCCAATTAAAAAGGGGCAACAACTCTTAATTATAATTTCAATAACAAAGTTGTATGCTAAGTTTTCTTTTATTATTAGAAATTTTTTTTTTTAGTACTTTTCTTTTTTCTGACAAATCAAGATTCTATGGGATTTCCTTTAGCCAATTAATCGAAATGTTAAGAAATTTCTTTACACAAAAAAAAAATTGCACAAAAAAAACTATAGTATTATTTATGATTTGGTTCGTGACAACATTATAATTGTAAAACTATATTAGTAAGAAATAATAATAAAAAAAAAACGAACCTTTGACATACAACCATTTACTCCAAGTCAACCCATAAAATAAAAATCTTAATTAACTAGGCAAATAGTCATTCATCTAATCTTAACAAGGCTGCGATTTATGTTGTAAATATGCTTGAATAGGTTATGTTTTATTTGTTTCATTTATTATTTTAGTAAAACATTTCTTTGGATAAAAACCATATTTCAATTAAGTTTATTTCGTTGTGCATGATTTCTTTTATTGAAAAAAAAAAAAAAACGAAAAAAAATTGGAGGTGGAAAAAAAAAGGTCATTACGATAATTTGTCGCAAAAGTTTTTCTCTGTTGTTGTTATCGTTGGTATTTGTTACGTTTTTTAAACAATTTACAATTTAATTGCTGAAAAACATGCTTCATAAAATCATAAAATTATATAATATCAGTTTTTTTTTAGTGAATTCAAAAGTTTACATTTTTCATAAGTTTTATGGATTTTAGTGGACTTTTATTGGTGGTTTATTGTTATTTTCTTTAGTTGTTAATTTGGAGGATTAAATAAATTTCAAATAATCATCAATTGCTAGTAATAAATGATTAGTTTAATCTCAATTATTACCAGCAATTTTTTAATTTAATGATTTATTTACAAATGCATTTGTTAAATAATTTAAAAAAATTATTCTCTTTCATGGCGCATTAACCCAATTTGTAGCAATTAGGAAGTACCATATAATAAATATGTATGGAAGCGCTCTATATATTGCTACCAAATTGCAACAAATTGGGTTATTACGCCATTGTTACAAATTGGGCTGAGGACTCTCAAATGAGGAGCATAGGGTCTCAACAGTAGAGTTAGATTTTTAATTTTATTAATTTTATATCGATTCTGAACCATTTTTCTTTATAGTGAAGAAACGTTTTAACTGCAACAAGATATTGGCGTTTGTGCGCGGGTCATTGTTGTTAGCAGATTGTCTCAACTGTTAGTATTTTTACCAATCTTAACATTACATTTTACTGTAAATTTATTATTGGTACTCATTTAAAGCTAATCTGAGTCAATTTAGAAGCGAACCCAGTACCTACTGCACCACCGCTTAGAATACTGTCACTAAATTACCATTGGTCTCTTCATATTGAAGTAATTTTTAATTCCAACACGCTAAGTCTATTAGAGACATTACGATAATTTGTCGCTAAAGTGTTTTGTAAGAAAATTACTTCAACCGTTAACACATTTCTAACTTTTAAAATTAGACTTGACTACAATTTTTATTGGTACTCCAAGTAATCTTAGACCAATATTAACGACTCGGACTCGAATTAGACTAGGTAGTCAATATATTAAATTACCGCCGGTTATTGAGTTACGTAAATTCCTATCTATTTTTACATAAATATTGGAAATGAAAATTTTGTTTTTTTTTTAAACCGAAATTCTGCCGCAGACATTTCTGGTTTCGGCCATGACAAAGAGAAGATTTTCACCCCAACGAAAACAAAAAAAATTATATTTTTTTAATTTTCTTTATTTTTCTTTCCCTTTATTAAGCCACTTTCTTTTTTATTTTTTTTTAGATATTTTTCTTCTGGCCAATTTTTATATTTTCTGCTTGGTTAACTGCACGAACTAGAATATCGTCCTTTTTTTCATCCTGCGTTGGTTTATTTTCCTAGTTTAAAAATTTTGCAATACAGGGTAAAAATTTTGAGGCTTAACGTCTTAAATTTCTTAAATACGTAAATTTAATAAAACATACTTAGATCTTTACAGATTAAAAGATTGGAAATTTTTTGCACAAGGAAATTTATTCCAAAGATCAAAGTAATGGTCTAGTAATTTATGTAAGAAGCTTTTGAATAAATCCTATTTTCTTTTAGTAAATTTTAAATAATTTCAATTATCATTTTAAAGGTTTCTCATGTATTTTATGTTCGGATAGTGAGTTAATTTAGCAAAGCGTATAGTGAAACACCCTGTTCGAATAATTTAATAGAAAAAATTTCGGGTATAGTCTCTAGATATATTTATATAAAATATTTCTTATTCACAACGCAATAAGGATTTCAATCTATTTTTCATAATATATATATATATATGTACTTAAAAATTCATAATTTCGGAATTTCTTTGTCACGCGATAGCCTTGTTCGCATTGTCGTCATCGTTATAAATCCTCTCCACCTTAACTAATAATTATAATCATCCTGTGAGGGCAAAAATTTTATAATAAAAAAAAAATATATTCGTTTATGATTTATCACACAAGCCTTCGGGGAGTTTTTTTTTTTTTATTATTTTGCTTCTTCCTGACAGGTTTTCTGGTGCTGTGTCTAGATCTTTATTTTTCCCTGTGATGTGACTAACTAGCATACAGAAAAATTAAATAATTTGGTATATGTGACCAGGAGGCTGTAGATATATATATAATGAAATGTTGACTTATAATGTTAAACGGACATTTTCATTTGTACCTCAATTGTTATATTTTGGGGCTAGTCTTTTAATGAGAGCATAAAGTGAAAATTTTTTTGTGAGTTACATGTACGTTTTTAAGGAAAAATAAAACGAATGATAAGAAAAATATTATTTATCTACAAAAAATATAAAAAAAAATTTGTTATTTTACTATTTTTTGTTGGTCCCAACAGATTGAAGATTGTAAATATTTTTAATCTGCTTGTGTCTGATTGTATTTTTCTAGGTTGGTTTTTTTTTTTTTCGTGCAGACCAAAAAAATTCCAGACAATTTTAATATTTCACACAAGAATTATTTGTCACTGACATTGTATAATTTTTATATGTGAAAGTTGAAAAAAAAAACCCTTGGAGAAATGAAAGTAAGAAGAAAATTGTTTTCAAGTTTTTTTTTATTTTTTGATACATAATTGTATTAAAGCTCGAAGGAAACAACTTAAATTAATAATAAAAAGTTTATAATTTAAAATAATTTTATTTAAAAAAAAAAATATATAAATGATTATAATTTTTCAGTTTTTAGTTCTTTTATATCCTTCAGATTATGCTTTCAAGTTGAAAGCAATTAAAATCATAAGAAAAATATAAATTTTACTATAATCTATGATAAAATCTCAAGTATATGCACTTTAAAAAAGTTTAAACTCTTAATATTTATTATGGGATATACAAGTCTTATTCATTTATCAAATTAACAGAGTAGAATAATCAAATCATTTGATTAATTATGCAAATAACTTTAAATTACTGGCTTATTAAATTTTTAAATTGTTTCTATTTTTTTTTTGCATTAATGATTATTTTACATGAAAGTCTTTTGAAAATATTAACTTAAAGTAAACTAGCTGCAAACTATCACGATGCAACGTTAGACAGTAGCGCCAAATATAGTAAAATGTATATGTTAACGTATATAAAATAATTATGACTTAGTCAGGAAAAAAAAATCATATATGTTTGTAATATTGATTTAATTTCAAATCCAGTTTTTTTGAATTTAGAAAATTTAATAACTGAACAGTATATTTACATCTGTGATAGATAATTTTAGATATTTCAAACTAGAAAATTAATTTGCTGTTGCTAGCATAATTTTGACATAAAATTTGTAGAAATTTTGAAGGAAGTATTTTTAGTAATAAGCACCAAATTAAAAGAAAGCTTCAGTTTAAAAAATATATTAGTGAAACTGTTGGAAGTGCAGAATTCAAAATAATTGCTGGAATTATTGAGATAAAATACTGAGCGAATTTAAAACAACTTTACTAACTTACTAACTTTTTAAACATTTCCTAATTGAAATCACTCTGGTCCTGGTGTACATAATTAATTTTGGAAATTAAATTATGTCTATATGGGTAATCGACGAATTCTTCTGAGACAATCTTCCACAATTCTTATTACGTCATTACTTTCATGTTCGTCTCGTTTAGCTCTTCTCGTATTAAAAGTCGCCGAGGAATCGTGTGTCACAGAATACTAGGCGACTAGCACTAGTTGGCCCTTAGCTATCCCTTGGTTTTTCCAACGACTCTTTAAAAAAACTAGTTTTTTCCAAAGACAGCCTCTCTTTAACGGATTGTTTGCTAGTCGTTGAATCCTTAAGAATGTCCATTAGTGCGACATCTCAAATTTATGGCTTCTCGTGATCATACGCTTTCTTCTCATAAGAGTTTGGTAGTCAGAAAGAATTTTGAGTAAAAGTTATTGCGTATAATGATAATTGTGAGAGTGCATGAGAAAAATTTTCCGGAGAAGAATTTAATTTAATTTTACATTTTTCTCTCTAGTGTATTTATAAACTTCTATAAAATATCACTAATAATTTATTTACTTCAATTATTTTTTTTTTTTAACTATTGGCGACTTGTAGATTTGTAAATTAATAAAATGACTGTACACATTTGATTATAATTTGCTATCAAAAAAAAAAACTGTAATATACAATTTGACCTAATAATTTTCATAAAACTATAATTTTCCATTTTTTAATATCTTATGCAAACATTTTTAAATAATCATTTCTAACAACTATATATCTACAAAGTCCATAACCTCATCATAAGAAAAAATAATCTCCTTTAATGTCTTTTAATATTAAGTTATCATTATTTATATGGTATTACCAAATGAAGTCAATAATAAATTCTTAAATCAACATAAAAAAAATTTGTTTCTAGTCCAATTGTTCGTCATTAGTTGTTTAAGTTTTTCAACAATTTTTTTTTGTTTTTCCGAAGGTTTCGCTTATAAAAAAATAAACAAAGTTTTATCTGTGTTTTTTTTTTTTTTTTAGGATAAGATTTGCGTGCGCCAAGTGTTTTTTTTTTTTTCATATTTTGTAATTTTTGTTTGCTAGCCGATGAATTTCTGTCTTCAGGTTAATAAATAATAATTGTTCTCTAGTGCATTTAAAATTGTTATTAAAAAGAACAGGTAGGTAACCTACACAAAAATTACATTTTTATAATTCTCTGTGGATGCTGGAAAACAAGTCAATAATTTTTCAATTTAATTTATTGTTGGAAAAATGTACTTAATGTATATGCAAATTTTTCTGTTTTTAAAAAAATTTTTTTTTTCCTATTTCTGTTGGGCTTATATAGTAAATTAAGTCGCTGAAATTGTGTATCGTTTAAAAATAGTTCCTTTATTTGAAAATATATTAAAATTGTGGCATTTACATATTAATAATAGTGCCCCAAATACATTTAATAAATAATATTTTAAGTTATGTATTTTTTTTTGATTATGATTTTACACTGTTAAAAAAGTTATTAGATGAATATTGGTGATAAGTTTAGGTGGATCTAGGAATATTGGTGACAGTTTGTTCTAGGGTCATTCTTCTATACACAATTGTTCATTTACGATGTCAAATATTGTCATTGAAAAGAGAAGAATTTCGGAAGAACTTTAGAAGAATAATTGTCCGGAAAAATTGTGTGAGATAAATAAGCCGGTTGCCATTTTCAATTTATTTTGGGTTTCTAGAACTATCAACAGAAATGACCGCAGCGATTAATTATCTACAATAATTGATCAATTCGAGATCGTTGGCTGGTCCGCAATGCTCAATTATGAATTTTTGAGAGAATTCGAATATAAATTATCTTGAAAACCGAAAATTAATAGAAAAGCCTTAAAATATTTATGCTGCGCAAATTTATGCTTCGAAAAGTGAATTATGGTCCAAGTTGTATCTGTATTAAAAATGTATAATTCATTATTTGCAATAGAGTATGTAAACAATTTACTAGTCTGCGTTTATTGCAAATTTTTTCATATCTTCATTAATTTGTATTCCTTAGATGAATTAATGTTGAATTAAAAAAGTTTCTACTGATAATTTTTCATTATCATATAATTTAAGCTATCACATAATTTAGAAAGAATGCTATGCAGAAATTTAGATTTGCCAAAAATTAATCAAAATTAATTACATAAATTGAAGTCTAGTATAACTAGACTTGAATTATAGTTAAAGTATTCGGGTAAAATACTATTTATTCCAATTTTTAAAAACAGTGTAAAGCTATTTCAAAAATTGATTTATTCATATAAAAATATTAATTTTATTTGAATAAAATGTAAATCATATAAAAAATTTCTGGTTTATTGCTATCCATTTTTTTTCTTCTAAAGTTCCTTTTAGCTTTATTAAAACTATTTATATATTTTGAGGATCACCCAGATGTTATAATTCCAATAATAAATTTCTCCTTTATTTTTTTTTTTATTATTTACAAAATATATCTTTTATAGAAAAAAAAATGTATCTTATCCTGTAGGCACTATTCAGTTATATTTATTGTCCATCTGGAAATATTGTAGCGAAAAAACTTAAATTGCATTTTTAATAATTCAAAATTAATATTTACAATTGCCAATGAATAGTTTTTTTTTCTATCTCGTTATATGCTTCTGGCCAGACAATAATAAAAATATGATTATTAGTTTTGAAAAATATTATTCTTGAAAATAATATACTATATTTTCAAATTAGAAGTATGTATATCAGAAATTAGTTTATCTAGATATTTCTATTCAATATATATTTATAATTACTTCAGTAAATCACAATTATGAAAATATATATAAATCAATAAAATATTTTTATTTTCTCATGATATACTAGGTCATTGATAATTTGCAAAAAAGATGTAGGAATTTTACAATTAATTGTAGACTATCACAAAAAAATACGAATTAAATTGAATCTTTGGACACGCTGGAATTTCAATTTTTATATTCATTAGTGCGTAATTATGTAAATTTTTTTATTATATAAATAATGATAATCGTTTAATTAAATTAAATTAAAGTATATTCGTTATTTTATGAACTATTACAGTAGAAAAATGCGATATATTAAAAATTTTCTGTCCGTCCGTCTGTATGTATCGTACAAAAACCACAAAATTCACCTATTGGGGAATCCTAAATCTCCTAATTCTTACTTGAGACAGATAGGTTGTTGATTAACATGAAGATTTCCGTAAAAGAGCTCTGTCTGTTGATAGTTCTAGAAACCCTTGTCCGAAGAGTCGGTGTCTGTTGATAGATAAAACCTTCACAGTCACAGATGATCCTTCAATTAAATATTTAGCAAATTGAATTTACTCATAAGTTGTTGCTACGATAAAGCTGGAGAATTTCCTACCCGATAGAGATAAAAATAATTACAGATCGTCCGCTAGGTGGTGCTATTTCCTTTTTGCTAAAAAAACGAATTAAATTTAAGTATGAATAAATCAATTTGTGAATTACAATGAAATTGTATTTTAACATACTAAATATGGTCTAAAATTAATAATGACCATACCTTTGAAAAGGATTTCTGGTAATCATTTATAATTTTTACCAGTGATGACGGTCCATGTTATACAATTTTTGTTATGGAAAAATTACCCTCTTTTGTATGAAACTAATGTACAGCTTGGTATAGCATTTTTGTTATATATACGATTACTTTATTTATGTTGACCAGCATTAAAAATTATGTCTTATCATCTCATTTATAAAATAATTATATCTAAGAAGTCTCTTTGCTATATTAATTCAATTTTTTTTTCATATTTAAGTATAATATTTATTACTGAATAATGATGTTGAGTTGAAAAAAATATAAAAAATATGTTGATAATTAATAGTTTTAAAGAAAAGTAGCATCAATATTAACATATGAGTTATTAGTCAATGTCAAAGTTATAAGCAATATAATTTATTCTATAAATTATTATGTTTTTGACTTTGTTAAACAGATGCTAATTTTATGATAAATTTACATAAATATTTTTATAAGATTATATTATCTTATATAAATTAAATTGTATTTTAGTTAATATTTTTATGTAATATATTATGTATACAATTTTAATTAGTAATAATATTCAATGTTATTTTATAATTATTATTAATAAATTTTAGAAATTTATGTTGACAAATTTACATATATAGAATATTTACAGTTTTTAATTGATATTAAAAATACTATAAAATATGTAAATTTAATTGAAAAAATCTATTAAATTATCTTATAAAATAAGTAATAATTTATTGGAAAAATATTCTATTAATTATATGATATTTTTTAATGAAATTTTCATCATTTTGCAAGAAATTAAAATTAATTGGAAATATAGTTATGTTTATTTTATCTTAGCTAACTAAATTTCTTATTATTATTAGTGGAAATTTTATATTTATAGACTTAAAGTAATAATAATTATAGTTTAAATATTAGTTTTTGTGTAGCCTTAGGTGAACTTATAGACCACAAACCCTTGGGAAAACACTGCAATTACTATCTATGTGAGAAATAGTAAACAAAGTGGTTTTTTATTGCGATTGGTTTGTTAATTCAATTAGTTCAAAGAATATTCGAGCAAAATTTAAAATTGTGTAAGCGGAAATATTACAGTTCTTATAGTTTTAGAAAATATGCCGAATTGCAATAAAATTTCTATATCAGCTTTGATAATTTAATAAAATAATTGCACCACAAAAATAACTACTTATATTAGAGGAGTGTGGTCTAGTCTAAATCTAGATTGTATCATTTTTTAGTGTTCCGAAATTTATATCCAGAAATATTTAGTAAAAGGTTTATATCGTGTATTAAATTTATACACAAAAATAAAAAGGATGATTTCTTATAGAAAGTAATCAAAAGTAAATTTTAAATTTTATTTTTATATTTTACAATATTTTTAGAATATTATTATATAAATCTTAAAGGTATTGCTGTGAACTTATAGTTGAAAAATTTGCTGAAAAATTATATATAAAACCCATACAAAAAGTACCTTTCCCCTCGTAAGTTATAAATAATTCCAGAAGGTTACATAAATTTTGTTCTTCAATTTTTTTTTTCTAGCTATCTGAATACTCTATTAAATTGTAAATTATTTATCATAATTTTCAAAATGCGTGGGTCGATATTCATTTTATGTCCCAATTTGTTACAAATAATTTAAGACTTTATATTGAATTTAATCAAATTCTCAATTAATATAACAATGTAAAAATAAAATTATTATTTCGCAAACTAATAAAAATGTTAAATATTAATTTGATTTTAGACTAAAAACTGTGTGTGGTCTGAAATTGATATTTTTATCGAGAAAATTTTATATGTAGATAAAAACAATCTTATTATGAGTAATACATTAAAAAAATATCTAATCATTTTTAAAAGCATATTAAAAAATATTGAAAATTTGTAATAAATCATTTTTTTGGTTTGTATGAATTTGTTTGACTGTTCATCAACCAAAATACAGATAATCAATTCTTTAATAACAAAAATACAATTTATTTAAAGGAAATAAATATAAAAAAAAAAAAATAATAATTTAAAATCGTCATCATTAAAATCGACGAATTTTATTTCATGACTCATTAGATTTTTACGAATAAAAAATGACAGTTCCGAAATTGGATTTTTCTCTTTTCCAACAAAAAATTCTTAATATATTTTTATTTTTCATTTTCATTTTTAACATTAATATCTGAACAGTTTTAAGATTAATTTTCCATTTATGTTTAAATCATATTTGGTATTTTTGCATTACTGTAGAGTAAGTTTTTTGTTTCCAGTATTTTTTTTAAATTTTTTTATCTTGATGTGAATTCATTTGCTGTGGTGATGAATATTCTGAAAAAATCATATCTTTGGATATAAATAATATATTTTTTTTTGTTTATAAATGACTATATAGAAGTTAAACATTATAGTTTTACTAAAGAGATTCATTAATCAGAGCTGTCATCTCGTTTTGAGTAAACATTCACGATGACGTTAATCTTGTAATGAACTGAAAAGAGCAAGAATATCATTAGTTTGTTTTTTTGCAAGAAAAATATTATTAGTTTTTTTTTTTGTGATTTGTTGGAAAATATTCTTATGTCATGTCATTTGAACCATTCTGACTTTAATAAAGTCCTCAATAGTTTGAATGTAATTTTAGATTCTTTTAGGTAAAGTTAGAAGTGATTTGTCTAGTCTAAGCTTCTTCTTACAACTAGTTCTAATGAAAAAGTTATTAAAGTTAAGGTCTATGCCATGATTTGAAAGTGTTTCAAATTATTCTGACTTAACAATTTTCTTAATAACTTTAAATTTCTATGTCGTTTATAATTCCTTGACCAAAATCTGATTCAGTCATGTGTCTCATATTAATATAAATCTCACTTCTCATTAAAAGTGGCCCATAACATACTTAAATTTTTAATTTGCAGGTTTATCTATTAATCAACTAGGTCTGACTAATTTAAGAAATATTATTCTAGTGGAAACACTTAAAATATATGACAATAAGTGAATTTTAATTATCCATCTTGGAATTTTAATTATCCAGTTTTTTTTTAATTGAAGAAATTTACAAAGTACGGTAGTGTAGTTTTCCTTACAAACCCTCAAATTAAAAATCTTCACTAATGTCATTTTTATACTTTTTAGAATTTCTATTGGATTAATTTGGTTGATTTTAAAAAATTTTATTTTGTCTGTTGTTGTTGGATGGCCTCTTGTATAAGAAATATGATATTTCCATCGAATTGAAAGACTCTTTGAACTATGTTTTTTAGATATGAATCTGTCAGATATTATGCATTATTTATCTTATGCTTTTTGTTTTTATTATGTGCACTGTTGTTGTTTGCAAAATATTACAAGACAATTTTTATGAACTTAGTATACTTACAACATAATAGCAAGCAAGGAATATGAAAATTATATTTGAAAATTGTGTGATAATTAAAAGCAGTTTTTCTTTTCTGGCAGTTAAATGTTTCGACTAATGATCCTTGAGGCTAATTCATAAACATAATTAAGTGATTTTTTTTGAATTGTATATTTAATAATTTTTACATTATATAAGTAAAAATAATATTTTAATGTAAAAAAAGATTTAAGTTTTGAAATGTCTTCATTACGGTCTTCCGAGTATTAGGTGTGACACGAACATTTAACTCTTTGAAGTTTTCAAATGATTAGTTTATTTTACAAATTTTACAAATTTTACAAAATTTATCTTTTCCACTAAATATGACAGAGATCTTTTGATGATAATTTTATAGTGAAATATTTGTCAAATAAGTAATTAGTGATAATTATTTTATTTTCATTAAATAATTAAGGAAATAATTTTATATTAAATTTATTAAGGATTATATAAATAATACTGTCTATATCCGGTGACAGAAAATTTTATAACCGATAATCCAGAAAATATTTTTTATTATAAAATTTTCCAAGATAAAAAACGATTATACTTTCCTTCTATTTTATGTCATTAAAATCTAAAATTAAATTAAATTTCCGTCAAAAGAAATTGTAAATTGGAAAAAAGTATGTCCTGCAAAAAAAATCCTATAAAATAAAATCTAATAAAAAAAAACCAATCAATTTTCTTCGTCTTAGGGTGCCAATTTTATTAATTGGTTATAATATAAATTTAAATTAATACCTTCAATTTTCTATGTACACAACATAAAAAAAACCTTACTAAGCATAAAAAAAAAAATTGAATTACATAAAAAATGACAACAATTAAAGATAATTTTCTTTGAACGAGTACAAAAAAAAAAAAAAAACCGTATAAATAAAACGTTGACATAACAAATGAAAATTTTATTTAACATTTTTAAGCCCACCATTAAATTTTATATTATTTTCCTATTTAAAATTTAAGTTGAAAATTGTATATTTACACTAAAATTTTCATTTAAATTCTATTTTGTTAATATTACAGAAATTTTGTCTAATGGATTTAAGTATGTCTATATATTTCATTTGTAACTCAAAATATATTTAAGTTAAAAATAATAATAGTATCTTGCTGTGTTTTCAATTAAATTTATCTATTTTCATGAAAATTACTGAACAATTTACAATTATGCTTTCAATATACAAGATATTGTATTATGTATTGTATAAGATTATTTATATTTATAAATTAAATTGTTTATTGTAGAAATTATTTAAAATGATCACTTAATTGCAAATTGAAAATAAATATGGTGAACTATTGCATTAATAATTAAATGGTAAACTACTGAGTTGATAATATTTAACAAATTGATTAATAATAGTTTTTGTGGCATAAATATACAATTTAAGTATGATTGTTAGATTGTTTTTTTTTATTCTGATTTATACATGACTAAACATTAGAAATTTGGTTGAGCAATCACGGGTAGAAAATATTGAAATATTTTCAGACTGATTTAGTAATATTTTTCGTTAATAATTTAAGAGCTTAGAGAGCGAAGGTGTTAAGTGAAATTTTTGTGAAATGTCACTAATGTGAATATTACTATGATGTTTGTTGCAGTGATTTCTACTTGACTTGAGTACATAAATATTTTGAAATACAGGTTTTAAGTTCTTTTATCAAACTTCATGCACCTGCAGTTAACTGAGAACTTTAAATGTTATTTATTTAAAATGAAAAATGTCACTTAACACCTTCATTCTCTACGCTCTTCAATTGTAAAAGTATATTTATATAAATTTTAGATTGTTTTTGAAAAGTCGTGTTTGAATTCAAAATTTTGAGTCAGGGTTGTTTAACATTTTCAATGATAATACAAGTCTCCTTTCGGTCATATTATTTCCTTTATTTATATTTTTTTACTGTAACGTAATTTTAAAAAAAATTTGTCGCTGGACTGAAATAGCTTTTGGTTTTGAGAACATTCTAATCAAGATTTAGCTATAGTATTCATTTAGCTTAGACCACAGTTTGTGTGGCCTAAATGTCTAATGGGTATTGTAGATAATTATTGGGTGATCAATTTGACTTACCTATTTGTAATATAAGCTTTATTTGAATTAAGTCTCACATGTCAACTTTTGCAGAGGTTAATATAAATATCTAATAATCAGTCTCATATTACAACTATAAGTATATCATGAATATCTGAAATTATAAGACTGTGGTCCATTAATTACTCGGGTGACTATTTGGTTTAGAAAGCTCTATAACAAAATTGACGTATTTTAACTTGCCAATCATTTACTGTCTTTAAATTGGCCATAAACGAAATTATCGTAATAAAATTTACTCCTTTAAATTCTGTAAGTCTTCTATATTTTCAAAATTAATTCTAATTTACTTAAGATACATCTATATAGTTAATCTTAAATATTACAACCTAAACAACTTATTTCGAGAAGTTTAATAAGATGTATATTTAACAGCTGCTCATAAAGATATTATGTATATATTTCACAATTTCAAATACCCACTTTTAACATACAATAAATTCTTATTACTTTTTATGTAATCATTATTTTCAATAAATAAATTTTTTCTCATTTCTATAATTTTATTATTTTATGCAAAAAAAAAAAAAATACATTTTCTCGCAATTTACCGCCTTTAACAATTTTCTATTTTTTTTTGTAGTCTTCCTCCTCAAACCCCATACTAAACTGACCTCCTCTTAGAAATTTATGCAAATAAAATAGTTTTATGTTAGATGGAGATCTGAAATCTCATATAGATAAATATGAGTAGGAGTTTATGTTTCGAGACTACAGAAAATAATCAAAAAAAAAAAAAAATTCACATTATCGTTTTTTTTTTGTTATGACGTCTCTACAAAATATAATAATTTTTTTTTTCTTTTGGATTTAATCCGTTTTTGTACTCAAACATAACATTTTAAAGGTTGAAGACGAAGTTTTGTACAAGTGCAACCTGTGATATGGTTATACATAAATATTAAACAATTTAACTTATCCTTGTATATATATTTTAAGGCTGCAAGGTACACACATTATAAAAACATACACCCAATTCCAAATAAAAAAATTTTTTTTTTTTTTTAAAATCATAAAATCACCCATCTAGCTGTTCAGCAGCATATAAAGAGCCCATGTTACTGACATTATATACCAAAAAAAAAACTTTAAAAATTATACAATCCTTGCACAACAACGGTGTAAAAATAAAATATGTTGTACAACCAATTTGCATTAACGACATTTATTTATTTGAATGTCATACAAAAAGTTATTCAGTGTGGAGTGTCATCTTTCATACAGAATTGAATTTGTGTTGTTGCCTACATTATGATAAAATTTTTTTTTCTGGTTTGGTTTTTGTTACATATTCTTTTTTATAAAGTTGTAAAAAATGAAAATTTTTTTTTTGTTCATTTTTTAATATGGTAATAAAAACCTTTTATACCAATTTTCTTTTTTCCAAATAGAAAAGTTAGTAAAGGAATTAAGGGTTTGGTTAGAAGCTTTAAACTTTGAAGAGAATTATTCAATTTTCTTTAGTAAAAATGTTAGTAAAATATTTACAATTTTTAATACATTGTATTACATATTACGTTTAACTAATTTCAAATAAATGGAGGTACTGGAAAAAAATAGAAATTAGTGTAACAAATGAAGATTAGTTCAACAATTAAAGTATCTTTGTAAATGAAAAAGATTTATTTTTATATTACAGCGATAATGAAGATTGTTAAAAGCAATAAAGATTATCATCGTGATAAAAGAAGATATTGTAACAAATAAAGTAAATTCAAATTGTATCAAATAAAGATTAGTTCAACAATTGAAGATTACTGTCACAATTGATGATTCTTGTAATAAATGACGATATTTTACCAAATAAAAACTATTACAACTAGTGAGGAATCTTGTAAGGAATAAAGATTGCTGTAAGAAATATAAACTATTACAACAAATGAAGATTACTGTCATAAATAATCATTCTTGTAATAAATTAAGATATTCTACCAAATAAAAATAAAGATTACTGTAACAAATATAGACTATTGTAACAAATGAAGATGACTGTCTCAATTGAGGATTTTTGTTACGTAAGAAGGATGCGCGGCAAATGTAATTTATTACAAAAAGTCCAATTTTTTTTTACTGTAACAAATGCAGATGTAACAAATGATAATTGTTATAATGTAAGAAGATTTTTGCGACAAATGAATATGTTTTAATAAATAAATTTGGTAGGAACCAAAAATTACGATTATAACATGTCACGATTCTTGTCAACATTCTTATAACGAATGAAGATTACTGTAACAAAGATCATTGCAACAAATGAAAATTTTTATGTCACTATTAACCCTTTTTGATAATATGCTAATAAATTGATATGTAATTTTAATAGGAAAATGGTTTTCGAAAATTGTAAAGACATGCAACATTGAAAATTTGTCATTACTATGAGGTGTTTCATAATTTTCTCCGTTTTTTTTTTTTTGAAAAATAAGTTTAATTTATATTCTGTATAATTCATTCAACATTTTAAAAGAAATTTTAACTCGTAACTATTTATATAAATAATTCTAGCTAGTAAAGATATGATAAAATATTTATTATTAAATTTATATAAAGTCTATTATTTAATGGTTTTATAAGATGTAAAGTATGCTTTTTTTAACGGTTAGTCACCTGTATGAACTTTTTATTTATTTTAAATTATCATTTAAGTAAATTTTTATGTTTTTTTTAAATGTTAAAAATTATTTTTTTTAAAAAAGTTTTTATTGAATTACCATTTTTTTTTTTTGTAATACGACAAAGGTTCATAAAGTTGAATTACCATAAGGTAAATAAAATTTAAGTATTTTAAGATAAAATTCTGGTGTTGGGTAATAACATATAATTTAATTATAATAAGTGAAATATTGAACCTGAACTATGATCTGTTGTACGACCAGGAAGAATACTATAAAAATAATTGGAAAAATTTTCAGTTGGAAAAATATGTTTGTATTGAGTTTTGGAATATATATAATTAAGATTCATAGTTAGTATCATAATGAATTGACAGCTATAATAATGAGTTTGTGTTGAGTAATTTCAATGCAAAATTTTAAGTCTTGTATTAAACTTAATAAATTTTCTTGATTTTCCCATTCTGAGTTTTAATTATATCTAGATTCTAAAATTTCGAATTCTTTTGCCCTCATACTTCCAGAAAAAATAATATTTGGTCAAATTTACTACTGATTAACCATATTATATTGTTTATTTCTATAAAATTTATTCATTGCACAGTTCACATACTTACGATACTAAGTATGCTTTTAAGAAAATCATACTTAGTATCGTAATTATCTTCCAGTAGTTTTTATATTGAATTTAATGCATATTTTGCATCCCAATTTTAAGAGTTTCATAATTATCTAGAAATTTATTTGAAGAACTTTCTGTTTTCAATTGCAGGTTAAGTAAATATATGATTAAATTGACTACTACTCCTTGTCCATTCACAACACAAAATTATTAAATACTCAAATTAAAATTATCCAGGAATTTTTATTATGAACCTTTCTAACTATAAATTTCTATAAATTTTCGATTATCTATTATAAAATTTGTTTTTGACAACATACCAACATTATCAATATTTTCAATAATATATAATCTTTTATAACATCCTGCAAAAAATTGAAAATCAAATCCAGAAATTTTTTTTGATGATAGAACATAAAATAATTATAATACCGAATTCTTTACAAAAATTTTAAAGTTATCTGGAAAATTCATTTGAAAAAAATAAATAAACAACAAATTTGTTAAACAAAGAATATTCAGTCATAAAACATACACAAAAAAAAAGTTTTTTTTTTTTTTTTTTAAATTTCTAATCAAATCTTCACATAAAAGGACATTTAATTATTAGCAGTGACAATTTATTTCCATTCCATCACTTTTTATATATAATATAGGTACTACTATATATTTTGAAATTGAGAACATAATAATTAACTATTCAATAGGTTTATATCTTTAGAAAATATTTATGACTCAATGAACATATTTTGAAAAAAAAAAAAAATTTTTATGTACATATACCAACCTAATATCTATAATAATGTCCTGTGTTATATATTTCAATGAAATTTATTCAAAACATATTTATAAGTGAATAATGTATATATAATTGAATATTTAGGAATATAGATTATTTAAGATTTTGAATAAATATGAAATTGATTTTATAGATTTGCATAATAGATTATATCCTGTTAAGGATAAAATAATAATGACTTTGGAAAATTTAGCAAAAATATACAATAGATAGAATAATAATTATTTTAAGTGATAAAATTTAATTATTTAATTATTTTAAAGCTATTTAAATTCATTATTTATATGCAATAATAAATTGAAAATTTTCTGACATAAAATATAATTAAATCAAGATTTTTGCCAATTGTATTATTATTATTATTAGTGAGTGCAATAAAAAAAATTTAATAAGGATTTATTTAGATTTAATATATTTTCACTATTTTCTTATATAAAATTATATACTTGAGATAATTGAATTTTGCTATTTTAAAATTGTGTACTTCAAAATTTTGTATTATTACGTGACTAAATTAAGAAATTGAAAAATATATAAAATTTTATAATTAAAAATAAATAAATTTATAAAAAATTTTTTAATTGCACAGAATAATACTTCAGAAAAATACTTGTAAATAAATTATTTGCAAGAAAGAATTATGTTTTTTTTAATGAAAATATATTGAGATTTTATAAAAGTTAAGGAATCATTTTTAAAACTTATTGATAAAAGTGGATTAACTTTGTTAAAATTACTTTTGTCTGTCGCTCTTATCTATGCAGTAATCATAAATTAATGATGTAGTTTGAACTTAACATCAATTTGTTGTAATTATTACTTTTTTAAATTATTCATATAGTCAGTTTAACTTAGATGTAAGCAATTAAAAATCAAAAATCTTTTAATTTTCAAACTTTTTCATGAATTTCTAGTTCAGAACTTTTCAGTAAAATATTCAATTTATTAAACGATTTCCAGCAAAAAAAGGCTCTATGCTTTCAGATATTTTATATAAGTGGTTCAAAAACTGTTATTTAAACCCTTAAGTCCTTTTAATTCTTAGAAGTAAGTAAAAGAAAATAATCATTTTAATATGACAACTTAAAAAATCTACGAGTATAATTATGAAACAACTAAAAGTAATAATCATGTGAAAGAAACATTATTTTTATTGCCTAGAAAAGAGGCATTATTTTTATTGCCTAGAACTATATTTTTATAAATTGCTAGTCCTTACATATTTCCGTAAAATGAACTTATTATTCAATTAATAAGTTCTCTTTAATTCAATATCCTTAATTAGAATTTTACACGATGATCTACAAAAGATCTTGAATCAACTTAAGTAATAGACGTTCAAAAATGGATTTTAATATAAAACGAGGAGCAATTCTGAAAGAGTGAATGTAAATTTAAAAACTGCAAAGTTAGAGTATGCAGTAGATTAAATTTTCGCCAGCTTATCTCCTTCGAAAGAAGGGAAGGAAAGGAAATCGACGGACGAGTCAACAGAGCATAAGAACTGAACTGCGAATGAAAACAAACTGGACGCAAACTGAATGTTATTTCATTAAAATAAATTCAAATGGAACTAGGCAGGATATATTTTACTAATATGCGACAAATAGAAGATTCCTTTAACTTGTAGTCATACCAACAATTGCAGATAGTTAGCAAGAAATAAAGAAGAACGGAAAAATTTGAGGGGCTTAAAAAATTATTGTTAAAAAAACTAGTCATATAGTAATTAAATTATTGAAGTCAAATAACTTAGTAAGGTCGAATAAATAAATCTACCATAAACCAATTATAAAATTTATACAAAAAAAAACTATATTTACAATTTTCCAAAATCACTTTATTAAATGCATTTATGTACAAACAATTTAAAACTTTTTTTTGATAAGATTATGTTAAAAACAAACTTTTTGAATTATTAAATTTACCAAAAAATAAAAAATAAATTTAGGAAAAAAATACAAAAATTCCACGAATATCAAATAGAACAATAATCAATCATAACTTTAATATGGAAGGAGTGCTATTTTTTTTTTTTTGGTCATTAATCAAGATCATGTCAGCATTTCTGTACTATATGACTATGCTACTATTATGCTTTCATGCTAAATTTGATTTTTTTTCCTTTCTTTCTTCCTTTTTTTTTGGCAGACTTTATGTTGGCAGACAATTTAGATTGACTAGAAAAGAACAAAAATACAAAAATAATATTTTAACCCACGAAATTATCAAAATAAAAGGATTTTTTATATCCCAAAAAAATTTTGCTTTTATATACCAATTTTTAAATATATATGTAGTTCTAAATTTTTAGTCAATTTCTATATGGTTTTGGTCTAATTTTATCTATAGTGGATTTTAAATAAATTTATGTGACAATAAAATCTATGCTTCACTCTCTCTGTTTATGCTGAACAACCAAAAAAAAAAACAATATTGAAAGTATTAGTAAATATTTAAACTGAAAAAAAATATAAAAAACTAATTTATCATCCATATTATAAATTATTAGCCTAAAAGAATATTTGAAATGACAGAATTGAAGATTTGTTTGTTTTGGCATTGGCTGTTGATGACACAATTTTTGTGTTGTTGTTAATTTTATTTTTATTTTTTTGAAAAAACAAGCTTTTTTTTTTTTTAGAAAATTTGATGAAAATATGTTTGGCTTTTGTAAAATTGCTCAAAGGTGGTATATTTTGACAAATTTATGGAGAGTATTTGAGTTGTTTTTTTTTTTGTTATTTTTGTGGAAAATTGATATCATAAATTTTCTTTTTAAGAGGATAAAATGGAAAATTTTTATAATAAAATTTTAAATAAATTTTATTTTTATGGTTGATTTAAAGTGGTTAATATTTATGTATAAAAATACATAAATATTGTGTTTCACTCGTATCTTAGTAAGTTATTAAGTATATTTTATTAAATATTTAAAAATAAATTTAAACGATTTTTGTGAAACTATTATTGTTTTTAGGAATTAAAAAAAATGTTTTATGTTAGCACTTTTTCTCACTTCTCTCAGTCCATCCATGTGTAAGTAAACTTCGTCAAACTATGAATTATCATAGCAAATTGTTGCCAAAAATGTTGCTAAATTTTCTCAAACTATGATTTATGACATATAAAATGTTTCCAAACTCCTATTTGGAAAAATTGAAGAATTTCCTATTCAATGAACGTAAAAATTACCTAATGATCATCCGGTAGACGGCGGAATTCCTGTAATAACGTGTGTTTTTTTAAGATAGTGAATATTCTCCAAAATGGCTAGTTAATACCAAGTTCCTTTATTAGAAATTTCCAACAGAAGCGACCAGACAATCCAACAGAACAATCTTTAAAATTGGGTAAATGGTGTTCGTGACAAATGGGTAGATGGTGTTCGTGTAGTATGTTAGAGCGTTCATTAGAAAGATAATAAAGATAGTACCTAAATTCTGTATTATTCAATATTCTGCTGCACATAAACGGTGTAAATTTTATTGTACTTTCAAATTCCATTACATCATCACGATTCCATTACGATTCGTTAATTTTTTCCAAAATATAATCTTTTAGTTTTTAATATGGTTTTCACAACATATTAATTATTGAGATTACATTGATATAAAGTGCAGGTATCAGCACCACAAAAAAAATCCCATACTTAAGAAACTACTATGTAGTAGATCATCTCCGCGGCATTTTTTGCATACAAATTTAAATTTGAAAAATCATTTTCAATATATTTTAATTTTTATTTCTGAAGAATAGTTATTTTTAGAATGTAATTAAAATTTTCAAATTACCGAGAGGTGTTTCTACTAAACACAATAGTTCCATCAAAAAAAAAACAACTCTAAGCCATGATATTTAATAAAATATAATAATTTGCTAAGAAATTTGAAATCAGAAACTGTCAGATTGCCTGCCGATATGTTAAAGGCGTATACGGTACATGTCTGCCTACATAAGTTTACTAAAATAAATTGCATATAAAATGGATTTAGTAATAATTTTGCAAAAACTTAAAATACTGTAATGAATAAATTACAAGAAATTGCAATTAGTTTTTAGGTAAAGAAGTCAATGACTTGCAACAATATTATTTATTTAAGGCTGGAATCACTAGAACTTTGGTGTTTTTATGGAAATTAAAAGTAAAGTTTTGTTAATTATGTTGCCTCCAGCCACCACAAAAATATTCTTCGGTTCAAATATTCTTCGGGACAACGTTCTTCTATTCTGTTGTTGTCTAATGAACTGGATATTTGTTATCTAAGTTACCATTTACCTCGACCAATTTGCTCTGAAATACGTTTGTCATTAATTTGAGCCTAATGACGTATGGTGGTTAAGACGAATTTTAAATCCATAGAAAAGCTTTTACTCTCTTATCTGGCTTTGAAGCCTGATGTTTGGAAGGAAGGTTCATATCTTTTCTTCCAATCGAAAGGCTTCGAATCCAGATAAACGAGTAAAATTTACACAAAAAGGTACTACTTAAAACAAAATCATATTTTTATGTTAAAATCTATTTTTAGTAATTCCATATTTTAATATTCTACAAAAAATATAAAGTTTATTAACCAGAGTTTCGTTTTTCGATATTTAGTAATTCGATTTATTTCCAATAAATTCAATATTTTTGTAAATAACTAATATATGTTTATGAGTTGAATGATTATATTTACAGCATATAACAAATAGCTTTATTATAGAACAGGTCACATATCATTTATGAAAATCATATTTAACATTTATATAAATATGCATTTCATACTAAAAAATGGTTTTTTTTTTTCCTGGTGTGTTAACCTATTGATTAGTGTTTATATATAATTTTTTATTTTACTTATATCTCAGAAAAATTTATTAGTCCAACAGGTATCAATGATTTAGATCTCAAAATTTCCATTTAAACTGTAATACAATAAATATATTTGACGTTTTCTATAAATTTTTTTCAAGTAGGATGATTTATTACGAAATTATATGGCGCTTATACAAAAACTAATAATAATAATAATTTATATTTGTAATGTTTTCCATAGTCAGGTAATTTTAATAGGTGAAAAAATATCCGGGCAATTTTGAAAAAGTGGAATATGAAATATTTTTTTTACTCTGAATTGCAAATTTACAACAAACTGACGGAATATAGTTTTTTTTAATAGCTTAAAACTGAAGTTGCAATAATTAAATTAAGAAAATTTTTTAAGTAAAAAGCACCACAAATAATAATTAGTCCATAAAAAAAAATTTATATTTATTTGTAGTGTCATGAAAAAAAATATAATTTCCTGAAATTTTAGTTTTTTTTTTTTTCATTTGTTAAAATTGAGTAGAAATAAATTGGTGGCGTCGATGTCTAACATCTGAAATTGTATCATAAATCATAATTGACTTGAATTTTGTAAAACAAAATTTTTCAACATTGGCTTAAACATAGCTATGACGTTTTGTAAAGTTATTAAATATTATTATAAAGTAAATTCAATTTTCTGGTAGATTTATAATAAAAATACTTGGATTAATTTTAGAAATCTTAAACTTGGAATTCAGATTATTTTGGATAAGAAAAATGGTGGCAGTTTTTAAGTTGATTGCATTTTTTAATAAACATTTTTTATTTTTATACACATAAAAATATTGATTAGAAATTTGCTTTTTTTTGTTTGGTGTTATTGTAGAAAGTTATGAGAGAAAATATAATTCAGATTAAAAAATGTAAAGCAAATTTATGATATGTTGTGAGCATGTTTTATGATTGGAAAGATGAAAAATATTTGATTTAGATTTAATTTCTTGCAAAGTAATTAATCAAGTTATAAATAGAAATTTGCTAGACGATTTTTAAAATGATAATTTGTAGCTGAAAATTTTATATGCTAAGTAAATATTCAGATATTTTTCGTTCTGTTTTATTGTAAAAGAAAAAAAAACTTTCAGTTAAATGAATTTTCGAAAGATTACAATAAGTGGTCCTGTCACTGTCAACCAAGCTGTAATAAATTTTTGAGGAGTATCAAGGGAAACACTCTTCCCTTTGAGTTAAATGACAAAGTACAATCTTCAAGTAAAAAGTCAACGATTTTCTGTCGATTCATTGAATGAATTGGGTAAGTTGACAGAAATACTTATAGACATACTTTTTGTAGTAAATTGATTAACCTGGTGTTTCATTTTAGTATTATAAATTGTACACTTTTCGAGAATTAATTTACAATGTTTAAAAGTCGACTAAACTCTTTCGATCATGCGTAGTTGAGTACAGTAAGTTTATTCTGATGTTTTAGTTGAAAAGCTTATGAGGACACAAATGTTAGTCAAATATCATTAAATTGACGAATTTTGATTACGTCAAAATCACGGAGTTTCTATAAGTAAAATCGTTTTCCTTATTCCAATCGAACATGATTGTAAATTGAAAAAGTCAAAGACATTAAATGATTTCTTAAAATATGTAATTTATTTCCGAAACAATAAATCCTGTCGAACAAAATTGTAAAGTTTGTTTTATTGATTTAAATTTTTTTGTTTGTGTGTTGTGCAAAAACTCATACAAAGCCGTAAAACTTCAGTATTTCTAACAACAAAAATTTCGCTTATTGATTTTAAAAGAGCTAATAAAACAACAACAGCTCTGAATTATGATCCTTGAAATAAATTCCCCTTATCCTTATATATTTATTTATACAGTTTTAGTAGTTTGAATTTTTACGAGGTCGAAATAATAATAATAAAAAAAAAAAACAGCAACAACACAGGAAGTCTAATATAAACTAAAATGTTTAGACGAGCGGAAATAATCCTTTCGTGTAGTAATTTTCTAATAATTCATTTGAAATTTACCAATAAATTTTATTTTATGAATAAAAAAGTTTTTTTTTTTTTTTGTTTTTATTAGAAACAGGAGTGTCGTTATTTTTTGAAAAGCAATTTTTATGACAGTGATTGACTGCAAGGACTATAAAAAAATATATATAAGAATTTAACTTTATACAGGTTATAGGTAATATATTTTTTGTAAATAAGTACAAAATTTTTAAAAGCTTATAAATTCCAAAATTTTGTATTTTATGTAAATTAAATGTAACGCATATTTCTAACTAATTAAAGTTGAAGTTAACTAATGAATATTCCAAAATTTACACCTCAACAAATAAGTTTTTGAACTAAATTACAAAAAAATGTCTGACTATTTTTTCTCTTCTTGAATCTGATCTTCTTGGAATTGAAAATTCTTGAAAATTTTACCTTCTTATGCAATGAAATTGCAAAAAAATAAATAAATAAACCGCCAATAAAAAATATTTTGAAAAAACTCAACATAATTTTATTTACAACTCAAATTATAATTAAAAGTATGACATAGCAAATATTTAAGTTTTTCGTATTTCTTATGATTTTTATTTTTATGAATATCTAATTAAGCATATATTCATGTTTTTAATAAAAAAAAACCAAAGAAATTATAAAAATATTTGCAAATCATATTCATCACATTTAAAATTTGGTTTTAAAATTCTGAATGTTAAGTGAATCAGATTCTGTTCTTGTTTTTTTTTTAAGTGATTGGCTTTTGTACAATTGGTATTTTAGTTATTTTACATAAAACGGAAATTGAATAACTAGTAAAGTCCTCAAAGAATATAAAATTTTAAAAACGTATATAATTTATTTATTAGTACGTAAATTGAACAGAAATATCGTTTTCTTCGAATATAATTGAAGAGTTTAGAAGATGAAGGTAAGTGATATTTTCAGTTTCAGTAAATCACGATTAAAATTCTCAGTTTGGTATAATTATGTGAAGTTTGCTACATGAAATTAACCATAATTAAAGCATAAAAGCAGATAAAACATACATAAGACTGTCGGTTGCTTAGTGGTATAGTGTACTAATGCTGTAGTTTGTTAGATATTGGTTTCTATTTTGCAGCATCGATGTTGTACTAAGTTTTCTTAGCTTTAAATGAATACCAGTAATAAGCATTACAATGAAATGTAATTTTATGATACCTAACATAACCTTTTATAATACCAAACTTTTCTTCAAGTCATTTTCAAGAAATTTCTTTCGCAGTGCAGTGATCTATATCCTCAGGTGAACATTTGTTATAGAAATCAACATCTGGCTCGATTAAGTCCCTTGCATTCGCAAAAGTATTTAGTATTTAGTGATTTTTTCGGTTCGCAGCAATTGATCTGTAAAATGTATTCAGATTATACAGCCTTTAATAAAGTGATTAGCTTGTGACACTTGATTTTGGGTTGTTTCGCCATTTAACAAACAGACCTTCACATTTCCAACAAAATTTCATTGCAAAGATGTTTGTTTGTACATAAAATGTCAATTTATGTACAAACAAACACCTTTACCATCTAAACTTTTTAATTCTAATCTAAACAAAATTAATCATTTTGCAAATGATCGGTTTTCAAATAAATTTTTATATAATAATTATTGAATAATTACAGGCCCTGTGCTAGCAAAGCATTTAAAAATTTATTCCTGAATTAATTTTTATAATTATTTAAAAGTAAAATTAATTTTCTGATAAATAATGTTGTTAGCCTAGTATAGTAATAAATCTGAATACCTGAGAATCGTTTATCATTTATGCATTTACCTAAAAAAAATAATTATATAATTAATTTCTAAATTCAATATAATTATAGGACTAGGAACAATAAAATAATATTATTTATTACCTTTTCATTTTTGTAATATGCATCTAGTTTGAAAATAAAATTGAAATAATCTTATAATTTATTCCAGAAGAATATTTCAAAATAATAAATTCAAATATTCATTAATATAATTTTCACTCTCATATAATCATTATTTTCGAATTTCCAAAAAAAAAACAGTATGTATAATGAATATTTGAATATTTTTTGTACCAAAAAATATATTTCCATCATTTATTGGATGTCCATAAAAGATAATTAAGATAAATTCATTAACTGAACATAAAATTTCATCTCACATCAATGATTTTATTCAAATTATGGGATATTTTCAGCATTCAACCTAGGAATATTTCAGGAACCAGGATATTTTGACTATATACATATATTATGTGTATATTTCGATTATCTACATTACGTTGCAACATTTAATAATTAGGAATTAATAATTATTATCCAATACATGACAAATAAATGACCCAAGAGATTATGTATACGAAAAGTAACACAATGCACCAGAATTTTTATATTATCTGATAATTTTTCACTTGACAAATTGACAGTTAGTAGAAATTTGAATTGAATCAATGCTATATTTTTATGAAATGAGAGCTGGGAACTAAGGTTTTTGAAATGAGAGTTAGAAACTATTTTTTGATGAATGTATATAACGATTGATAAAGGAAATTAGATTGGCTACAATAATATATGGTTTTGTTAACTTGTTTTGAAGAAAGTTCTAATGATGGGCACAAACTAATGCCATAGTTAGACTTATGTTGTCAGCGAACTGTTTCAACTTTCTTAAAACCACAGTTTACACAATTTACTAATACTTCATTAAAGTAAACTGAAACTTAATAGTTCTCCACAATCACATATATTCCTTCGACAGACTCCTCTTTATTTAATGTTCATTAACTCATGTTCATTAATGATACTTTATAACCTCATTATAACTTAAGTACCTTTTCAGATCTTAGTCTGACGAATATAGCGATACCAGCCTACGCAGTTATTAGTTAAAACTTTACTTTACTATTTCGAAAGTACCACAAAAAAATTGGAAAGTAGTCCAAAAACAATGGCTTCGAATATCAAATTTCAATTATAGTCATATACAATTTAGTAATTTCTAATTTGTCTTGCCAAATATTAATAATCATTACTGTCCAAGTATTAAATAGTTAATTATATTTAAACTATTTATTCTGTCAAGGGTATGGTGTACTACCACTACCCGACCTCAAATTTTACTCACAATTAGATTAGTATCGGCGTATTCCATTCTACAATAGAACCGGATTCTATAAATTAATTGAAAATTCTTTTAATTAAGTACTCTCTTTGAGTATTGTAATAGGTATACGAGGGAATTAAAAATAAAAACATTTTTTAATCTAAAAATTTAATTTAATTATAATATCATCAATAAAGAATTAATTAAATTATGATTTGTGACAAATAATTATCTAAGGAATTTACATTTACATAAAAATTCAACAAAAAGTCAAAAAATTTTCAATTAAATTATGATTAAAAGGATAATTAATATTTTTTTTATAATAATTAATTGTTTTAATTAATATTTAATATTAAAATATTTTATTAACGAAAAAAAAAAAAGATGAAAAAATTACATTTTTCTTATTAGGGATGCCGGAGGCAATTAAATTATCTGTTACGCATTTAATAGAAAATTAATTTTAATGCTAATTTAAATAAAGCTAAAATAAAATATGAAATTTTTACAATTTAAATTTAAACAAGACTTTTAACAAGTCGGACTATTAACAACAAGGATATTCCTACAATCAGCCACGGAGAATTATTAGGACATATTAATAGAATGCTGTTGGTGCAATTAATATCAGATATTTTACTATAATTCACAATATTATAAAAACCGCCACAGCTTACACATTAAATTTCTTCCTGCACACTACTCATAGATTATTTATATTTATTTAAATATATTGCTGCTGGGTAGCACTGTATAAATTTCCTTTTTTTAAACCATATTAATTATACTTTATTTGCTGAATGAAAATTTACCATATTTATGTATAAGGCTTCAATATGTCAATTCAGTATTAAATTAATTTACCACTGCCAATGTAATGTAGTGGTCTGATAGGTTTATTTAAATATTGATAAATATTGCAATTGCGTATTTATTATATTTAAATCTATACGACATACTCTTTAGTAAAAAGGATCTAAATGATATAAAATTTAATTTCTCTGTTAAAGTAAAATCTTTAAGGATTTATAAAAAAAAAATTGACAAATAAAAAAAAAAATCATTTGATGAGGATTCTGGTAAATGTTTCAAGTCATATAAATTATCTGATCTAATTATTACTTTAAGTCCTGCTATATTAAACGGACATATATAAAAATTAGTAATAACGTAAGTACAACTTTTGATATTAAAATTTTAATATTTTTAATTAAATATTTCATTAAAAAAAATTATTGTAATTTTTTTCGGATTAATTTAAATTATTAGAGAACCACCAAAATTTAAGGATTTTTTTTTATAAATTAAATAAAGTAATAACACCATTGTAAATATAGTTTAATTTAATTTTTTTATTAATGTACAATCAATTAATGTTTGCTGTTTAAACAAAACCACAAATTACATATATGTATACATAAAAAATTACTTAATCCTTTTAATATTAAATTGATATAAATTTTTTGTTGTTGCTGTTGTTTAAATTCTAATTAATTATCTAGAAAAATTTATTCTATAAAATTGGATATATCCTTGCTATATATACATATGCCTGTGTGTAAAAATAATAATATTACTTTGGTTACCATAAAACGGATATTAAATAATGTACTTGTCAGACATTATCGTAAATTTTAATTTGATTCCATTTCGTATATTTTTAACTATCTAAGGATATTACTGAAATATTGTAAAAAAATTTTTTATTTATTTTTCTTGGTACATGAATTGGCTTCGTTTTTAGTTAACAAAGTTTTCTCTGTTCCAGAGAAATATTTTTAATTGTTTTGAATTAGTATATAATATATAAGTTTGCTAGGACAAGAGCCATTAACCATTATTGAAGATAAGGAATTTATCCTTTTATACTAAGTATTCGGTATTCATTATTCGTATTTTTTTTCCTATATCTGTATAAGCTTATAGCTTGATATCAGATTAATATTCTATTAGTTTTGGTAAGTTTTCTATCAGTAAAATGAATATCCTTGCAATTTTTAGTGTTTCTGCTACTAAAACTAAACAAAATAAGAAATTAAATTTGTAATTTTATATTTATGTTTTTAGAGTTTTTTTTTTTTAAATAAAAATACTTTATGTATGCAGTTTTCCGTCCATCTGTCAGTTTGTCCGTCCGTCCATTTATAATGTTTATCAAAATATTGATTTATCATAGAAAATGTACAACTAAAATATTGCCAGACCACTCATTCCAAAATTTGCAGAATTTGATACCAAATGAACGTAAAAGTTATTTGAGATCATATTGTAGATGGCGTCATTCACGTTTTTTGAACACTTGTTTAAGTATATTCTTCAAAATTGAAAGTTAACAGCACGTTGGAAAGTTATTGAAAAGTACAGAATAGCACTTTAATTTAATTCAAATTTCTGCTGATAGGGTCGCTACTGTGAAAATGTATAATCTTTCAGATGTAATTTAAAATGGTACATGGTGTTCGCATTAGAAGTTATAGCCTTCCAAAGAAAGATATCAAAGCAAAGAACCAAATAATAAGTAATTCATGATTCTGCGGAGGAAGGTTCTATACTGTAAAATATAAAAATCTTATCTTTTAATTTAAAATACTTTTTTCACAAAAGTATACAACATTTCTACATTGACGTAAACGTAAAGTATATATGTTTCGTCACGGAAAAAATCCCATATATATGAAACTACTCCACATTAGTTTCTGTGTGGTATTTTTCATATTCAGTAAGTGAACTTAGACTTGGTAAATATTTTTATTATGTATGCATTTTCTACAACACAAATATCATATTATATTACATATACAAATAGATAAATTTCTATTATACATACATACATAGATAAATATAATAATAATACATATAAGACTGTTTCCTTAAAAATGCAACAAAAGCAAAAAAAAAAATGTATGCTTAAATTATGCAATTTCACTTATAGCTTTTTTTCCTTCTCGAAAATGTAAATAAACATAGACTGTAAAATATATTGGTATATATGTTTGACTGTAACGTACTTAACTAAAATCCTTTTACTTCAAAATAACTGAGATACTTTAGGAAACAAAAAAAAATTGTAGCCCAAGAGAGTTTAAGAAATCTAGATAAATATGACATTGCAAATAATAAGTGCTTGGCACTTGAATCATTACAACTACAAAAATGAAAAGAGAAAAAAGTCCTTTATTTTTCATTCTTGAATGCTGGTGTATATATGTGTGTGTGTATTTTTTTCTTGTGGTTCTGGGTTCAATGCCAAACTATTTTCCATATAAAGTTCCTTTTAATGATTGTTAATGGTGTTTGATGTATATTTAGAAATAGAACAGAAAGAAGTAATTTTTAGTTACTTTTTTTTTTTTTTTGGTTTAAGGACAATAAATATTATAGAAATGATATTCTTCGTGTAAGGTAAATAATTATGCAATAACAAAAATTGTTAGGATATTATGATCGTATATAAATGAATATTTTTGTATAAGGATATAATAAATTACTTTTAATTTATTTTTGTGGAAATTGTATAAGAAAAGTTCTGCATTAATAAAGTGTTAGTGTCATTTTGATAGACCACAATTTGAGTGATTTATTTCCTGTAATATCCGTTGCGACAATGGAGTTCATTTAAGATTATTTTATATAGTTTTAAGAATGTCAGGAAAAATGACAAGTATTATATATAATTTAATTTATAGTAAGATAGATTTTTCCTATATATTTGAAATTTAATATTTCGTACTTGAATTGTCTCCATAAAATCAATAAATAAATAATTTTAGTACTGAAAAATTATATACATTTTTATGTAAATTTGAAGAAAAATTTCAAGAAATTTGTCCGTATTTTAGTAGGCCAGTACAAGGATTTGCTTGTAAAGATGAAGTTGTATTTCACGTAATTTTGAGTTGTTAGATTTTCTAATTACTCAACTTTCAAGTCATATTACTCCTGGTATCCAGGATAATTATCAAAGTTCTATATAAAAGTTTCTCGGAAATTTAATTCTTTTGTATGTAATTTTATAATTGATTTAATAGCTGCAAAGCTGAACAGAACCCTGAAATGTAGTATGACGATGTTATGAAAAGGACTTTAATATAAACCTCCTCAAACCATTTCAATATTCTGTTCAGCTTTATAGCTATTAAATCAATTTTAAAATTATACACAATGTGTTACAACATTTTTTGTATTTTATCGTAACATACTAAATTTTCTCATCTAAGCATTTTCATTTCAGCAATTCTCATCTCAACATTAAATTTAACAAATTACTCTTCTCTGTCGCCAGACTTTATAAAAAATTCATTACGCAATTTAAACGTTCACCTTTATAATATAATAATTTATATTTTCCAGACAAAAATTAAGTTTTCGGTTTACCCTCAAAAACAAAAAAATTTAAATATTTCCACCCAACAATCACACTCGCCACCTTCACCATTTTAACGATAATATTTTTTTATTCAATATTTTTGATGACATATGATTATACAGTGAAAATATATATTTGTATTTGTATGTTAATGTATTAATACATGTTTATTTATTATGCTAAAATATATGAAAAATGAAAAAAACCTTCGATCGATAAAATTTCCCTTTAGTATTAAATGAAAACCAAAAAAAAAAAATAAAGGACAATTTAGGAAATGGCAAATCCACCCTCCTAAAAAATAACGATAAATTTCAATACAAAAAATTTTAATATTCTTTAGGCTTTCGTGTGGAAGTCGAAAACTTTTATTATAATTTTTTTTTTTTTCAATACTTACTATATATACTGTATATACTAATTTTCAGTTCAATTTTCCTAAACGCAATATTGGGGTAGTGAGGTAGGTATAGGCATTATAGTGGCGCTAGGGGATTAAATTGGGTTTACCGAAAGTATTTTATAGACAAGGGATTTGCCAAAAAAAAAAAATACAAAGAAAAGGTCTAAAGTAAAATAGCTACTTTTGAAAAATAGGTTTAGGTTATAAAGTCAAATGATTTTTTTATTATAATTTTGTGAATATTTGATAAAAATGCTATAAAAATTGATTTTTATTTAAATCAATTTTATTTATTAAATTTTGCTAAACAAAAATTGTTAAGATTTAATATAATTTTTACTAAAACTAAAATTAGCTAGATTGTTCCTTGTTCTAGTTAATAAATAAATTGAGAAAAATATAATTGTTGCTAACAAGAATGAACTAGATGTTGTCTAGAATAAGAAAATAATCCCATTACCTATGATTTCTAACTTAATTGCAAAAAAAATATTTAGGTATATGTACTAGATTCAAGTACTTGACAATATTCAATTACAATGTTGTTAGCACTTTATTTTAGATTATATTGAAAATCCTAGCTGCTTCAGTCTAGTTATCTTAACAGTGTTTCTTAACGAAATTTGCGTTAGACTATCGGCAATTCCATAATTCGTTGCCTGATAATTTACTGACACAAACTGGCACGATTCGGCTGAAGGTGAAACTGAAGATGCAAAATTCCAAACAAAGGGTAAAAAAGGACAAAAACGGTGTCAGTTTTATTTTTTTGGGAACTCGATTTTCAATGAAATCTATTTTAGTTCACTTTCTGGCAAAATTTGGTTTTAAAGAGCCAAAATTTACATGAGGTATATAAAAAAGGATACAAATAAATTTATAAATATTTTTGGTTTTCAAAATGATTCTAAAATATCATTTTTCGGTTATTTTAAATTCGATAATTTTACTTAAAATATTAAATTTCATTTATTACCCAAGATTTTATAGTAAAAATTTTAAAATTCTATATAAATTTTCTACTCTCTATAAGAATTATATATTTTGTGATATCCTTTCAGTCTTGGTTGCGTTCGTTATTATTTTTCATATTACATATTATATAAATTTCTCCTTTTTTTTATGATTTTAATGTTGTCTGTTAACATAAACATATAACAAACAATCCCAAACGAAAAAAGCAATTTAAATTCTATGTTTTTTTTTTGTTGTTGTTGTCACTGCTTTTTATGTGTACAGTGAGAGCTTTAAAGTAGCGTATATGATAAAAAATATATGCGAAAATATATTTTATTTGTTTGAACTTTAACGTCTTTTCCAGCATAACAACATAAAAAGTACATACGCATTTTCCTTCAATTTTTTTTCATTTTCAAGTGTTAAAGAAACAAAATTTATTTTTCACTTTTTGTTTTTTTTGTGTATTGAAAATTGTAAATAGAAAATTATTATTATGATTTTTTTTTTGCATATACATATTTAAATTTTTCGTATACATATATGTAAAGTTAAGTAAACATAAAATTTTACAATGTACATATATAAATTTTGATCAAAAAAAACGCCAAAACATAAAATCATATAAAAGAAAATTTTTTTTTTATAAATTTTTAATTTTTTTAATCTAAAATTCTTTGATGTCTTTTTTTTTTTTCTGAGAGAGGAAAAAAGTTTTTCTTTTAATTGGAAAAGCCTAAACTACACAGACAAAAACAAAAAGAAAAAATGATTATAAATGGTTTTTTTTTTTTTGCAAGGATTTTAAGTATTATATTTAGCGTATCATGATTTTATTCTCGCAGTTCTTGATACCATCATATTATATTAATTGTGTTTATCCTTTTTTCAAGGATAGCACAAAAAAAAAAAATGAAAAATTTTTATGTAAATTTTGAAATAAAGATTTTTCATAAATTTTCTTTTTCTATTATTTTTTTATTTTATGTTGGTTAAATTATCAAAAGAAAAATTTATCTTTTAACAAAAAAAATTGTTACCATATTACCGTCGTATAAGAAAAATTAAATTTTCTGAAAATAATATTTATTTTCAAGGATAAATTTTTAATGTTCGAAATGACGAGATAGATACGTAAAATTACAAAACCAAAAGAAATAGATACTATTAGATTAAATGTTGTTTTTTTTGTTTGCGTAGTTATAATGATTCTAATATACAAATTTAAAATTTGCTTATAGAATCATTAAATGAATATCAATTTTCATTTAATCAAATATAATATAATTTAATTAATGGTTAAATTTTTATTTTCAAATTGAAAAACGTTGAATTTAATATAGAAATGTTTAATTTGTTTTTAAAAACGTTCTGTTTCACGTTAAAAAGTTTAATTTGTTTTGAAAAATGTTGCTTTTAATTTGAAAATGTTTGGTTTTTTTTGAAAGAGTTGCATTTAATTTTTTTCTGGTGGGTAGGTGAAAATGTCGTAGGACAATATGAAACCGAAACGCGCGTTTTAGTCATAGTAGTGTGGGGGTTTAACCCACTAAAATCATAATTATATCAGTGTTTTCTAGTAGTCTTATTGCCTCAACGTTCACGTGCTATCTTAGTCTTTCTGCATCACTTTTATGTTTTTTTTTTGTTGCAACCATTTCTATGGCTAGATCCTTATGCAGATCGCTGTTTCTAATATACCAAGGCGCATTAACTATATTCCTTAATATTCCTTTGGTCTGAAATCACTGAATGTTTAAGTTAGTTTCATTGGTACATCCCCATAGCTGTATTCCATATGTCCATATTGGTTTCAGTTCTTGATTGTATAGCAGTAATTTATTTTCTATTCGCACTGAAGAATTTATTCATAGTACCCACTACATTTTTTTGCATCGTAAGTACCGGTCTATATGCAGTCTTCTTATTGGTAAAATCTATATGAAATGATTTTGCTTCGTTAAGTTTTATTATCTATTTCTTTGTCGAGTTGTCTATTAGATTAACACCTACTTGCACATTACTTGTTGATCATTTTTTACCAATTGCCATAGGTATATCATCCGCAAATATGGCTATTGTGTTGTCCTCTATTGAAGGGATATCATTCGTATATAATAGATAAAGAATAATTCCAAGCACACTGCCTTGTGGAACTCCTGCTTTAATTGCCTTTAATTCTGAATTAAAGGAAATTAAAGCAGGTAACTCCGTGTAGGAAATTTAAAGCAGGTAACTCCGTGTTGGAAAAATATTCAAAATTGTCGGAGAAATTGCCAAAATACATAAGCAATACAAGCCATCAGGATTTTTCGCCAAAAAATTGAAAAACCTTAAAACAAAGGCAATCACCATATTGCAAATTTAATTTCCAGCCCATTTCCGAAGATCTTTTCGAAAACAATATTCAAATTCAATATGAACCAATTTCGGAAAAAATATATTGTAAATTATTGCTGTTTTGACGAAATATCTCTTATACATTATTATCAAATTATTATATTACTTTTTCTAATGCAGCTGCATGATTTGGTAATGACTGAGATGCTATCATACCACTAGTTCCAATCTCTAATCATCTGTAATAATTGGAAAACAAGGTAAAGTTGCTTGACTAGATAAAGTTGTTTATCTTCAAAAAACACTAAATTTTAATTTAAAAATTTGTATCCGTCATTCAAGAACTATTAAATATATGCAGATCTAAACGATTAGATTATACAAAATCTTAGGTCATACTGTGTTAGAGGCAATTTATAAGAAAAATTAAAAAACTACAATAAATTCTAGAAAATATTTATCAATTTTATTTACATTTTCAAATGTATAAATCATTAAACTGGCTATTTTATTATAATTAAGAGATATACAACAATTCAAATTCTATTTCTACTAAAGTTTTCTTTTTCGTTTCTGGTATTGAAAATATTATAAACCATGAACCAATAACTGCTATTGAGAAATATAGCAATGTATTATAAATCCAACCAATATCAACTGCAATCAAATCATATTAATATTTTAAATAAAATATATATAATATCTTTTACATTGTGGATCTGTTAAAATATTTTTCATGATAAGTTCACCAACAAAATATGCAGATACAGCTAACGAACACGAAATATAACGTAATTGTATTGGTATCATTTCTCCCATTAATATCCACGGTATTGTATTTAAACCAAATGATATTGATATATTATTTAAAATGTAGATAATTATAATCATAAATGCTGAATCAACATAATTAAATATATACGAATAATGTAATTGTATATATATGATTAAAGTAATCGAAGTTAAACCAAAAGATAAAAGTAATAGTTTCTATAGAATGTTATTAAAACCGATTAGAGAAACTAAATAAATTTAATATATTTTAATTAAATTACTTACTTTACGACCTGATTTTTCTATAAATATCATACATAGTATAGCTCCAATAAAATTTAAAAATGATATAATAATTGCATGAGTGTTTTCAGAAAATGTAGGAATTATTTGATATTGATTTAATTTTAATAACTGTTGCAACAACATTAAATTTATTATACAAAATGTTTCTTTTTTTATTTTCCAGAATCCAGTAAAAAGTGTATAACCGCTTCTTTGCCAAAAATCATCGAATACTAACATTTCTCTAAAATCAGCTTCAGCTTCACTAATATTTGAACGTAACCAAACTAAAGCATATTCAGCTTTATAAAATTGAGTTCTATTTGAAATATACCATCGTGGTGAATCTGGTATAAAAATTAATGTAATTAAACATATTGCACAAAATAAACATCCAATATATCCCATTAAAATCCAATCCATTGATAATGCATATAAAATGTGCACGAACATATTTACCAGTTCCATAAATATTATTGGTATCATGCTTAACATACCACGAGATGGTGTATCAAGACATTCAATTAAATATATTGGTATACCTAATACAGTAATACCAATACAAAACCCACATATTGCTCGACCAATTAAAGCTTCAAGAAAATATGTTGGTTCGCTCATTATTACGTAGCTTATAAAAAAACCATATGATTGACAATAAATAATTTTTTTTCGACCATACTCTTCAATTAAATAACCACCTACTAGAGCTGATAATGCACTCATAATTGGTATAATGCTATCAGCAATTTTTTTAATATACTAAAATAAATTATCTATTTTTATTATTTAAATAATATGTATATTATTAATATTTCAAACTTGTACCTGGTTTTGAAGAAATAATATATGAGGTAATGTTGGTTTACCATAATCTGTATAAGCACTGGAATATCCAACTAATATAGCACTAACAGAAACTGCTACCGCAGCAATAAACTATAAAATAAAATTATTCAAATAAAAAGAAACATGAAAATACAAATCGAATATCATAAATACTACCTCACGATTTGAAAACTTTTTATGCATCCTTGATAAAATTACATTAAAAGTAAAACTTTTTTTAAACCATAAGCTTCATCGAAGAATATTGTAAACTGAATTTTGTGTGAAGTTCCAAATTAATTTTTGATTAAACATAGATGAAAATAAAAATAGACACAAAAATAAAAAATAAAAATACAAAAAATTTATAATTTTAAAATAATAGGTGAAAATGGGGTTTCTCCTACAAAACATTATAATAAGCTATCTATTCTATAGCATCGATATCTTTTTAAATAATTTAATAAATGTGGAGATTATTTGAAATTAGTATTTCACTATTTTCTAATATGAAGTATGAATTTCAATTTAACCTCTGATGTAAATAAAATTTTTAATTATATTTAAGAAAAATCAAAATGTTAATTCAAAATATGTGAACGCAATTAATCCCTGAGAAATAAACAACAAAATAAATCTTGTGGAAAAAATTGATGTAAAAGGATCAAATAATATATTTGTGGATTTCGATCTTATATTAAAGTATTGTTTTGCTAAAATGTGTAATAGAACTATAATTTGACAAAAGTGTAATTTCTTAAATGACAAATCACACAAAAATAATCTTGTAAGCTAGCAAAAATATTTTAGTATACTTTTTGCTCCAGTTCCCCTAACAATATTCAAATATCAAATCTTTAAATATCAAATTTGGGAAAATTCCCTACTAATTTGCGACATAAACTGACTTTTGGGTAAAAAAACACACAGAACTTTACTTTGACGTTGGAAAAACTGAGTGTAAAGTTGAAATTTGTGTCAATTAAATGCGTTGGCTGGCGCATGTGGATTATATACTTTTACTATAGCGGTTTAGAGCTTTTTATTGCAATATTTCTTATATATCTATTTGAGGAATAATACTAATTTACGTGGCAGTATGTTAAGACAAAATGGACTGTCGATTTTTTCGATACTGTATCACTATTGTTTTTGAACTGTTATAGAAGATATTATATTAAATTCTTTCTAACCCAACTTTAGGAATAAGCAAAAAAAATAACCACAACAAGCCAATTCAATATTTATCAAATTTTCATATTTTCCCGATTTCTCGAGGAATTTTGAATATTTTTCGAAAAGGTTTTCGAAATGCGCTAGAAATTAAATCAATACAAAACATAGGAATTTTTCGAAAAAAAAGAAAAACCATAAAACTGAAGGAATCGCCATATATTTGGTATCTCCAATATATTTGGTATTGGAAATTTAATTTCCAGCCCATTTCCGAAGACCTGTTCGAAATTTGTTTACGTTATAGTTAATACAATTCTAATCTGATTGCTCTTGGATTTGATATAATTTTGCTTTTTGTTTTAATTAAAAGGAGAGATAAAAGGTTGGGGATGTTTGCAGGATGCGAATGCATTCAAATATTTAAGCTTTCCTATCTTTAGCCAATATTTATGGTTCTACTTAATACATTAACAAGATATCTTACCTGCAGAAACTATAAAATGTAGTGCACACTATTTTTAAAATATTGCAATTGTTGAATTTAGTACTACCAATGGACATTAAAATTTCGGTCAATATCAGAGCCTTCTTGAATTATTTTCTATCCAATTATTTTATTGGTGAATAATTTTATGAACATTTCAGGTAGTTTGATCATATTTTTCATATAGTTTCTAATCCAATATTTCGGCAGTAAATCTTATCACAAAAAACCAACTTACACTAAAATTAAAAATTCCTTCCCACTTTTGATTAAAAAAACTTATTTTTCTATCATTTCATTAATTACCTTGTCAGCCTTAGTATTTATACTTATTTTATATTTATACCAAAATTTTATTGTTACTTAGCTTCTTTTTTATGCTGCCATTTCTTATTTGCATATCATTATTTTAAATTATCATTTTTCTACTTGAATTATGTCATCAAATAAAGATATAAAAATTTAAATATTTTTTTAGAAGAAAAAAAAAAGATTTAAATTCTCTTTTTAATTTCAAAATCTTTCATTTTATATGACAAGGAATAAAAGTACGTTAATAAATACTTAAATTTTAAGAAATAACAGCATGGATTTAAGATAATCAGTAATTGAACTCATTTACAGGATATTATAACTTGAGTTAAATATATTTTGTGAAAAAAATTAGTACGCGTAGTTCTACAGTTTAACATTTTAAAAAGTATTGAAATATTCAAGGTAAAAGGAAATCTTAAGAAATATAATTAAAAATAAACAAAGAAATTAAATTCAACATATAAATTTAATATTTTAACCCTAATTTTTTGAAGAATAAAAATATACCGATTTCAATAAATATAATATTTCTAAGTTTGAGTCTTATTTAATGATTAGCTCTTAAGATTAAATCTTTGTAGAAATTATTCGCTTGAAATGATTTTGTATAAAAATGTCAAATTTTAGGGTTGTAGAAATATATTCAGGTATAGTTAATTAAAATTGTAAGAATGTTTTGTTCCTTAGATTTCATTATTCTTTTAGATTTAAATTCAAAATTATATTACTGCAGCCATATGCCTAATTATACTGATTCTGTAATTACAAATCAATAATTAAATTCTTGTGCAGCTGTGCCAGTGATAAATTCGAATACTAATAAGAAAGATGGAGTTGGAGAATATATAAATTATTATTTGATTCGTAAGTTTTGTATACCAAATTAAAGCTTTTTATTTAGAAAATAATAAGAAAAATTATATGTTAAAAAATAATGTGTTTTACAGGATACAGAAAGCTCTGTTCTTTTACCAGTCTTCACTTTTTACATAAAGAGCAATTTGTAATATTCATTTTTTAATATAATAACAATATTTTAAAAAAAGTCCTTTTTTTAAAATATTGTTATTATAGATTTTACATTTTTCCCATGTTTTGGGCAATTTTTAACATTTTTCAATAAAAACCAATAACTTTTTATTGAAAAATGTTAAAAATTAATTTAATAGAAGCCTTTTGTGCATTTCAACATTTTTCTAAATATAACACTTACAAGTTAATAGATGATTTTGTGAAAAACAATTTTTTTTTTGTGTTATTTCTGTACTTTTAAATAAATACCTACCTTACTCCATTTATCAGAAATTTAGTATTTATACTAAAAAAACTAAAAACATTATTTGAAATTACATAAGAAAAAGTTTTCCCTGATATGACAGTAAAATATATATTCGAATGTTGAAAACAAGCAAACATTTATGCTAATTTGAACATAACACATCACAAGGTGTACAAAAATATTATTCTATATTTATGCAAGGAAAAAACCAACCAATTGCATCTAATTTGTCATCTCGATAATTTTTCATAAAAAAAAAGCAGATATATAATTTAAATTTGCATATAAATCTGCAATGAATTGAACTCATTTAAAAAAGACATTGTATAGAAAATTATGAAGCGTTGAAGTATATTTGTTATTTTATTGTAAACCAGTTGTGAGGCCCACGTATACTGCTATTACTCATTTTTAGTTGATTCTTATTTTGTACGTTCATCTTAGATTAGTGAAGATACCGACGTGACAGTTTTAAAATAAATTTTTATCGTTCTAATATATTGTCTATACGGAATTCATTTATTTAAGTAAAGGTTTGCATAAATGTTTTATTAATGGGAATATGTTAATGAATATTTCGTAAAAAGTGCTCAAAACTTAAATAAAAGACTTTAATCATAAAAGTTAAATTTAATTTAAAAAAAAACACTTTTTAATCTTTCGGAGGAGTTTTTTAATTCATCAATTACCTATATGTAAACTATACAAATTACAATTTTTCGTAATTTCATATTTTAATCCTTTTTTCAAAAAAAACAACTTAATAAATTCTTGTTTTACAAATTAATTGGAATTAAATTTAATTTGATTTTAAATTGCTTTGTATACCAAAAAAAAAACGTTTCACCAGCTTTACAAAAAACCGTCAATTTCATTTCTCTTCTCGATTTTAAATTTATGATGATTATGACATATTTTGCTTTAAGGATATTACTGCATATTATTGTATTTAATATATTAATTGTGCCCTAAATGCAGATATTAATTTTTTAATATTCAAAAAGTAAACGCTACCAATTTCTTTCTACCTGAATATAATTATGTTTTTTTTAAATTTACTTTTTCATGCTTGTATATACAATCAGAGAAAATAATAAATAATAAAATGATCAATTATAAACGAAAAATATAAATGTTGTTTTTATATAAGGATCACCCCGGTAGGTATTTAGCCTAAAGGGATTTCTTTTTTTTTGGGTAATTAATGACTGGTTTAACATTAACATTTACTTGAGGTAGAGAAATAATCAAATTGTATTTTTGTAAATCAATAATATTCATTGTAAATATGGACATAATGTTAATGCTAGTATCATTAACTTCAATTATTTTTGAAAATTTAATATAAAAAATGTATTACTTTCGTTAAGAAATTAAACAAAAATATATATTTGAACATTTTTTTATTGGTTTGAATACTGTTTGCAATAAAAAAAAATTAGTTCGTAAAATGTGATTAAATTAAAAATAATGAAAGCATTGAATTAAAGTTTCATTTTAAGAATTTTTCTTCAAAAAATAATTACTTTAAGAAAGAGATTTTTGGAGAAAAAATAATTTGATAATATTTAGTTACTTATTTTCAAGAATTCCAAGTATTTTCATCATTCCGGTTAAGGACTCTCTTTAAATCAATGTTCTTAAATCTATCCATAGATGAATACAAGGGTTATGACGAATTTTCACATTACATGTTCTTATAATGCTTTCGGTCTTAATTCTTGTTCTTCTTCTCGTTGTGGTTACAGTTCGTGAAGCAGGCTTTGCTTAAAAACATTCTATTACAAATAGAATCTAATTAATTTTATAAACTTTTTTACACTGAATAAACTTTAATTGCCAAAATGTAATTGCTATATTAGTGAGACATTTGTTGTTAACGAATGGCCTCGACAATTTTAACTTCTCCTAATCTTTAAATTAAATTTTATGGTATTATTATTACTGGTATACTAACTACTCATTTAAAGCTGAGTAAACTTATACCAAACATCAATATCTCGGACGGGAGTTGAATGCAGTACGTACTACACCACAGTTTAGTGCCTAAGCCACTGTTAGTTTTTGTTTCTTCTAATCCAAAACAACAACGATTTGCTTTCTAATTTTTTTAATTATATTTAATAAGCCATGTTAAAGATTGATACAAATTAAAACTTGTTGAAACAGAATTTGTTTGCAAAATTTGGACATACCTAAATCTCCTCTTAAAATATCTTGACATACGTAAATTAACAAAGAACAATTGATTATTCGAATTCGAAGCATTATTGATAAATGAGAAGAATTATTGATCTTATTAATGTCGCAGTTTTAGCTAGCGAGGTTAACATCATTTATATTTATTAAAGAAAATTTTTTTTAAATCAATCTTCTTAAATCTATTTAATCTACACAAACTCTAACTATAATATTTCAGATAAAACATAATAATTCCCATAATTCTAGGTGGGCCATATACGGGCCATAGTTTATGCACCCAATAATCTATAAGTTATTACAATTTTAATCCATAAAAAAAAACATAATTATTTTATCTTTTAAAAAATCGAAAAGTAATTAATTTTTTTTTTATCATATTAATCAATTAATTATAATTTTTAACCCTGAAGTAAACTTATTTTTATGAATCATTAAATTTAAATGTCAAAAAAATGTTATCAACAATTTTTTCCCTTTAAATTTTAATATAATTTATTGAATAATTTAATTTTTTATTTATGCTAAAGAATCTCATTGACAGATTAAAATAATCTGTCTTTTTTTTTTTCAAAAATATTTATGTTATAAAAATGATAAAAATTCAATTTCCTTTTAAATTTTCCAAAAAAAAAAAAAACTGATGGCATATTTCACAATATATACTTACACAGAGAGTAATTAAATAAAGCGAATAATAAACAAAGTTATAATAGTAATTAAGTGGCAATGTCTTATCAACATCAATGTGGATGTCAAGGAAACAACATTGATTTATTAAGATCAATTATAATGAAAGGGTCATTTGAAATACAGAAATACAGAGAGACATTATCGTTTTCACATAATATTTGTAAAACATTTTCCAATATTATTTATGTAAATTGTAATAATAATAATAAATGAAGAAACATGATATTTTCATCACACTGAATATTTTATTTAAAATTATATTTTTGGAACAGAATAAAATGGAAAGATTAATTTTGTCATGTACTTTACAAAACTTGAATAATTGACATTTAAGATAATTTTTTGTTGTGATATAATATATGTATAATTATTAAAGTGTTAATGGAAATTGTTGAAAATTAATATTTAAGTTAAATATTAAATTATTTAAGTTAATATAATTATGTATTATATAGTTCACAGTGGGAGACGGATATGATTTAGATTTTTTTTAAAGTAAATTCAATATTTTGAAATTTACTAATAAAACTTTTGCTGACAGAGTTGACAGTTTATATAATTTATAATTCGATCAATTTTTAGCAAAATAGTTTGGTACTAATTCTGTAGCAAATTTTGTATTGGATTTATGCCCAAAATAGTACGTAGGAAACATAGATGACGCTAGAACAATGTGCATGAACACGATGGACGAATGAAGTTGAAAGAGACAAATAAATATATTGTTAATTCCAGAGCTAAAGTTTTAGAGAAAGATGTAAATGGAGAAGGAGTTTATCAGATTTATCAAGTAATAACCTGTGTTATATTAAGTGCTATATTAACTGCATCGTTAAATTAGTATCCGAAGTATTCTTTTTTGCTTATCAGTAAATTTCTTTTTGATTTGTTATTTCTAATATGTAAATAATACATTTTTGAATTCATATTAATTTTATGGTACCCTCAACGGTATAACCTTAAATTAAATGCACTTTGACAAGTATTGAAATGACAGAACAAGAATACATAATGACATTAATATCAGTAAAAACATCACTAAATTTTGATGAAAATACGCCAATAAAAAGTAATTATTTTATATAAACATTGATAATCCAAAATGTTTTTGTAGGCATGTACATATACCATATTTTGAAACAGAGGGAGTAATAGATTTGTCATCAATAAAATTTATTTACATAACTTAATATTAATTTACATAATTTAATATTGAAAATTTAATTATGCACTTCAGATTGATTTATGTTTAATAACTTACAAAATTTCTTGTATACTTTTTGCTACAAATTTTATTAATCAGAATTATCTATTAAATAAGATAATAATTATGAAACTACAATTTTCTTTACAAATTATATTAATGAAGATTTGTAATTACATTCCTTAAAATGCTTCATAAAAACTAATACTAAATTATGCATGGAAGTTTGCCAAAATATGATAATTACTTTTTGATACTTGTAGATAGTTTAGATTGCTAAACATGCAATCTGCAAATTTTTGAAAACAAACCTAGTTGCTTTCCATAAGAAATTTTCATGTTTTGACAAATTTTTATAGAACTAATATCACACAATTACAAGCGTTCATTAATCGTTACCCCAACAAGAATTTATTCAGAATTTCAGAAATTTTTCTTGCCAAACCAAAACTTAATGACTCGAAGTTTCCATCGATTTTCTTTTGGAGACTATGAAATAGAGCAATCTAGTCTATTCAGAAAGATCAATGGAAACTTCGAGTCAGAAACAGAAAAAATATTATCGATTCTTAAAAAAAACTTAAATTTTTTCCACACTAAAAAGGTTTTCGTTGTTAGCACTAAAATTGAATTTACGTATAAAATGCCATTATTTTACGTAAATTCAATTTTAGAATTTTAGTGCTAACAAGACGGTTGGAAAAATACCGATTTTGTTACAATCTGAGAATATGTTATTTTAATTTTAAAAAAATAGATTAATTTACTGTCAATAAATTAATTTGTGTAAAAAGTGAATATAATTGGTTTTGAATCTACTATACTAATTTGTAATCAAAATTTACTTCAGCTAAATATATATCTTAAACTTTATTAGACTTTCTAAATTTCAGTTAATTTTTCTGTTAAACTTCAAATTACAAATTAGAATTTATTATATCAACAAAAAAAAATATAATATTTATTTCTGGAATCAACCTACATAAAATTTCCTCCTAAAAAAAAACTATTTTCTAGTCCAAAATTAACAAAATCCCCAAACAAACCACAAGATAAAAAAAAAATTAAACTACTTTGTTATGTTTTTATATTTTTTTTCGGAACATATAGAAATAGTTTTTCCTGTTACTTATAAACAACTTTATTTTTTCCTACAAATAGATTAAATATAAACAACATAATTCCTTCTTCATATTTACTTGTTTTTCTTTTTTCCAATCAAATCAAATCAACAGAGAAAAAAAAAAAACACAACGAAAAACCAAAAAAAAAATTTATCAACCTCACAGACAAAACGCAACAGGTATCCCTGTAGGCATACCGTCATAATGGTTAGAGAGATATCAATTTCCTTATAACAAAAAAAATCGTTGTTGTCTTACAGAAATGATCAAAGCACCCAGTCTCCAAAGCGTATAAATAAAATAAATGTGAAGAAAAAACAAATCTATGAAATTTGAGTAGGATGATCCATGGCGCTTATTTAAAATATAGTTAACCACATCATAGTCTAAATAATATTGATTATTTTTTTTTTATAAAGACACATATACTACAAATTATAAAACCAGTATAGTATTTTATATTCGATGCTTATATGAAAATAGATATAAATTAAATCGGCGACTTTTTATTAAAAAATCTACTGAATTCCTATAAATAAATATAATTTTGTATAAAATCGTTAAATATTTACACTTGCGGCATTAAAATCGGGCAAAAATTAGTGCACGCAAGTTTTAAAAAAAATAATAATAATTTATATATGCAAAAAAAAAAAATATTTATACAACTTTCATATTTGTTAACATCATGTTTTTCGGAACTTTAATTCTCACAGTTTGAACCATAAAACAAAAACAAAATTAGTTTTGTTTTTATTAAAATGTCTAATTTTGTAATTTATAGTAAAATTATAGTAAAAATATTATACGATTAGGAAAATAAAATATGAAAAAGAATTGATTTAGTTAACAACAAGAAAAATTTAAGTGATATAGTTTATGTGAACATATTATTATGTTAATAAAATTATAATTTAATGTATGCTAATATTCAAAACAAAATTTATATCTGTTAAATAATATTATGCTACATTTTTAATTGGAGGAAGAAATTTGAAGTTTTCATATGCGACCAAAAATAGTCACCAGAAAATTTAAATTATCATAAACTTAATAATTTGATTTAACAAAAACTCGATAACTAATTTTTAAAAATGTATTAAGTGTGCTTCTCCTACATTATTGTTGAAACAGTCCAAATCGACTTTAATGTCCAACAGTCTAAATCGATTCTATGGTAATCAGTATCAATTAATTACACACCAAATGGAGTCTAGGCCTAAGAGTTTCAAAACATTCTATGGTAATTTGTATGAATTAATTCTATATGGACACTGGACCCTAAATCATTTTATAGTGAAGAAGCTCTAATTACGATAACCTAATGGCTTTAGTAGTAAATGTTTTAACTCGGCTTCTTCTTCTTCAATGGGGGAATTTGTTGTTAGAAAATGACTTTAACTGTTAGCAGTTTTCACAGTCTTAAAATTACATTTTATATTGTATTTTTAATACTGGTGCTAATTTCAAGTTCGATTAAACTTCGACCTATGCCTACTTCGCCGAATCAAGCTAAGTACCTACCGCAATATAGCATACTATGATGCCAGTAAGCCTTCGCTGATCTTGTGTGTAACCTTTTCTAAGTTTATTGCAGCTACAATTCCCTTTAATCCTTAACAGAAATGTTGAAATAAAAAAATTAGTTACTGATATTATTCTCAGCTATAATGTGCAACATTTTTATACAGTACTGATAACACATAATAGTGTCGTACAACTTAATAAAAAATTACCACTTATTCTCAAAAGTATTTGTGAACAGCTTAACGTCATATATACTGCCAATGACCCTATTAAATAACCATATATCTCCAACCGTTTGTTTACATATTTTTTTACAATTGTTTTGGATTCTGTTGTAATTGAACCATTCCAGTGGTTATAGAAATATTTTACCTGTATTTGATTAGATTAAATAAATAATACCCCCATTAGTCATTACGGCCACGATTGACCTATTAATGCCACCCTAAAAATCTTAAAACTCACTTGGGAGAGTAAGTTTTTTTTACTTAATAATCAACCCATTTATTTTAGATTTTCTGAAGTCATGACGTGTTAAATGAATAACCAATATCTATAATAATATTTTTGCTTGGCAAAAACAAAACTCATTACACAAGATATTTCTCTTGCTGTCTATGATGGACCAATCCTACAGTTTCTAATTTAATATAGTATATTCTTGTAGGTTTGTTTTTCTATTAATTCTTAAATAAAACAATATTTTCTGCATGGAATCTAATTAAAGATTTTTCATTCAAAAAATTACTAATATTAAAGTAAACGATATTTTATTATGTGCTTAATCAACACCTTAACATTCTGTATACTCCTTTCTAAAGGAAAAAAAACTCATTTACCTTTAACAGAACATAACAAACATAAATATTTATATTTGAACGTGATGTGCCGAACTGTTATGCCAAACATAAATAATTCTTCTTAAAAAATTTTATATAAAATGTGGGATAATAATTATTTGGATGAGTAAATGAACGCACCCTATCATGCGAAATTCTCATTAATTTACTTATTTAGATACATATATAAATCTATGCTAAAAGAATACACACAATAAAAAAAAATATATTTATTTATACTGAAAATCATGTAACAGAATAATGTGTATCTGAGTTGTTGATAAACTTCAATTTACATTAGGTTAACGTGTTGTTATTTCATTTTTATTTACAAAAGTTTTGTATTCGCATCAAACTTTTATGTATCTTTTATAACATCAACAATAAAATAAAAAAAATATATATATATAGTTTTGTTGAAAATTATTTCATTATTATTTATTTGGTTTCAACATCATTGCATGGACAATTTAATTCATCAAAATATCCTAACCAGATTGATTATTAACATGCAATATTATTATTTATAGAAAAATTTAATTAGTTTTTTTTTTCCGGATTAGTAACTAAATCATTGATAAAGAGATATAATTCTAAAAAAAAAATAATTAATTTAATAAAGTTTAATTTATTTGTTATAATTTTCATTTGCATTTTATATTAGTGTAGGAGTAAAGTCTAGTTCATACAAAGTTTCGAAGGAAAATCAAATAAATTCTAGGAACATTGTGAAGAATAAATAGTAAATTAGTTACAATAATAAATTATCAACAATTTCCAATCATTGTTTATCGTAATAATTGGAAAAACAAATAAATTAACTTTGTCTTTATTCACAGGAATAGCTATAATTTTCAGTTGGTTTTTTTGTTGTTGCTGTGAAACTTTTAAGGATATTCAACTCATACTAAATATTATTAAAAATTACTGTCTGATAATTGATCTGATTTCTAGAGTACTCTCTAAATTATTAACTCGTGCCTTTTAAAGTTTCATGACTTTTAAATAGATCTTGTAATCTTCTCAAATTTCCACTCAAGGGACATGAAAATTTCTCTTCACAAATAAAGGATCCGTAACCCAAGGTTTTTTCAATTGAATTATTTTTTTTCATTTACCTAAATTTACCTAGAAATAAAATGACTAATATTTTTTAGAAATATATTAAATTACGTGATACGAAACCTACAATCTTCTTATTTTAATAAAAAAAAAAAAGGACATTAGTATTAAAATAGCTTTTCTTTGAAAATTATATTTTTCTTGTGAGTATAAACTTAATACTTTTTTTGAAAATAATATTATTATTATTTTTCTAAATTATATTATTTCAATATAATTAATTTATAAAAAGTATTAAATGTTATCCTTCCAATTAGAAAATTTCCTTGAAAAAGTTATTTGCAAATTTTCCATAAAAAAAAATTACTAAATTAATAAAATTTTAAACTTTTTAAAATACATATTTTTTACAAGAATTCTGATAAAACTTAATTTTTAATTTTAAAATCAACATTAAATTTGAAATACTATTAAGTAATATAGTAAGAAAAACGTACATTTAATGATTTCAGAGCCTAAACCTATTAAATATTTAAATAACTAGACTGTTTTGAAGCAGGTTAAATATCAAAGAGTTTTAGAAAAATAAAAAATTTCATTACTTTTTTTTAAAATCAATATTAAATATTTATAAAAGTAATTTTATTTTTGATGTACTTATGATAATTAAGATAAATTTCCAAGGAAAAAAAAATTTGTTAATAAATGGTGACATCTACAAGAGAAGATTTCGTTATTTAGAATCAATTACAATCTTAATGATAAATTAAATATTTGCTAAAATGTTAATTTTTAGCTTTGTTTATATTTATTTTCAAATATTTTTTTATTTTAAAACTAAACAACCAACATAATCTAATTTTACAGTGAAACGAATAAAGTAAAAATTGGTTAAATTTTCAGACCATTTGAAAAATCGTTTTTAGTATGTAATTTTGTTTATCTATAAAATAAAATTAAAAGTAATTCGAATTTTAAAATAATTTCTTACTATTTTTTTATACTTAAAAACTATAAATTTTTATGTTTTCTAGTAAATACTATTAATATTCGTTTTTGGTACGTGAATAAAATTAATAAAATTTAATTTGAAAATCAATTTAAAAAAAGTGATTATTTTGTAAAAACCTTTTTGTGTCTTTTTGAAAAATTTTACGCAATTGATTATGATAATTGAAATTTGCTTCTGATTTGGTCAGGTATCTTATATAAATATTAAAATAAATTTAAGGTCAAAAATTATCTAAGAAAATGATCTAATATACATAAAAAGTAACAAGATATTAAAAATTAATCATGATTTCAAATCATAAAACATTAAATGTTATTGACTTCCATCAATCAAAAAATTTAAATTACATCGTAAAAAAAAAATTTATATAAATAAAAATATTGTTTTTTTTAGAATTGTTCGAAAATAAAAAAAAATATGAATGTTAGCACTTGGCTTCCTGTCTGTCTGTCCGTCTATAAGTTTTTAGTGTTTAAATATTCGCTGGTTTCAATTGAATATACAACAAATTATTTCGATGGACAACTCGCTGGTTTGAAAGGGTGGAATCCAGTAAAGTTAGTAAAATGGAAGGAGTGTTCCGTGGTCGTCTGAACACTCCTTATATTTGCCTAAATTCTTACATTCACCTAACTGAGGCCACTGAACAATCCGTACATTTGATTAGCTGGGTAAAATTCAAGGATTGTTTAGTGATTTAGATGACCACTGAAAAATCCTTACATTTTACTGGTTTTTAGAAATATTCAACCAAAAATGTGTAAGACGACTTTTTGGTGATGCAATAAAGAGGAGAATAATTTTCTAAAAAATTTCTCACTAGGTGCACTGTACCATAAATTATGTTTGGTTATATAGTACAAATTTTAGAACCGTGGTTTAAGTGGTTTATAAAGTTAGATGGAGAAAATATCCATTTACTATACTAATCTTTGAAGAGGTTTAATTTCCGTAATTTGTTTAAAATATAATTTAGTCAACTGGTTATACCTGTATAGCTGCTGTGCTTGATACTACTTGATTGTCCAGCTAATCACATCGTTTGTGGTTGTGTGGGTTTAACATTTATTATATTTGACCATTTTGGAAATAATTTTTTGAACTAAAAAACATATTTAGTTTCAAACTTGAGGGAGCTCTATAATACTAAATGGCCCTGCAAAAGATTATCACTGTGAAACTAATTCTTATTCGATTTTTCTATAATCTAATCCGATCTAATCTATAATCTAATCTAAATTAAGTGTGTTTGCCGAAATTTCTTGATACTACTTTATTGTTTAGTCGAATCTTGTATCGACATCCATAAAAGCTCATAAATTAGTAATTATTGCACAAAACTTTTACTGTATTGCATTTATTATGATTAAATTTTTGTTTATCTTTATATGCCGATTAAATCTTTAGGTTAGTATATACCCTCTACAATTATTGTTCAATATTAAAATTGGGTAAGGTAAAAAGATTATATTTTTATACAGGTAAGAATTTTAAATTAAGATCTTTTTTTTTGTTTTTTTGTTTCTGCATTATTATTTAATTTTGTCACATGACAGAATAATCAAAATTTTTTATTGTTTATTATTTTACATAATTTAAATGGGTGTGCTATTTTTTTTACGTAGTTAATCTTGTCAATACAGAAAAACATATATTTTTATGAATAGATATAAAAAAAAATATCTTTTTTTTATTATTTTTGTTTAAAGAAATTTTTTTTTTTTATTATAATTTTATCGGAATTTTTCTATAGTTATTATTGTTAAGTGTTGGGATTATAAATGGCGGCATTGTTTCAATTAAAATTTAAAAAACGAATTCAAAGTAAACATAACAATAAATATCCTAAATACAGAGTGATTAAGAAGGTAGTTGTTAAAAATTAAAAGTTAAAATTATGGAAAATTTTATCAGGATTTAAAATTGAATTTTTGGTTTCCGATTAATTTACAAAATTTCGAAATAAAACTAAAAATTCACTCTGTAGATTTTTTTGAAAAATATATAAAATGAAAGAATAGATTTATTGGCCTGAATTTAAATATACGTTCGACTAAATATATTACGAGATATTATAAATAATATTTATGTTTTATAGTGATTTACGAAGTAATTGAAAAAAAAATTTATAGAGCAAAATTTTAAGGATCGTTTTGTATATTTTAAATGATAAATTTTTTTAGAAATTTCATAAGAAATATTTTCTAGGATTTGTTAATTTGACAAAGACTGCAGCTAAAAATTTTTAAGATTATAATAGGCGATTGTCATATTATATCGATGATTAATGAGACCATTGTGGTCTTTTTAGGATAAATTGCTACGAAAAAAACGAAAATATGCGCTTTTAAAAGGTACACTATAGATGTAAAGAAGATAAGATAGCAACTCATTAAATTACTTCACTTATTAGAACATAATTACACTTCTTTCCTGGAACCTTGTGATTGGAAGACATATATTCTAACTATTGCACTACTTCTAAGTTTATTGAAAAATTATTTTAAAATATCGATATCGAACAGCCAATATTTGACTGAATTAATTTCGGAAATTACTAAGTAATTCTGGAAATTATTATACTAATACTAATGCGATGTATGATGATAAAAATATCCGAAATCATTTAATTATTTTGTGAGATTAATTCAGTAAAATGTTGGACTATTCTTTGAACCGGACAAATAATTTAAGAAATTTGTAAACTTACAAATTTTTTATGTGAAGCATTTTTAGTTTTTTTTTATTTTAAAATGGCCCAAGAATTTACTAAAAACATAAATTGCATAAATTTTTTTTTCTATTATTTCCTGATCTGTTTCATCTTTAATTCCTGTTGAAATTTTTATTTCCTATAAATTTTTTTTTTCATTTTCCTTTTAATTTTCTCCAAAAAGAAAATTTAATTTTAATCTGTTAATTAATTTACAAAAAAAAAAAAATGAAATTATTCAAACATAAAATATATTTATAAATGATTTCAACATAAATTTTCTGTATAAAATAAACAAACGTTTTTTTTAGTTTTTATTCATTTTTAATGTCAATGAATTTCCTGCAGAAAATTTATTTCTTACAAAAAAAAAAAACTAAAATAAAGTAAAATAAAATTTATGTTACAAAAAAAAAATACAAAGTTTATAATGTTAACAAGCGAAATATTAAATTCAAATCACAAAATCAATTTGCACATTTGGTGTGAATTTTAATATTCAATTTAATACTAATAAGAAAATTGAAACGATAATAAAAAGTTCAATTTTACAAGTTTTTCAGAAATAAGCAATAGAGGAACAATAAAAATGTCAACAATTCTTGTTAAGTTTTTTTTTATTTTTTGGAAAAATCTCACGATTTTTTTCAAATTTAACAAAAAAAAAACGACACAAAAAACCTAAATTATATGAAAAAATGAAAAAAAAAAAGATTTAAGAATTAACAAGGTGATTCATAGGTGAATTAATTGATCACGTCCACAATTCAGACGATTAACCTTTAAATTTATTGATATTGCACGTTTATTTTTTTTTTTTTTTGTAAAAATTTAAATATCGAATTAGAAATAAATTATTTGTATTTAAAAAAAATAAAAATTAGAATAAATCAGTCAAAGTTAGATTTATATAAAAAAAAAAATATGTTGTACAATAATGTGTAATTAAAGTTACAAAAAAATCTTTTTATATTTTGAACCTTGAAAATTAACCTTCAATTAGTGAATAAAATTTTTAAGATTGTAAAATTATCATAAATCACGAAATTCAAATTATATAAAAATTGCTGTACAAAATGCTGGTTATTAAATTTTAGTAAAGTAACCACACATTATGTAATTGAAAGGAAATAATTTGAAAATTATAATTGGATAGCATTCTTACCGACTCCAATTAGTTTATATAAGTCTTAAAGCAATTTTTTGTTGAATTATTTATGAAATTAGCTCAATTATTAAAAACAACTGCAGTGTTTAACAATTTGGGGCACACTATAAGTTACTCTGGGTTACCAGCTAATATGTAATATTGTTCATCACTCAACTAAAACTGAACTCCAGTCGAGTGAATTTCCATACTTTATACAAAATTTTGATAGACACAGAACTTTTATTTAAAATGGAGTCAAGAAATTGAAACTAATGCAGTTTTCCTGCCATTTTTTTGCAATTAATTAAACATGGTGCTTATTAATTAATTAAACATGGATTTTAAGTTTTACAAATACCAATATTTGTAAGTAAAGAGAGGTGATTTCAGTGCGTCTTAATGCAAATTAAGAATCATTTTCAAGTCAATCTCAGTGAATTTTTAAAAATGGATAGATAAAAACGAATTTTGTGTGTTAATACGAGGGCTGATTGATAATTACGTGGACTGACACAGAAAACACAGCATTTTAGGTTTTTTTTTTAATATTTTCAACATAGTTTTATCAACACACGAAATTCGTTTTTATTCATTTTTAAAAATTCACTGGATTGACTTGTAGAAATATAAATTTTAAGGAAAAAAATATTCCGCTTCTTCACATTTTTGATAATTTGTATTTTGAAATGTATTATCATAGAGAATAATCAGTTAGGTTAGAAATTTCAATATTTCAAACCCAACCATTATTTCGGCTCAAAGCATAATATAGTCATATTATTCCTTTATTATACAAATAAAATATTATATTCTTCAAGCAAATTTTTAATTTTATTACATTAATAATTGAAATTTTTATTATATGAACTTATCTACAAATAAATTATTCCTATTCAAATATATTTTTTTAATCCTTTTTATGTTAACCAAAAAAACCTACTAGTATCTATGCCGTCATTAACATTGTTTCTTTGCATTGTAAACATTTACTTTTCAGCTATAAACATAAAAATAACATATAATAAATTTAGATAAACATTTCATTTGTGTCCATTGTTTTACCATAAATTTAATAATAATACAAAAGACCACCGGTAAATATAAAAACCGAGACATTAAAACATATTTTGTGCAATCCAACAAAAAAAAAACCAAAACATTTCCTATTTCGGGCGCTCGATTACTACTTGTTAGACAATAACAGATGCAACTATAGTCAAGTCAACAAAAAAAATATAACTAAAATTAGATAATAAGCATACATATTTTATCAATAGAAAAGATATTCTTATTATTCATAAAATTAAATAATATTTTATGCTTTTTTACTTTCAAATTGCTATCTAAAATAATAAACATAAAGACAAAAATTTTTTGACCATATAAACCTCCAAAGATAAGTTCTTATAAATAAAATCTATTTTGGGGGCCAAAAAGAAAAAAAAAAGCTAAAATTTTCTTTTCGGATGGAAAATGAAAAACATTTGCGAATTTATGTTCTATTTAGGACGTTCTTCCATAAAAAATATATAATTTATTTTACCCACAATGTTGTCGGTTCGTCTGCTGGTTAAATTCTTTAAATTCATATTTAAGATAGTGAGCACCATGCCGGTGGCCCAAATTTGAAAATAAATTGACTTTTGATATATATATGTTTTTTGGCAGAAAAATCACCGACCCAGTCGGAAATTTAAATGTTGGTGTCCCTGCAAAACCAGTGGAACCGGAAATGGTTGATCAATATTAACTTTAAACATGAAAGCTGTTAACAATAAATAATCGTCTTACTAGGTTCCACCAGTTCATAGTTAATGACATGTCCCACTAAACAAACAAAAATATGTGTTTCGGATGAAAAGAATGCTTTAATGATTTCTTATCCTTATCTGTATTTTTCTTAAGGAATTGTGATAAAGAAATTCGTGCTCATTACCTGGCACAATAGAGAAGTACAAATTATAAACAATTGGCTTCCGACGTATTGTAGAGCATCATTTTTCAATATTTGTTTCCGATGTACGTGACGATTAAATGTTGTATAAATCGAATTAAATTTTTCTGCAAGCTAAACCGCTGTTAGACTTAAATTTTTCTGCAAGCTAAGCCCCTGTTAGATCATATTTATATAAATGTGCACAAAGTTGTGGGCTAACCTGATTTGCAATTCTTCTTAATTAAAATTTTTCAAATACGTGTGCCAGTGCGAAAATCATATTTTCAACTATCTTTAAGATGGTTATTTGACATTGTAACAACAATTATTAGGAATGCTAATTAAATTTAGAGCTCACAATTAATTTTAGAGATTTCGTTCCAGAAAACCTACAAAGTTGCCAATGCTAGCTTCTGTTACTAAGGATACTACATTACACAATACATATTTATATTAATCTTTGAATAAGAATTTAATTGTAAATTGACTTTTAATTAACTTAAATTTACTTAAATTGCTTTTATGAGCACTCGAAATAGCCCATTAGTATGAAACTGCTTCACAGTAGTTCTCTAGCTTCACATATTATAGTGTGCCTAGTTTTTTGAACTTGGGTTTTTTAGTTTCCTGAATTGTTGACAACAATTTCTTTTATTTTATCTGATTAATAATAAATGAAAATGAATAGAACAAAAGCAACCAAGATAGTCAAATATAACATATTTTACCTGGGTTAGTTTTGTCCACTTTTACCCTTTTTGGTAAATTACATACGTTTTTCTTCTATACGTCCAACCTCAACCAATTCATTACGTTACGCCACAACCTGAACAAAAAAATTATTTTATAATTTCTGTTTCGGTCGATGTACTAACTAACTTGGTTTTGTTGTACAAATTAACTTGGAATTTATAAATAATATTATGTACATACATATATTGTGAATGTGGTTAGGCATATTACCTTGTGGGAATTATCATGTAATTTGCATCGCATAGAATTTCTTTTGCACACGATCATAATCTCTTCCTATCCATTATTATTATTATAATAATAATTAAATTCCTATCTAAAATTAAATATTTTACATTGAAAAATATTTGATAGCCACTAATAGAATTTATAAAGGATATACATGTACAAAAAATTTGTAAAGATTGTTCTGGTATATAGTTCGTACAGATTTATCTCAAAAATACCTTCGAAAATTTTATAGAATTTTTTTTTATTGAAAATTATTATTATACAGCATTAAAACCATGGAAAAAGTTTATATAAAGTGAAATTTTATGAATTTTTTGAATTGTTGGGATGTAAATGGCCAACTGAGCTGAGTACTTATGAGATTAAATGTGTTTTTGAATAATTTGGATGGAGATAATTTGTGCATTATTATATAGTTTAACTATTAATTTCGCATAGGCGACAGTATTGGCAAGTAAACATTGTAGTAATTTCGTTTAGAAAGTATCTAAGAAGTATAACATTATTTGTGAAAACTCATTTTTCAGAGCCCCGTAAAGAAGCATGTCATAATTTTGTATACTTTTTAAATTTAAATTGTCAGAAAATATTTTATCTTTTACTAATACTTACAATATCGACGGTGACTTCCAATAAAAGACGTGTTTGTTTAAGTTTACTCAACTTTAAATGAGTACCATTTTTCCGAGTCTTAAAATGTAATTTCAAAATTCTTACTATTAAAAAACTAATTTCGGATGATTATTCGAAAAATACCTACATGTTTTTCAACAAAAATCTCAACTGATAATTTGTCCACTGGTTAGTTAAGTATTGATCTGACGAAATCGACCTGATATAAAATATTTTTATTACCAAAAATTCAAGGCTTTTTAGGATCATATTATGGATTTGTTTAAGAATTTTTTTGCAGGATTATATGATTGTGTCTAAAGTCACTGAATTTAATATGAATAATAAAATTTATTGAAAATGTTAATATAATATTATTTTTTTTTTTTTTCATTTTTATGTTTATAGTTCTTAAGGAGCGAAACGGAGGCGCCTTGTCATATTGTCATGCAAGAAATGAATTTTAAAAGAGCATGAAATATTATTATGTATATACCCGTATGTATAATAAAAACAACAATGTGGTATAATATAATTTTAGTTGTTGAAGCATTGAAGGTTTCTTTTAGGATCATGTAATGTTGGCGAGTATATACCGACATTGTGAGAATATGAAAACAAGTTATTTTATTGTTAAAAAGTGTTGCATATTGAAAGTTATTGACAATTTGCATGAAAGCCAATATGAAAATGTTATAATACTGTTGCACGTGATAAAAAGATTAAAATAATAATCAGGATTGAAAAAAAAAAATGTCATATTAATATTTATTTAAAAGTTACCAAAAAAAAACTTTATGCAAAAGAAATACCATTGAAATTTTTGAAGCGTTTAGTTAGGACTGAATATGATAGATAGTACTTGGACAAAATTGTTGACAGTTGCTGAAGGAAGAAATATGATATATGTTGAATGTTATTAGAACCATTTACTTGAACATAATTATTGACAGTTCGATTTAGTGGAGGAAGAATTAAAATTATTAATTAAGATTTCTGTTAGAAATATCATCTGGTTATTCAAGTAAAAAAATTTCTGCTTTTACATTAGTCCCAGTATGTCTATATTTAAATTATTCCAATATCTTGATTTTAGGTTATCTTCCCTTGCTTAATTTTTTCGCCTAAACTTCTCGTTTAGTGAAATAAATTTTACAATTTTACAAAATTTATTCTATATAATATTTAAGGATGGTTTTTATCTTCCTTAAAAACTTCTGTTTTATTTAATTCTGAATTTAAAATTGCAATGAAATAAATTTTTATTTAAAATATAACATGTTCACAATTTATCGGTACAACTAATAAAAAGCCACGCTTTTTTTTGCCCAATCCCACTGTTTTATAATTATTTACGATTTAATAGTTTTTTTTGTTGTATATTCCATTTTACAATTCGAAAACTTGAACATCATTTTGCACCTCAATAAAAATTACAATTATACTTTAAAACACCTTTCGAAATAATAATAATAATAATAAAGATTTTTCTTAAATAATTATTGTTTTTGAATGCTGTTTTTTATTTAAAAACTACCTACACTCTATAACAAAATCGAATAATGAAAATTTCAGTACATAAAAAAATATATTTGCAGAAAGTTTGTTATTTTTTTATGTTATTGTCTGAAATAAAGTTTCGACAGTAATGATTAAACAATCACTAGCAGATTTTTTGATAATAATTTACTTGATTTTTTTTTCATAAATAAAAAAACTAGATTTTCATTTATAGATTGAAATAAATTTGATAATTTTATTTGATTTCTGGTGAATTGGGGGGAAAAAAAGTTGTTTTATAGGAAAATTATAATAATAATAAAAAACACAAAAAACTATTTCATTTCATTTTACATCTTTTCATTATAATATTTTTTACTTTTTTTTGTAATATTAAATATATTTATTATGAAAATTTATCACACCTAGCGCCAATTTTCATCCTACATGAAATTGTCTCATATTTCATGAGTATTTTTTTTTTTTTTTGAAGACTTTAATAAGTAAAAATATATAAATTTCTTAGATTCTCTTATTATTGGTAATAAATGATTAAATAAATGATATTTTAATAAAAGTTTAAAAATCAATTTTCATATTGTATTACAATGTTGATATTTTTATGACATAGTCATAATAAACATAGGGGATAGTCGATGAAATTGTACCAATTTCTAAATTTTATCATTGCTTGTATTCGGAAACTAAATTGTATTTTAATATTATTGATCTATCGATGAAAAATTGTGGTAAAACTGCCATAAATAAGTTATGTTTGTCCCTTGTTCACTCCAACTTGGCGACATAGGGTTTCAACTCCAAAATTAGTTTCTTTATAGCAATTTTTATTGCAATTTGGACCTAATCATTTTTTAATTGTAACAAGCTAAAGTCTTTTTGCTGGGGTGTTAGGATTTTTGCCAATAGTATACTCATTTAAAGCAATCGTGTACCTACCATATGACATCATAGGACACTACCACTAATCCGCTCATACGTAAATTAAAAATTTTGACTTTATCATGCAATCGATTTTATAGGCAATAACCTAAGGCTTTTTTGAGGGTAAAATTAAGTAAGAAATTAATTTTAAAATATTTTATAATGGACAATTTAATTAAATATTATTTTAAACTTTTATTTCATTAAAAATATTTATTGATGTAATTGTGAAGTTGACTAAATTGCACTGCTGCTGTATAATGCTAGTATTTTTATGTCAGTGCTACTTTTACTTTCGCATAAAAATGAGTGTTTTAAGTAGGAAAAACATTTAAATTTAAATTAATTACAAAATAAGTATTTCTGCACATAAATACCGCAACACTAAAAAATCGTACAATTGAGGTGACCCTCCCCGTAATATTTCTTTGAATAAATTTTGGGCAGAAAAAATATATTTATAATTTATTTAATTGTTAATTAAAAACAACCTGGTCTAAAGTATGCATAACATTAAAAATTTCTGTAAATTTTTTTTTTAATTTTAATAAACCTAAACAATTTTCATCATTACACCTTTTTGTTTACGAAATTTAAATTAAACTTTGATTATATTTGCATTAGAAAAATAGCTAAATATCAATTGTAATTTGAAATTATTGCATTACAACTGCAATAGACCTAATATATATTTTTATTTCTTATTTCTTCTCACTAAATCACTTGCACATTTGATATACTCAAATATGTATAGATTCACATAATTTCATAAAGTCTGATTTTATGATTTATAGTTATAGTAACACCCATTTTTAAGATTAAATAGTTTATAGCTACACAGTTCAAGTTGCGTCGGTCGTACAAGTTACAAAAAAAAAAAAAAAAGTAATAATATTAAAAATAAAATATCAATGTTTTGCTATTACGTTCACTGACTTTTTCACAACGTCGCCATAGAACGTCATACGCCAATTTGTTTTTACATTTCAAACTACAAAAATATATCGTTTTTTTTGTTCACATCTTGGCTCAAAATGTCATTGGACTCTTATTTTTTTTTCTGAAGTGCTATTTTACCCTTTGGGCTATAAATGTAAAAATGTCTATCGATATATAAAATTTTTTAACAGGTTGTTAAAAAAATTTTTAAAAATGATTTTCAAAAACAAAATATGTATATAAAATAAATTGTAGAATAAAAACTATTTTGTAAAAACGTATATAATTTTAAGTTTTTTAATGCGGAGGAAGTTGTATATATTACCAAATGTTTATTATACAGAAAATTTTGTAAATTTTGTTTCAGTTATATATTTTTTTAAAATAAATATTTTTTTTTAATTGAATTTTTAAGTCAAAACCACGCATTCTTAATAGATTATAATTAATTTTCTATTTTCTTGATTTATTACGAGAAAAAAAAATGGAAAATTAATAAATTTAATAAAAAAAAACACTGTAAAATTTATGGTGCAGATATTATAATATTAGTCATTTAAATTTTAGCAAATTAACAATTCAGAAATAATTAATTTAATTTTTAAATATGATTTATTAACCGTGAAAAATTGATTAGATATTTTATATTAAAGTAATTTGAGTATAACAAAAAATTAGATAAATATTTGTTTCAGAATGAAACTCAATTAGTAAATTTATTGAATGTTAAATGTTTCAATGTGATTTATTTTGAAGGCTTCCTAATATGTTTGATTACGCAATGATTTTGGCTGACTAATAGTGAATTCGGTTAAAAAAATTCGCCAGTTTTAGGAAGATTGATTAGTTCACGTCAAACTAATTTAAAACCTTTAATTTTTTAATTGATTTAAAAAGTTATTTCAGATTTTGATACTTACTCATAATTTATGTTTATCTGGTTTCCTTAGTTTACTACCGACTTTATTAGATTTGTGATGCTAATATACTTCCACGACTTTAATTTTATTGGATAAAATTAGTTGATCATGGGTTACTATAATTATATTGCATTTATTTACCATTTTTTTAGTGCTGTTTATTTACTATATTTATATACGCATGACAGTCAACTTGAAAAATTATATTCTGAAAATACTGGCATCCAATTATCCTGCACTGAAATAGTTACAAGAATACGGTTATTTTGTATTGGTATTTGCAAAATTGAGGGATAAAATATGACAATAAAACTAGTGAAAAATATGACGGAAAAACGGCACTAATTTCATTTCCTTAGGTAATTTGATATCTGTCATAATTTGATATTTAAAGGTTAATTTGCACTAATGCAGTTTTCGGTAAAAAATGATATTTTTCTGGATTTTCTAATATTATATGGAAAGTAACATTTCAAGGAACTGTTTGAGATTCTTAAGCTTCATAAACTCAATAAAATTGTTCCTGAGTTTACGTACAATTTTGTTCAGTGTAACCAACTTTTTATCACTAATTCTGTTGTAGTGTCTTGAGATGTTACTTTCCCAATAATATTACAAAATTCGGTAAGGTAAATACCGTTTTTCATTGACCGAAAACTGCATCAAAATCAATTACAACATATTAATCTTTTATTCACTATTTCTGTACATAAATTGAGGTTAATTATTATTTGATACAATTCCCATATGAACGTCAGTTCATTAAAATAAGGTAATTAAAGTAAATCAATTACAATTTTATCTAATTATTATAAAACTATTTAAAACTTATATTAACAATTTCAACTTTATATTAACGAGTACAACGATTTCCATAAAATAATTAAATTCATTTTAACTTTTTTGTTACAGATTTTAGATACTTAAATAAGGCCAGAAAGTATTCATATAAAATTATCCTTTTTAGACCTAATTTAATTTAATGAATCATTAAAAAATATAGTTTAAGTGCCAAGTGCAAGAATACTCTAAAAAAAATTATTTTAAATTTTTTTTGAATATCTCATGCAACATATTTCCATATTTTTAATATTACAATAATTTTAAGATCAATATCAAAATCTGGCACAAAGTATTATTTTCACTTGAAACAAATCTTGAATTAAAAACAAAAAAACGAATAAAAATCTTCAATTTTACTTGAAGCATGTACAAGTTATATAAATATATTTTTCCGTCCCATAATAGAAAAACTTCACTTTTTCCCAATCAAAGACAACACACAAAAAAAAATTAAAAGTTCGAAAAATTTAGGTCAAAATAGGATGTTCTTTTTACAAAGATTTATTTTTACTTCCAATTCGATGATTTTGAAAATGAAAATTTTGTAAAAAAAAAAAAATTAAATTTTTTTTTTTTTGATGTATCACGTTATTAAAAAATATTTATATGATGAAAATGCTCTCAGTTGCACCAGTTTCCAGGAAGTATTTCAATTTATAGGGATTTTTTTTAAGAACAAATCTTTTATATTAGAGGTTTACTGTCCATCTATCTGCCCGGCATTGGATAAACCTTTTCATACTATGATTTAACATAGTAAATGTACACATAAGGCATTTCTCCAGATCAATCATTGGAAAAGCTAAAGAATTTGGTATAAGATGTAGGTAAAAATTACTTTCAGAAAATCCGATAGGCGGCGTTATTTGGGTTTTTAACAAAACGTATATGTATTTTAATGAAAAATGGCAATTAAAGATAGTAAATATTCTGCAAAATTGATAATTGACAACACGTTGGAAAGGTATTAGTAGAGTAAAAATTTGATTTAATTGGAATTTTTGTCAATAGAGCCGCTATGTTTATTTAATAGTCTTCATAATGCAATTTAACATGGCAAATGGTATTCGTGACTTATTTTACTGCCTTCGTTAGCAAGATAATCATTAGTAGAACCAAATTCTACATAATATAATACAAGATTCTGCGATTAGATGGTACGAAAATTAAGTGTAGAATATTAGAAAACATTTTCTTTCTACTAGGAGCGTTATACTATCAAAATTTAATCTTTGAATTTTTAATACTGTCTTCAAAAGTACTTAATACAACATATTCTTAATTTTATAACAACGTAAAGCACATATGTCCGCACTCAAAAAAGTACCATTCTCATGAAACTACTGTATAGATTATAGAACTTCATTATGCATTATTTTTTCTTATAGATTACAAAGTAATTTTGACTTTTTCACCTTTTTTTTCCAGATTATTTTTTCAATCTTAATATATTTCTTTTAATGTTCTTTCTTGGCTGTAAAAAAAAAACATTTATTTGGTTCACTGAAAATATATATTCTTTATCCTTTTAAATACTACTGAAAGAATATATCCTTCCGGCTAAATAGCACATTTATCATTTTCTTCCGGTCGAGTTTATAAAACGAAAAAAAAAAGAATTTATTAAAATTGCTAAAGGTGTTAGTGAAATAAAAACTAGATAATTTAGAATAAAAAAAATATTATTTATTAATAGCCAAAGTAATAGAGATTCTGGAGTTTTTTTTTAGTTCGAAGAACAAGAATAGGTAATAATACTAAAAAATTGGCTGTTTTTTTAAAAGAAGCTTCTTGCTCAGTAGCAAAATTTTAGGTTTTTCCTGTATATAGTTTGTGTTAGATAGATGCGGTCGACTATAATAACATATCCTAAAGGGGCCCGTTTTCTAATTTATTATTTTTGATTTATAGAACACTTTACAGTAGAGCCGTTCTTTTATGAATTTAGGAAAAAATATTGGAATTAATATTCAAAATTTATGGCGAAAATGTAAATTTTATTAAAGTTATTATGAAAATTCATTTTTCTTTTTTATAAATTGTCGTAAAAAATATATATGAGTTGTTTCATTAAAATAGTTGAAAAAGACTTTGAAAACTATGTGAAAATAATTTCACTATTAAAAATATTTTACTATTACAAAATTTCACATTCTTCTTTTTAATTATAATTGAAGCTAATGATTAGTGGTTATAAGATTTTTAAAATATATAAGATATTCCATGCAAATATTTCCACAAAATATAAAACATTAATGCATTATTGGAAACCTTTGATTTGTTGACATTATTTTCTAAAAAATATTAATTGGAAAGTTCACTTATAATTTGTGTATAAATATAGACACTGTGGTGCGGTAGGTACCCGATTCGATTCCACTAAAATAAGTAAACCAAAATCTAACATTTATGTTAGATTTTGGTTTACTTATTTTATCGCAAAGAGCATCTTATACTGAGAATTTGAAAGAATATTCCGTTGAACATAGCTAACACAGATTTAAAAGCAAGACGAAGAATAGTCCAATATTCCTGCGATTTATGTTATTAATTTTTGATAATATGTTAAAATTTATTACTTTTAAAATGCTGTATGGTGCCCTTCATGTACGACTGACTGTATGACATATCATAATTTCAAAAAGTTTACGCATGGACGGAACAGTTGAACGACAAAAAATTTAATAGATTTTTTTTTTCCATAAAATTCCTAAAAAGGAAATAAGATCAAACGGTCCACAATAAACCAATCTTTTTAAAATATTCTTTTACCTAAAATATACTGAAATATTTAAATTAATGTTTCGCTCATTTGATATCTTTGTAAATTTTTCTAATTTATTTTACATTAAGATATAAAATTTATGAATAGTATGACAGTCAAACTTTAAAATATCAAAGTTCATAATTTTACAAATTTTATACAGACCTTTGAAACTTAAGGGTTTTCATTTTTTACTACAAATTCTGATGTTTTGTATTGAATTTCATTAAATTTCCATATTTTCCCGATTGCTCGGGCAATTTTGAATATTTTTCGAAAAAGTCTTCGGAAATGCGCTAGAAATTAAATTCCCTATACGGAAATACCAAATATGTGAGGATTGCTTTCAGTTTTAAGGGTTTTCAATTTTTTGCTACAAATTGTGATGTCTTGTATTGAATCTCATTAAATTTCCTTATTTTCCCGATTTCTCGGGCAATTTTGAATATTTTTCGAAAAGGTCTTTGGAAATGCGCTAGAAATTAAATTCCCTACATGAAAATACCAAATATGTGGGGATTGCTTTCAGTTTTAAGGGTTTTCATTTTTTTGCTATAAATTCTGATGTTTTGTATTGAATCTCATTAAATTTCCTTATTTTCCCGATTTCTCGGGCAATTTTGAATATTTTTCGAAAAGGTCTACGGAAATGCTCTAGAAATTAAATTCCCTACACGGAGATACCAACTATGTGAGGATTGCTTTCAGTCTTACCGTTTTTAATTTTTTGCTGCCAATTCTGATGTTTTGTATTGACTCTCATTAAATTTCCATATTTTCCAGATTTATCGGGCAATTTTGAATATTTTTCGAAAAGGTCTTCGGAAATTCACTAGAAATTAACTTCCCTACACGGAAATACCAAATATGTTGGGATTGCTTTCAGTTTTAAGGGTTTTCATTTTTTTGCTACAAATTCTGATGTTTTGTATTGAATCTCATTAAATTTCCATATTTTCCCGGTTTCTCGGGCACTTTTGAATATTTTTCGAAAAGGTCTTCGGAAATGCGCTAGAAATTAAATTCCCTACACGGAGATACCAAATATGTGGGGATTGCTTTCAGTTTTAAGGGTTTTCATTTTTTTGCTACAAATTCTAATGTTTTGTATAGAATATCATTAAATTTCCTGATTTTCCCGATTTCTCGGGCAATTTTGAATATTTTTCGAAAAGGTCTTCGGAAATGTGCTAGAAATTAAATTCCCTACACGGAGATACCAAATATGTGAGGATTGCTTTCAGTTTTAAGGGATTTCATTTTTTTGCTACAAATTCTGATGTTTTGTATTGACTCTCATTAAATTTCCATATTTTCCAGATTTATCGGGCAATTTTGAATATTTTTCGAAAAGGTCTTCGGAAATTCGCTAGAAATTAACTTCCCTACACGGAAATACCAAATATGTGGGGATTGCTTTCTGTTTTAAGGGTTTTCATTTTTTTGCTGCAAATTCTGATGTTTTGTATTGAATCTCATTAAATTTCCATATTTTCCCGATTTCTCCGGCAATTTTGAATATTTTTCGAAAAGGTCTTCGGTAAATCGCTAGAAATTAAATTCCCTAAACGGAAATACCAAATATGTGGAGATTGCTTTCAGTTTTAAGGGGTTTCATTTTTTTGCTACAAATTCTGATGTTTTGTATTGAATCCCATTAAATTTCTATATTTTCCCGATTTCTCGTATTGAATCTCATTAAAGAGTTTTTGTATTGAATCTCATTAAATTCCAATATTTTAACGATTTCTCGGGCAATTTTGAATACTTTTCGAAAAGGTCTTCGGAAATTCGCTAGAAATTAAATTCCCTACACGGAAATACCAAATATGTGGGGATTGCTTTCAGTTTTAAGGGTTTTCATTTTTTTGCTACAAATTCTGATGTTTTGTATTGAATCTCATTAAATTCCAATATTTTCCCGATTTCTCGGGCAATTTTGAATATTTTTCGAAAAGGTCTTCGGAAATTCGCTAGAAATTAAATTCCCTACACGGAAATACCAAATATGTGGGGATTGCTTTCAGTTTTAAGGGTTTTCATTTTTTTGCTACAAATTCTGATGTTTTGTATTGAATCTCATTAAATTAAATTATTTTCCCGATTTCTCGGGCAATTTTGAATATTTTTCGAAAAGGTCTTCGGAAATTCGCTAGAAATTAAATTCCCTACACGTAAATACCAAATATGTGGGGATTGCTTTCAGTTTTAAGGGTTTTAATTTTTTTGCTACCAATTCTGATGTTTTGTATTGAATCTTATTAAATTCCAATATTTACCCGATTTCTCGGGCAATTTTGAATATTTTTCGAAAAGGTCTTCGGAAATTCGCTAGAAATTAAATTCCCTACACGGAAATACCAAATATGTGAGGATTGCTTTCAGTTTTAAGTGTTTTCATTTTTTTGCTACCAATTTCAATTCTGATGTTTTGTATTGAATTTCATTAAATCGGGAAAGCCCGAGAAATCGGGAAAATATTGAAATTTAATGAGATTCAATACAAAACATCAGAATTGGTAGCAAAAAATGAAAACCCTTAAAACTGAAAGCAATCCCCACATATTTGGTATTCCCGTGTAGGGAATTTAATTTCTAGCGCATTTCCGAAGACTTTTTCGAAAAATATTCAAAATTGCCCGAGAAATCGGGAAAATATGGAAATTTAATGAGATTCAATACAAAACATCAGAATTGGTAGCAAAAAATGAAAACCCTTAAAACTGCAAGCAATCCTCACATATTTGGTATTTCCTGTAGGGAATTTAATTACTAGCGCATTTCCGAAGACCTTTTCGAAAAATATTCAAAATTGCCCGAGAAAGTGGGAAAATATGGAAATCTAATGAGATTCAATACAAAACATCAGAACTGGTAGCAAAAAAATGAAAACCCTTAAAACTGCAAGCAATCCCCACATATTTGGTATTTCCGTGTAGGGAATTTAATTTCTAGCGCATTTCCGAAGACCTTTTCGAAAAATATTCAAAATTGCCCGAGAAATTGGGAAAATATGGAAATTTAATGAGATTCAATACAAAACATCAGAATTTGTAGCAAAAAAATGAAAACCCTTAAAACTGCAAGCAATCCTCACATATTTGGTATTTCCGTAATATAGGGAATTTAATTTCTAGCGCATTTCCGAAGACCTTTTCGACAAATATTCAAAATTGACCGAGAAATCGGGAAATATGGAAATTTAATGAGATTCAATACAAAACATCAGAATTGGTAACAAAAAAATGAAAACCCTTAAAACAGCAAGCAATCCCCACATATTTGGTATTTCCGTGTAGGGAATTTAATTTCTAGCGCATTTCCGAAGACCTTTTCGAAAAATATTCAAAATTGCCGGAGAAATCGGGAAAATATGGAAATTTAATGACATTCAATACAAAACATCAGAATTGGTAGCAAAAAATGAAAACCCTTAAAACTGCAAGCAATCCCCACATATTTGGTATTTCCGTGTAGGGAATTTAATTTCTAGCGCATTTCCGAAGACCTTTTCGAAAAATATTCAAAATTGCCCGAGAAATCGGGAAAATATGGAAATTTAATGAGATTCAATACAAAACATCAGAATTGGTAGCAAAAAAATGAAAAGCCTTAAAACTGAAAGCAATCCCCACATATTTGGTATTTCCGTGTAGGGAATTTAATTTCTAGCGCATTTCCGAAGACCTTTTCGAAAAATATTCAAAATTGCCCGAGAAATCGGGAAAATATGGAAATTTAATGAGATTCAATACAAAACATCAGAATTGGTAGCAAAAAATGAAAACCCTTAAAATTGCAAGCAATCCCCACATATTTGGTATTTCCGTGTAGGGAATTTAATTTCTAGCGCATTTCCGAAGACCTTTTCGAAAAATATTCAAAATTGCCCGAGAAATTGGGAAAATATTGAAATTTAATGAGATTCAATACAAAACATCAGAATTTGTAGCAAAAAAATGAAAACCCTTAAAACTGCAAGCAATCCTCACATATTTGGTATTTCCGTATAGGGAATTTAATTTCTAGCGCATTTCCGAAGACCTTTTCGAAAAATATTCAAAATTGCCCGAGAAATTGGGAAAATATGGAAATTTAATGAGATTCACAAAACATCAGAATTTGTAGCAAAAAAATGAAAACCCTTAAAACTGCAAGCAATCCCCACATATTTGGTATTTCTGTGTAGGGACTTTAATGTCTAGCGCATTTCCGAAGACCTTTTCGAAAAATATTCAAAATTGCCCGAGAAATTGGGAAAATATGGAAATTTAATTAAATTCAATACAAAACATCGGAATTTGTAGCAAAAAAATGAAAACCCTTAAAACTGAAAGCAATCCTCACATATTTGGTATTTCCGTATAGGGAATTTAATTTCTAGCGCATTTCCGAAGACCTTTTCGAAAAATATTCAAAATTGCCCGAGAAATTGGGAAAATATGGAAATTTAATGAGATTCACAAAACATCAGAATTTGTAGCAAAAAAATGAAAACCCTTAAAACTGCAAGCAATCCTCAAATATTTGGTATTTCCGTTTAGGGAATTTAATTTCTAGCGAATTTCCGAAGACCTTTTCGAAAAATATTCAAAATTGCCCGAGAAATCGGGAAAATGTGGAAATTTAATGAGATTCAATACAAAACATCAGAATTGGTAGCAAAAAAATGAAAAGCTTTAAAACTGAAAGCAATCCCAACATATTTGGTATTTCCGTGTAGGGAATTTAATTTCTAGCGCATTTCCGAAGACCTTTTCGAAAAATATTCAAAATTGCCCGAGAAATTGGGAAAATATGGAAATTTAATGAGATTCAAAACAAAACATCAGAATTTGTAGCAAAAAAATGAAAACCCTTAAAACTGCAAGCAATCCTCACATATTTGGTATTTCCGTGTAGGGAATTTAATTTCTAGCGCATTTCCGAAGACCTTTTCGAAAAATATTCAAAATTGTGCGAGAAATCGGGAAATATGGAAATTTAATGAGATTCAATACAAAACATCAGAATTGGTAGCAAAAAAATGAAAACCCTTAAAACTGAAAGCAATCCCCACATATTTGGTATTTCCGTGTAGGGAATTTAATTTCTAGCGCATTTCCGAAGACCTTTTCGAAAAATATTCAAAATTGCCCGAGAAATCGGGAAAATATGGAAATTTAATGAGATTCAATACAAAACATCAGAATTGGTAACAAAAAAATGAAAACCCTTAAAACTCAAAGCAATCCCCACATATTTGTAATTTCCGTGTAGAGAATTTAATTTCTAGCGGATTTCCGAAGACCTTTTCGAAAAATATTCAAAATTGCCCGAGAAATCGGGAAAATATGGAAATTTAATGAGATTCAATACAAAACATCAGAATTGGTAGCAACAAAATGAAAACCCTTAAAACTGAAAGCAATCCTCACATATTTGGTATTTCTGTGTAGGGAATTTAATTTCTAGCGCATTTCCGAAGACCTTTTCGAAAAATATTTAAAATTGCCGGAGAAATCGGAAAAATATGGAAATTTAATGACATTCAATACAAAACATCAGAATTGGTAGCAAAAAAATAAAAACCCTTAAAACAGCAAGCAATCCTCACATATTTGGTATTTCCGAGTAGGGAATTTAATTTCTAGCGCATTTCCGAAGACCTTTTCGAAAAATATTCAAAATTGCCCGAGAAATCGGGAAAATAAGGAAATTTAATGAGATTCAATACAAAACATCAGAATTGGTAGCAAAAAATGAAAACCCTTAAAACTGCAAGCAATCCCCACATATTTTGTATTTCCGTGTAGGGAATTTAATTTCTAGCGCATTTCCGAAAACCTTTTTGAAAAATATTCAAAATTGCCCGAGAAATTGGGAAAATATTGAAATTTAATGAGATTCAATACAAAACATCAGAATTTGTAGCAAAAAAATGAAAACCCTTAAAACTGCAAGCAATCCTCACATATTTGGTATTTCCGTATTATAGGGAATTTAATTTCTAGCGCATTTCCGAAGACCTTTTCGAAAAATATTCAAAATTGCCCAAAAAATTGTGAAAATATGTAAATTTAATGAGATTCAAAACAAAACATCAGAATTTGTAGCAAAAAAATGAAAACCCTTAAAACTGCAAGCAATCCTTACATATTTGGTATTTCCGTTTAGGGAATTTAATTTATAGCGCATTTCCAAAGAGCTTACGAAAAATATTCTAAATTGCCCGAGAAATCGGGAAAATATGGAAATTTAATGAGATTCAATACAAAACATCAGAATTGGTAGCAAAAAAATGAAAACCCTTAAAAATGAAAGCAATCCCCACATATTTGGTATTTCCGTGTAGGGACTTTAATTTCTAGCGGATTTCCGAAGACCTTTTCGAAAAATATTCAAAATTGCCCGAGAAATCGGGAAAATATGGAAATTTAATGAGATTCAATACAAAACATTAGAATTGGTAGCAAAAAAATGAAAACTCTTAAAACTGAAAGCAATCCTCACATATTTGGTATTTCCGTGTAGGGAATTTAATTTCTAGCGCATTTCCGAAGACCTTTTCGAAAAATATTCAAAATTGCCGGAGAAATCGGGAAAATATGGAAATTTAATGACATTCAATACAAAACATCAGAATTTGTAGCAAAAAAATAAAAACCCTTAAAACAGCAAGCAATCCCCACATATTTGGTATTTCCGTGTAGGGAATTTAATTTCTAGCGCATTTCCGAAGACCTTTCCGAAAAATATTCAAAATTGCCCGAGAAATCGGGAAAATATGGAAATTTAATGAGATTCAATACAAAACATCAGAATTCGTAGCAAAAAAACCCTTAAAATTGCAAGCAATCCCCACATATTTGGTATTTCCGTGTAGGGAATTTAATTTCTAGCGCATTTCCGAAGACCTTTTCGAAAAATATTCAAAATTGCCCGAGAAATTGTGAAAATATGTAAATTTAATGAGATTCAAAACAAAACATCAGAATTTGTAGCAAAAAAATGAGTACCCTTAAAACTGCAAGCAATCCTTACATATTTGGTATTTCCGTTTAGGGAATTTTATTTATAGCGCATTTCCAAAGAGCTTTCGAAAAATATTCAAAATTGCCCGAGAAATCGGGAAAATATGGAAATTTAATGAGATTCAATACAAAACATCAGAATTGGTAGCAAAAAATGAAAACCCTTAAAACTGCAAGCAATCCTCACATATTTGGTATTTCCGTGTAGGGAATTTAATTACTAGCGCATTTCCGAAGACCTTTTCGAAAAATATTCAAAATTGCCCGAGAAATTGGGAAAATATGGAAATTTAATGAGATTCAATACAAAACATCAGAATTTGTAGCAAAAAAATGAAAACCCTTAAAACTGCAAGCAATCCTCACATATTTGGAATTTCCGTATTATAGGGAATTTAATTTCTAGCGCATTTCCGAAGACCTTTTCGAAAAATATTCAAAATTGCCCGAGAAATTGTGAAAATATGTAAATTTAATGAGATTCAAAACAAAACATCAGAATTTGTAGCAAAAAAATGAAAACCCTTAAAACTGCAAGCAATCCTCACATATTTGGTATTTCCGTGTAGGGAATTTAATTTCTAGCGCATTTCCGAAGACCTTTTCGAAAAATATTCAAAATTGTCCGAGAAATCGGGAAATATGGAAATTTAATGAGATTCAATACAAAACATCAGAATTGGTAGCAAAAAAATGAAAACCGTTAAAACTGAAAGCAATCCCCACATATTTGGTATTTCCGTGTAGGGAATTTAATTTCTAGCGCATTTCCGAAGACCTTTTCGAAAAATATTCAAAATTGCCCGAGAAATTGGGAAAATATGGAAATTTAATGAGATTCAAAACAAAACATCAGAATTTGTAGCAAAAAAATGAAAACCCTTAAAACTGCAAGCAATCCTCACATATTTGGAATTTCCGTATTATAGGGAATTTAATTTCTAGCGCATTTCCGAAGACCTTTTCGAAAAATATTCAAAATTGCCCGAGAAATTGGGAAAATATGTAAATTTAATGAGATTCAAAACAAAACATCAGAATTTGTAGCAAAAAAATGAAAACCCTTAAAACTGCAAGCAATCCTCACATATTTGGTATTTCCGTGTAGGGAATTTAATTTCTAGCGCATTTCCAAAGAGCTTTCGAAAAATATTCAAAATTGCCCGAGGAATCGGGAAAATATGGAAATTTAATGAGATTCAATACAAAACATCAGAATTGGTAGCAAAAAAAATGAAAACCCTTAAAACTGAAAGCAATCCTCACATAATGGTATTTCCGTGTAGGGAATTTAATTTCTAGCGCATTTCCGAAGACCTTTTCGAAAAATATTCAAAATTGCCGGAGAAATCGGGAAAATATGGAAATTTAATGACATTCAATACAAAACATCAGAATTTGTAGCAAAAAAATAAAAACCCTTAAAACAGCAAGCAATCCCCACATATTTGGTATTTCCGTGTAGGGAATTTAATTTCTAGCGCATTTCCGAAGACCTTTTCGAAAAATATTCAAAATTGCCCGAGAAATCGGGAAAATATGGAAATTTAATGAGATTCAATACAAAACATCAGAATTGGTAGCAAAAAATGAAAACCCTTAAAATTGCACGCAATCCCCACATATTTGGTATTTCCGTGTAGGGAATTTAATTTCTAGCGCATTTCCGAAGACCTTTTCGAAAAATATTCAAAATTGCCCGAGAAATTGGGAAAATATTGAAATTTAATGAGATTCAATACAAAACATCAGAATTTGTAGCAAAAAAATGAAAACCCTTAAAACTGCAAGCAATCCTCACATATTTGGTATTTCCGTATTATAGGGAATTTAATTTCTAGCGCATTTCCGAAGACCTTTTCGAAAAATATTCAAAATTGCCCGAGAAATTGTGAAAATATGTAAATTTAATGAGATTCAATACAAAACATCAGAATTTGTAGCCAAAAAATTAAAACCCTTAAAATTGCAAGCTATCCTTACATATTTGGTATTTCTGTTTAGGGAATTTAATTTATAGCGCATTTCCAAAGAGCTTTCGAAAAATATTCTAAATTGCCCGAGAAATCGGGAAAATATGGAAATTTAATGAGATTCAATACAAAACATCAGAATTGGTAGCAAAAAAATGAAAACCCTTAAAAATGAAAGCAATCCCCACATATTTGGTATTTCCGTGTAGGGAATTTAATATCTAGCGGATTTCGGAAGACCTTTTCGAAAAATATTCAAAATTGCCCGAGAAATTGGGAAAATATGGAAATTTAATGAGATTCAATACAAAACATCAGAATTGATGGCAAAAAAATGAAAACCCTTAAAACTGAAAGCAATCCCCACATATTTAACATTTCCGTGTAGGGAATTTAATTTCTAGCGCATTTCCGAAGACCTTTTCGAAAAATATTCAAAATTGTCCGAGAAATCGGGAAAATATGGAAATTTAATGAGATTCAATACAAAACATCACAATTGGTAGCAAAAAAATGAAAACCCTTAAAACTGAAAGCAATCCCCACATATTTGGTATTTCCGTATAGGGAATTTAATTTCTAGCGCATTTCCGAAGAACTTTTCGAAAAATATTCAAAATTGCCCGAGAAATTGGGAAAATATGGAAATTTAATGAGATTCAATACAAAACATCAGAATTGGTAGCAAAAAAATGAAAACCCTTAAAACTGAGAGCAATCCTAACATATTTGGTATTTCCGTATAGGGAATTTAATTTCTAGCGCATTTCCGAAGACCTTTTCGAAAAATATTCAAAATTGCCCGAGAAATCGGGAAAATATGGAAATTTATTGAGATTCAATACAAAACATCAGAATTTGTAGCAAAAAAATGAAAACCCTTAAAACTGAAAGCAATCCCCACATATTTGGTATTTCCGTGTAGGGAATTTAATTTCTAGCGCATTTCTGAAGAACTTTTCGAAAAATATTCAAAATTGCCCGAGAAATTGGGAAAATATGGAAATTTAATGAGATTCAATACAAAACATCAGAATTTGTAGCAAAAAAATGAAAACCCTTAAAACTGAAAGCAATCCTCACATATTTGGTATTTCCGTATAGGGAATTTAATTTCTAGCGCATTTCCGAAGACCTTTTCGAAAAATATTCAAAATTGCCCGAGAAATCGGGAAATTATTGAAATTTAATGAGATTCAATACAAAACATCAGAATTAGTAGCAAAAAAATGAAAACCCTTAAAACTGAAAGCAATCCCCACGTATTTGGTATTTCCGTGTAGGGACTTTAATTTCTAGCGCATTTCCGAAGACCTTTTCAAAAAATATTCAAAATTGCCCGAGAAATTGGGAAAATATGGAAATTTAATGAGATTCAATACAAAACAACAGAATTTGTAGCAAAAAAATGAAAACCCTTAAAACTGAAAGCAATCCTCACAGATTTGGTATTTCCGTATAGGGAATTTAATTTCTAGCGCATTTTCGAAGACCTTTTCGAAAAATATTCAAAATTGCCCGAGAAATCGGGAAAATATGGAAATTTAATGAGATTCAATACAAAACATCAGAATTTGTAGCAAAAAAATGAGAACCCTTAAAAATGAAAGCAATCCCCACATATTTGGTATTTCCGTGTAGGGAATTTAATATCTAGCGGATTTCGGAAGACCTTTTCGAAAAATATTCAAAATTGCCCGAGAAATCGGGAAAATATGGAAATTTAATGAGATTCAATACAAAACATCAGAATTTGTAGCAAAAAAATGAAAACCCTTAAAACTGCAAGCAATCCTTACATATTTGGTATTTCCGTTTAGGGAATTTAATTTATAGCGCATTTCCAAAGACCTTTCGAAAAATATTCTAAATTGCCCGAGAAATCGGGAAAATATGGAAATTTAATGAGATTCAATACAAAACATCAGAATTGGTAGCAAAAAAATGAAAACCCTTAAAAATGAAAGCAATCCCCACATATTTGGTATTTCCGTGTAGGGACTTTAATTTCTAGCGCATTTCCGAAGACCTTTTCGAAAAATATTCAAAATTGCCCGAGATATCGGGAAAATATGGAAATTTAATGAGATTCAATACAAAACATCAGAATTGGTAGCAAAAAAATGAAAACCCTTAAAACAGAAAGCAATCCCCACATATTTGGTATTTCCCTGTAGGGAATTTAATTTCTAGCGCATTTCCGAAGACCTTTTCGAAAAATATTCAAAATTGCCCGAAAAATCGGGAAAATATGGAAATTTAATGAGATTCAATACAAAACATCAGAATTGATAGCAAAAAATGAAAACCCTTAAAACTGAAAGCAATCACCACATATTTGGTATTTCCGTGTAGAGAATTTAATTTCTAGCGCATTTGCGAAGACCTTTTCGAAAAATATTCAAAATTGCCCGAGAAATTGGGAAAATATGGAAATTTAATGAAATTCCATACAAAACATCAGAATTGGTAGCAAAAAAATGAAAACCCTTAAAACTGAAAGCAATCCCCACATATTTGGTATTTCCGTGTAGGGAATTTAATTTCTAGCGCATTTCCGAAGACCTTTTCGAAAAATATTCAAAATTGCCCGAGAAATCGGGAAAATAAGGAAATTTAATGAGATTCAATACAAAACATCAGAATTGGTGGCAAAAAAATGAAAACCCTTAAAACTGCAAGCAGTCCTCACATATTTGGTATTTCCGTATAGGGAATTTAATTTCTAGCGCATTTCCGAAGACCTTTTCGAAAAATATTCAAAATTGCCCGAGAAATAGGGAAAATATGGAAATTTAATGAGATTCAATACAAAACATCAGAATTGTAGCAAAAAAATGAAAACCCTTAAAATTGAAAGCAATCCCCACATATTTGGTATTTCCGTGTAGGGAATTTAATTTCTAGCGCATTTCCGCAGAACTTTTCGAGAAATATTCAAAATTGCCCGAGAAATTGGGAAAATATGGAAATTTAATGAGATTCAATACAAAACATCAGAATTGGTAGCAAAAAATGAAAACCCTTAAAACTGCAAGCAATCCTCACATATTTGGTATTTCCGTATAGGGAATTTAATTTCTAGCGCATTTTCGAAGACCTTTTCGAAAAATATTCAAAATTGCCCGAGAAATCGGGAAAATATGGAAATTTAATGATATTCAATACAAAACATCAGAATTTGTAGCAAAAAAATGAAAACCCTTAAACCTGCAAGCAATCCCCACATATTTGGTATTTCCGTGTAGGGAATTTAATTTCTAGCGCATTTCCGCAGACCTTTTCGAAAAATATTCAAAATTGTCCGAGAAATTGGGAAAATATGGAAATTTAATGAGATTCAATACAAAACATCAGAATTGGTAGCAAAAAAATGAAAACCCTTAAAACTGAGAGCAATCCTCACATATTTGGTATTTCCGTATAGGGAATTTAATTTCTAGCGTATTTCCGAAGACCTTTTCGAAAAATATTCAAAATTGCTCGAGAAATTGGGAAAATATGGAAATTTAATGAGATTCAATACAAAACATCAGAATTTGTAGCAAAAAAATGAAAACCCTTAAAACTGCAAGCAATCCTCACATATTTGGTATTTCCGTATAGGGAATTTAATTTCTAGCGCATTTCCGAAGACCTTTTCGAAAAATATTCAAAATTGCCCGAGAAATCGGGAAAATATGGAAATTTAATGAGATTCAATACAAAACTTCAGAATTGGTAGCAAAAAAACGAAAACCCTTAAAATTGAAAGCAATCCCCAAATATTTGGTATTTCCGTGTAGGGAATTTAATTTCTAGCGCATTTCCGAAGACCTTTTCGAAAAATATTCAAAATTGCCCGAGAAATCGGGAAAATTTGGAAATTTAATGAGATTCAATACAAAACATCAGAATTGGTAGCAAAAAAATGAAAACCCTTAAAACTGAAAGCAATCCCCACATATTTGGTATTCCCGAAAAATATTCAAAATTGCCCGAGAAATCGGGAAAATATGGAAATTTAATGAGATTCAATACAAAACATCAGAATTTGTTGCAAAAAAAATGAAAACCCTTAAAACTGCAAGCAATCCTCACATATTTGGTATTTCCGTGTAGGGAATTTAATTTCTAGCGCATTTCCGAAGACCTTTTCGAAAAATATTCAAAATTGCCCGAGAAATTGGGAAACTATGGAAATTTAATGAGATTCAATACAAAACATCAGAATTTGTAGAAAAAAATGAAAACCCTTAAAACTGCAAGCAATCCCCACATATTTGGTATTTCCGTGTAGGGAATTTAATTTCTAGCGCATTTCCGAAGACCTTTTCGAAAAATATTCAAAATTGCCCGAGAAATTGGGAAAATATGGAAATTTAATGAGATTCAATACAAAACATCAGAATTTGTAGCAAAAAATGAAAACCCTTAAAACTGCAAGCAATCCTCACATATTTGGAATTTCCGTATAGGGAATCTATTTTCTAGCGCATTTCCGAAGACCTTTTCGAAAAATATTCAAAATTGCTCGAGAAATTGGGAAAATATGGAAATTTAATGAGATTCAATACAAAACATCAGAATTTGTAGCAAAAAAATGAAAACCCTTAAAACTGCAAGCAATCCTCACATATTTGGTATTTCCGTATAGGAAATTTAATTTCTAGCGCATTTCCGAAGACCTTTTCGAAATATATTCAAAATTGCCCGAGAAATCAGGAAATTATGGAAATTTAATGAGATTCAATACAAAACATCAGAATTTGTAGCAAAAAAATGAAAACCCTTAAAATTGAAAGCAATCCCCACATATTTGGTATTTCCGTGTAGGGAATTTAATTTCTAGCGCATTTCCGATGACCTTTTCGAAAAATATTCAAAATTGCCCGAGAAATCGGGAAAATTTAGAAATTTAATGAGATTCAATACAAAACATCAGAATTGGTAGCAAAAAAAATGAAAACCCTTAAAACTGAAAGCAATCCCCACATATTTGGTATTCCCGTGTAGGGAATTTAATTTCTAGCGCATTTCCGAAGACCTTTTCGAAAAATTTTCAAAATTGCCCGAGAAATCGGCAAAATATGGAAATTTAATGAGATTCAATACAAAACATCAGAATTGGTAGCAAAAAAATGAAAACCCTTAAAACTGAAAGCAATCCCCACATATTTGGTATTTCCGTGTAGGGAATTTAATTTCTAGCGCATTTCCGATGACCTTTTCGAAAAATATTCAAAATTGCCCGAGATATTGGGAAAATATGGAAATTTAATGAGATTCAATACAAAACATCAGAATTTGTAGTAAAAAAATGAAAACCCTTAAAACTGCAAGCAATCCTCACATATTTGGTATTCCCGAAAAATATTCAAAATTGCCCGAGAAATCGGAAAAATATGGAAATTTAAAGAGATTCAATACAAAACATCAGAATTTGTAACAAAAAAACGAAAACCCTTAAAACTGAAAGCAATCTCTACATATTTGGTATATCCATGTAGGGAATTTAATTTCTATCGATTTTCCGAAGACCTTTTCGAAAAATATTAAAAATTGCCCGAGAAATCGGGAAAATATGGAAATTTAATGAGATTCAATACAAAACATCAGAATTTGTAGCAACAAAATGAAAACCCTTAAAACAGAAAGCAATCCCCACATATTTGGTATTTCCGGGTAGGGAATTTAGTTTCTAGCGAATTTCCGAAGACCTTTTCGAAAAATATTCAAAATTACCCGAGAAATCGGGAAAATATGGAAATTTAATGAGATACAATACAAAAATTAAAAGCAATCCCCACATATTTGGTAGCTCCGTGTAGGGAATTTCATTTCTAGCGATTTACCAAAGACCTTTTCGAAAAATATTCAAAGTTGCCCGAGAAATCGGGAAAATATGGAAATTTAATGAGATAGAATACAAAACATCAGAATTTGCAGCAAAAAATGAAAACCCTTAAAACTGATAACAATCCCCACATATTTGGTAGCTCCGTGTAGGGAATTTAATTTCTAGCGAATTTCCGAAGACGTTTTCAAAAAATATTCAAATTTGCCGGAGAAATCGAGAAAATATGGAAATTTAATGAGATAGAATACAAAACATCAGAATTTGCAGCAAAAAATGAAAACCCTTAAAACTGATAACAATCCCCACATATTTGGTATATCCATGTAGCGAATTTAATTTCAATCGATTTACCGAAGACCTCTTCCTCTTCGAAAAATATTCAAAATTGCCCGAGAAATCGGGAAAATATGGAAATTTAATGAGATTCAATACAAAACATCAGAATTTGTAGCAAAAAAATGAAAACCCTTAAAACAGAAAGCAATCCCCACATATTTGGTATTTCCGTGTAGGGAATTTAATTTCTAGCGAATTTCCGAAGACCTTTTCGAAAAATATGCAAAATTGCCCGAGAAATCGGGAAAATATGGAAATTTAATGAGCTTCAATACAAAACATCAGAATTTGTAGCAAAAAAATGAAAACCCTTAAAACAGAAAGAATTGCCCACATATTTGGTATTTCCGTGTAGGGAATTTAATTTCTGGCGAATTTCCGAAGACCTTTTCGAAAAATATTCAAAATTGCCCGAGAAATCGGGAAAATATGGAAATTTAATGAGATTCAATACAAAACATCAGAATTTGTAGCAAAAAAATGAAAACCCTTAAAATTGATAGCAATCCCCACATATTTGGTATATCCATGTAGGGAATTTAATTTCTATCGATTTACCGAAGACCTCTTCGAAAAATATTCAAAATTGCCCGAGAAATCGGGAAAATATGGAAATTTAATGAGATTCAATACAAAACATCAGAATTTGTAGCAAAAAAATGAAAACCCTTAAAACAGAAAGCAATCCCCACATATTTGGTATTTCCGTGTAGGGAATTTAATTTCTAGCGAATTTCCGAAGACCTTTTCGAAAAATATGCAAAATTGCCGGAGAAATCGGGAAAATATGGAAATTTAATGAGATTCAATACAAAACATCAGAATTTGTAGCAAAAAAATGAAAACCCTTAAAACTGAAAGCAATCCCCACATATTTGGTATTTCCGTGTAGGGAATTTAATTTCTGGCGAATTTCCGAAGACCTTTTCGGAAAATATCCAAAATTGCCCCAGAAATCTGGAAAATATGGAAATTTAATGAGATTCAATACAAAACATCAGAATTTGTAGCAAATAATGACAACCCTTAAAACTGTAAGCAATCCCCACTAGGGCTTACATTACCGGTTCCCCGGTAAATTTTTAAAAATAAGTCATTACGGAAAACCGGTAAATTCGTTATTTTTTGCGGGTTTTTCGGTAAAAATTTAAATATGTTTTAAGAAACTTTTTATATTTTACAATATTTTTCGTTTTGTTTCTTCCATACTATTTTATAAATAAATAATTAAATTTAATATTATACATTAATAATTATACTATAATAAATATATTCAACTATTTACTTATAAAATAGTATGTACGGAACTAAAAATTGTAAAATATAAAAAGTTTCACTCGAACCTGCGGTAAAAACAAACAAAGATTGAGTTGATTGTGTATACAATACAATTTGTATACAAATAAAAAAAATATAAGAAAAAACAAATTGTGAAATATTCATGTCCTATAAATACTATATGTTCAGTGCTCGCACTTAAGTAAAAAAATTTTATTTGGTTGAATGTACAATTTATATAAATAAAAAAATTAGGCATCATGCGTAAAAATTTAATATGAACCCATTTAGTTTGAATAAAATAGCAATTAAATAAAATACACTAAAAATTACCGTTAAATTACCGGTTTACAAAATTTACCGAATTACCGGTAATTGAAAAAGTCGGTAAATTTGCAAGCCCTAATTAATAATATTCTTCATTTTTTGAATATTTTTAAATTAAAATATGACAAGCCTAAAAAAACATAAAATAAATGATTTAATTCAACCAACGCTCCTGAAATATTTTTTATTTATCTATTAATTATTCCTTAAATAAAAATCTTAAAACCTTGGGTTACACAAATAAATTACTGATCGTTACTTGTATTTTATATCGATTTATTTTCTAATTTTTAAAGTTCAATTATTTTCAATACCAAATTTAAAAAAATCAATACTTTTCGAAACATAATCAAAAAACTTCAATGAGTCAAACTCAATATTTTATCAGATGTTAATTTGCGCCTACAACATAAATTCCAAATATCAATCTTTACCAAAAATCAAATTAATTTGATTTTATGTTTGCAGTTGTTGTTGTTTATCTAGAATTTTATGTTGTAAGTATACATATGTATCTTAAAATTTTATTTTGAAAATTATGTACACTATAAATTTCGTAAATTTTAATCTAATGATTAATGAGTGGGTAAAAGATATTTTTAATATTTATTTTCTTTCTATGACTTGATTATATAAATTAAATTAAAATGTATTTTGTTGCACAAAAAGCAAGTGCAAAAAAAAAACAACAACAACGAAGTATTTTTATGTTATAAATTAATGGAATTTAAAGTATATATAATTTTACGGAATATGTAGGTTAATGTTTTTGGGGTCTTCCTTTCTTTAAAATAAAAGAAAATACGTAAATATATATATAGATATTATTTTAATATAAACAGGAAATCCAGGAAAAACTTTACAGTCCAGGATTAATGAATTAAAAATTTACAAAGTACATATATATGTTTAGATATATTTTTTGTAGGCCAACTAAAAAGAACAAAATTTAATAAAATATTGTTTGTATACATTTTTATGGTCGGTAATTTAATTTAATTTATTTTGGGTAAACATTTTGTTTTATATACATAATATTTTATTTTGCCCGTTTTCAGTTATGTAAATATATACATTTTTTGTTACATTAAACGGATTAAACATAAATTTTATCTTTTAGAGAAATTCATTTTTATGTTTTCATTCTTAAATTTTAAAGTTTTGCAGGAAATTGTTACAAAATTTAATTATTTTTTACTCGGATTGTATATTTTTAACGAATGGGTAAAACCGTTCGACTTGCGGGAGAATTATTTTGTTACGCAAAATTAAAGAAATATGTCACATCATATTTAATTTGACTCTAAACTGGAAATAGCTATTTTAGGTTATGTTAAAAGGGCGACTTAATCTTACATAGAACACGTCGGGTCCTTAACGATTGGACTACCAATAAGAGTTATACACCGACAGCCGGTTTTACTACCACAGGATATATGGAGCTCTTTTCGAGAAAGTTGAAAGACAGTTAAAAGTATTTTCTAAACCATGATGAAGAGTCCTTGCCTCAGTATTAGCTGTCTTCTTTTTATACGCACCGGGCAGTGGACAAAAGGTCTTCAAGAGTTTTTTCTTGTGATTAGACCCAGCTTTACCCGGGCAGCAATAAATGCGGTTTTTGTGACACTGTAAGTATCCTACAAAACGTTCGTTAGTTTGCACGTAGCAGAGTTACTTCAGCATCTTTTTATTAGTGCACGTGACCTATTGTCTGGTTTTCAAGGGATTGTAGAGGTATATGGAAATTTTCATACGGAGATTTTCATACAGTGTTATCAAGAGTAACGTGTGGTTGGTGTTACTTGAGGATTTTCCCATATTTTCGCCGTATTAATCGAAGTTCATGTTACTCAAGTACCATATTATTTGTGGGCTTCCTGGAGTTGTATGCTATTCTCAGATGATTATTTAAATTGTCCTGTGCCTAAACCATGCATATGCCTATGTTTTCGAAGACCTGCGTCTGCACTGGGCAGTAATATATTTGGCGTGTGGTGTGTGTTCATTTTGCATTTCATGTTTAGACAAACTGTCACTGCTCGATTAGCTAAATGACTGCGAGTAGATTATTGATTGGTCAAAGGATCGTTACCTCAAAATTAGCCCTAGTATCGTTATTGACTTTGATCTCAATAATAAGATTAGTTTATACAAAAAATGTCAGTCTATACAAAAAATTTTGGAAAATCATGTCCTGCAATTAAAATGTTTATTTAATATTTATAGTACTTCTATATTTAACATAATTATGCTTTCAATCCTTCTGTCATTATTTCTTAACAGAATTTAAATTATTCAAATAAAATACATTAATTTCGGACCCTATTACAAAACCACTATCGTAATTATTATAATTATAATTATTTTCGTCTATACACTTTCCAAACAAAAATTTCACCTTTTTTTTGTATTTTTTTTCGGTGTAAGTGCACACACATGTTAATTGTGATGTTGCATTAATGATGATGATGAACATAAGCTTTAATGTTGCCTTGGGTGTTGTTATTAGCTCAATAATAAATAATAAAAAAATATAATTTTTTTGTAAACTATTTAAAAATGTACATTTTAATGAGTTTCCAAACAAGCGATAAACTCTTGACTTAAAATTCCTTTTTATCTTTGGTTTATATTAACACTCTTTTTAGACTCAAATACACAGTTTCTTTAAAAAACAAAAAAAAAGTTTTTTATTGTTTTTTTATGTATTTTTATGTACAAATACAAAATTCGTCAAAAAACAAAATTTCCAGCATTAAAAAGCGGGTTAATTAAACAAAACCACAATACTCGCTTGTACATATTAAAAAAAAAATATTATCATAATGTTTACATAAAACACTAGCAGTGAAAAATAACATTAATAAAAGTTTTTCTGAAAATTTATGAGATTTTTTTTTTTTCAAGTTTATTTTCTTTAGAAGTTTTCTATTTGTTTGTGTTTTATTTTTTTTGTGTCTTTATTTTTCTTAAAAAATTTTTTTATTACATATTTGCGTTTTGTTGGAAGTTTAAATCATAAGATTCTTTTTTCTACACTTTTTTCAATATTTAAACATTTTCTTTTTTTTGCCAATTTCAATAGTTTTTTAGTATTGTAGACTTCATGGTATTTTTTGTGTAATATTGAAAAAGAGCGCCTCTAATAAATTTAAATCTATAATAATTCTCGGAAGGAAATATTTTTTCATTTTAAAATATAATAGAAATTTTGATTGAAATGTTTTTACATATAACAAAAAAAAAAATTTAGATTTTTTTTTTGAATGAATAGTAAAATAAACAATTGTTAAAATTTCTCAAGAAGTTCATATTAGGTGGTAATTTTCACTTTGATGTAATTAATTAAGATATAATAATTTTTTTTGTTTGTTTATGAACTTGTCAAAGGTTTCAATATTGATTTCAAAAGAAAATTAACTACAGGACCAAACAACAATATAATTACAATTTATTTAGAAACATTGAAGATTTACTATTTTTTTTTAATTTATGTTGTTTAAGTCCGAAGTATGCAGGAAAAATAACATCAATATTTTCCGAATTTTTTTATGTAAGTTAGTTGAAGTTCAGATTAGGTTACTAAGTCCGCATCAGTACTGACAGAAGCTTCACTATTTCGTAATTTGTGGAGAAGGATTCACAGATGATTTGTTGCGATTGGCTAAACCAAGAATTTGAACTCGACACTTTTTTCAATATTTAAACAGTAAAGGAAAACTACTGAAAATTAAGAAATTTAAATCTTAAGCAGTAAAGGAAAACTACTGAAAATTAAGAAATTTAAATCACGGTTTAGGCTACCATTTCACAAAAAAATTATTTTTAAACAAAGAAAAATTGACGCTATTACTACGTAAATCTGCTATGTTGTAAACAAGACTAAATAGAATTCCATAAAAATAATGTAAAATTACATATAAATTAAAGTATATTCAGCTAATCAGTAAATTAAATGAAACTTATAACTGGAGAGCTTAAATAATAAAGGCGTTAAGTGGCATTTGCTATATTGATGAGATTGAGATATTTTTTAAATATATGTAGGTTTTAAATCCATACTTTCCAATAGAAATATTTTAAAATATTCATGATAACTTCTTAACATGAATATTTTAAAATATTTCTATTGATACTTGTCGCAAACTAAGAATTTTAAATCTTATTTCGTCAAAATGAAACCTTCGCAATTCTTTACTCTTCAATTGAATTATTATTGAACAACTTTACACATTTAAAATATTAAGCTGTCTCTTGTCAGTAGGGTAAACTAGGAACAGTAGAAGTTTTACAGATAATATAGTAAAACAATCTCTCACAGGAAATGATATTATAAACTATGCTGTACTGTACAGAATTCTTAACTAACTACAAACATTTCTAAATTCTTTAAAATTTTACAAACGAATTTAAAATTAACGAAAACAAAATTGTGAAATTCTTAAATTCATTCAATTTCTAGCTACAAACAATTTTTCCAAAAAAAACATTATATTAAATTATGATCAATAGAAAAACATATTAAACCCACCACATAAAAACAGCATGAGACGCATTAATATTTTTGGTAGTTTTCTTCATAATAATTTTCAAAAATTAAAAAAAAAAATTTTCTTTTGATTGTCAATAAAAACTCAATTCGTATTTTATATTTTAAAACCTTACAAAAATTGACACAAAATAACAGCAAGTAAGTGTAATTATTATTTATAGAAAGAAAATAATCTAATGAAAATTTATAATTTTCGATGACTTTGTACAAAAAGCCCTTCCAAAAAAAAAATTAAAAACCATAAATATTTCAAACTAAAAACGCGTTTTAATGAATTTTTCAAGTCACTGTCATATCATTTCTTCTCTACATAAATGCGTACATATATACCAAAAATATTTCATTGAACAATTCATATGAAATTAGAGGGTTTCACAGTTCAACTAATTTTGGTAAGAAAACAACATTATTTATTTTATTATTAAATATGGAAAATATTAATAGCAATACATAATTTTGCTCAAACACAGCAGGAGATGAAAAAGGTTAAAATAAGGTCAAAATTTTTGTTCTATTCAAATGCGAAAAAAATATTTTATATTTTTATTATAATACAATAATAAGCTATTTCTCAATTATATTATTTTCTATTATGATTATTTAGGCTGATTTTAAAAGAAGAAGTACATTGCCTCTACCCACTTTTTATTAATTGTTGTATTTTTCTAATGTTGAGTTAAAAAAAAAAACAGAATGTTTAGAACATTAATGAAATTAATGAGAAGAATATATGTATTAGTTATTTTAGCAGTCATGACGGGAGGATGAGTTGCAGAATATATTAGTTCTTATTGTTTGTTAATTATTGGTTAACCAAAAATTCCACCTTTAACTTTATTAGATATTATATTTATGTTTTCCATTGACAGGGAATTACCAAATATTTAAATCAAATTTTTGGTTATACACTAAAAAAAATTAGAAATAATTTTGTAGAAATTTGTCAAAATATGATATCAACATAATTACAAATTTTCGACGGAGCTAATTTCAGAAAACCGAAACATCAATGTTGGTCTAAGTTTACTCAGCATGTCAGTTATAAAAAAATTACAAAATAATGTAATTTTAAGATTGGGGCAAAAATACGAACGGATATCATTTAGCAGACAGCATTTCTTCCCAATCATTAGCTTGTTCCAATTAAAACTTTCTTCACTATAAAGAACATTATGATTGGGAATCCACGTGAAACTTAGTGGGTCCAAATTACAATAAAAAAATGAAGAATAGCGACTAGTCAGTCCTTTCAAGGCTATAACGATTAGAACGATTACTTGTTTCCAAAATCGTCAATATGTCCAATGAATATTCTCTACAATAGATAATGAACTAGTTTCATAATTAACTTTAACTTTGCTTCCCTTATGTGTTCATTTAGTGGTAATCACTCTACCGACCGCAAATTTATCATCTTTAATAATTATGTTGAATACCTTATTCTAGAATTAGCTAATTAACCTAAATCTAGAATAATTGAAAATAAAAATCTTAAAATTAAATTTTCTTTTAGATTTTCTATTTAGTTTACAATCAACTCTATTTTACTTACAATCAACTATAAAACATTTATTGCTACAATGTTTTCATTTGAATAACAATTACTGATATTAAAATAATATTTCTTAACATTTATGCAATAAAAATGTTTGCCCTATTTATGTTTTTTTAAAGAATTTTTGTATCTTGTAAATTTTATTAACCTTTCAAATATTTCCTCTATTATTACACAAAAAAAAATTATAATAATAAAATAAATGATTTCAAACAATAAAGATGATCTTGTGTAACTATTCCTTCTGTCGACACGATCCATATTTTTTTAAAAAAAAGTTAGGATAAAAATCATGTTTTTTTGTTTGATTCAAAACCGCCACAAAATGCTCCTAAGCTTCACTAGTAACAAATAATAATAACAATAGATTTAAAGATCATATAACGTGAATAATATAAAATTTTAAAGATTGTACCTTCTCCTTTAATATTGAATAATATAATATTTAAAGATTCTATCATAATTTTTTTTTCCCTATAGTTGTAAAATTTGATCCGTCATTTATCATCAAATATGAACGATAATAATTTTTTTTTTATATTTTGTATATTGATCAGATAAAATTTTAAAAACTACTTACATTAAAATGCAATCATAAAAATAGATAAAATAATGGTGTGGCATTTTAAATAGTAAAGTATTATTTCATAATAGACGAGAGGATGAATAACGTTGTCGTAATACCCCAAAGGGGAAATATGATAAACACAAAAAAAAAGATTAGAAAGATCGTTTTAATAGTTTGATCAATCGATAAGAATGGAGCAATTGTACCAATAAAATAAGTAAAAGACTTTTTAAAATTTGTTTGAAAGGGGAGCTTTTGAAATAAGGTAGCGATAAAGAAAATAGATTAGACTTAAAGTTCTTTGTCAGTAACATGTTTTAGGTTTAATAAGTTTTGTTTTTATTCTTATGTTTTTTTTCAAATAAATTCCAATTTTTTTTTTGTCAATGTTCAAATCTTGGTCTTAGTACCATTTGCAGGACTACAAATTTTGGTTTTCTTACAAAATTTTGTCAAATTGTACTTAAATTTTGACACGTATTAGTCAAATTTTGGTCTGCGTAATAAATTTTGTCAAGTGTTAGTCAAAATTTGTCAAGTTTTAGTCAAATTTTTGTTTTCTTACGAAATTTTGCCAAGTTAATATTTTGTTAAATTTTAGTCAAAATTTGGTTTTCGTTCCAAAATTAGGTTTTAGACAAATTGTGGTCTTCGTACCACATTTTATTAAGTTTTTTGTCAAATTACTAAGCGTTTAAAAAATCGAATGTTACCATTTCATCATGTGATCAAAATAAAATTTTCATAGAACGGACAGCAATAATTTTTCTTTTTAGCAACTATGTTGTGAGTTAAAAAATAGTTTGAAATTTTCTATTTTCCATTTGTATATCTTATAATTTAATTTTTTTTTCTGAAACTTCAATTGACTAACATAAAACCTATAACTTAAAAATTTGATTTATTATGCAGGAAACATTAAAAGAGGCAGCAAAACAAGCACAAATATAAAGCAAAAAAAACCTAATACAGATTTTAATCCAAATAATATTTAACTAGTAAATTTGAAAAAAAAAATAGTTACTGGACGATAAATGTAACGCTTAAAGAAAATTTCTGCCTCCTCACCAAATCTAAAATATTTTACAACAAAAAAAAAATTACAAATAATTTCTATAGTGATATTTTTATGATGGACGACTTCCCAAAGTGTTATTATTCTACAAAGATTAAAAGAACACATCTAATAACAAGAATAAATATGGTCTAGCAGAACTATTGTGCAGTAGTTTCATAGTTATAGGAATTTTTTGGTTGAAACAGTTCATGTCTTTCCATATTCAATAACAATTTTAATGATAAATATTCTTTTCTTTTAAAAAGCGTAATTTTTACTTAAGGGCAATACATTAATTGCAAAATTTCTCTATTTTCGATTATCATTCCAATGTAGGGTCTATTTCGTATTTTGTGTAATATTTACTTTTTTAGATGTAATCTAGATCCTTACAGGATTTCTTAAAAGCCACTGTCACTTTTAAGCTAAACGAATTACACAGCTTGTTTGTTTCGAGCTGTATAATTTGCGGATGTAAACAGAGCCCTAGAACCAGACATTCTTTAATTTCTAGTAAAAATTCGCTAAGCCTGGTGGTATTGCTTCCTGTTTCCCAAAAGACATTCTGGAATTCTTTCAAAATCTTTAAGAACCTTTAGGAAATTAGGGTATTACAATCGGCTCAGTGTGGTCGCTGTGGTCTTAGAGATTAAATCTTACCCATCTCTTGAATCTATTTATCTACGATATTTGATTACAATGTTTTGATACAAAACATATTAAAATAAAGAGACTATAACGCCTCCTAGCGGAACATTTTTATTTTCTTCACAGCCCTACCTGATTTAAAATCTTCCGACCTATCCAATAGTTGGTCTAGCAATAATTTATGTAATGTACAAAGGTGTTATATTAATTTATCTTCGGATTTCTTTAAGTTCGAATAGACAGACTGACAAATGTCAAAGATATGCGATTTTTTGTACGTTAAAACAAAACCCGAAAATTCTATAAAGGTAATAACAATACCTGTGTGTATCAGATTCGGTAAAATTCAAAGTTTTTGTATGTTTTTTTTTTGTTATTCTCTGATCAAGACAGCTGGCCATTATATTATTTATTTTGAAGTGAACACCAAAAAAAATATCCGAAAATTTTTATTAGCTGTAAACTCTTATAGCTACGAAGTGCTTTTGTAATTCGATATTCTAAATAAGAAAAAAAATTTATAAATTTTAACTCATATTATGAAGAGATACTTAAAGATATATAAGCATTATTATTTTTATGCTGAATTGATTTTTTTTTTTTTTATAATTTTGGAGATTCTTTTCAAATCTCCATAACCTTTCATGGTCGGACTTTTTTTTCTGTATTTATGTTTTTTTTTTTTTGGGCTCTGATTCATTTTAACTGAATTCAAGGAGGAGCTGGCGATTTGCATTTTAAATTTATTAATAAATTATGAAATAAATTTCGTTATTTTTGTGAGGTCGTTTTTATTTTTTTTGATAAATTGTTAGGTGATTGGATTTTATTTTATTTTTATTTTTTTGTGGCTGGAATGGTGTTTATGTTAGATATCATTAATTATTATGTTTGGACAATTAATTGACTATATAAAAAAATTTATTGATTTTAAGAGAAAATAAAAAAAAAAAATCAGGAATATTTTTAAGTTAATAAATTATTTTTTATGTATATTGAAAATGGAAATTAATGAATTTTTGAAATCTTTATTGTTATTGAAATATTTATAATTGTTTATTTTCTGCACAAAAAAAAAAGTTATTTTATGTCTGGGAATATGTTGAAAATCGTAAATAAACTTTTCCGATTATAATAACATTAATAATTCAATAGGAATAATTAAACATTTGGATGTGTCAATGGCAATTGTTTAGTGATTAAGTAATTTTAGCAAAATTAAACTAAGTTTTATTATTAATAATAGAGTTTCTTATAGGAAGTACATAAAATTACTATGATTACAATCAATGTACATGTTTTTCTAGAGGTTAAGATACGTTAGATTGGACGGGATGTGAAGTAAACGGTTTCTCTACAAAAAATGGATTTCTTGAAGTCCGTTCGCTCGCTTCACCATATTTTATCCTCCACATCCTCTAGGTTCCAGTTCTAAGCGGAGAGGAAAACATTACAGACCATATCACTGATTGTAATACCCTATCGATTAAATTAAGCTGACAGAATTCATTTCTACGATTATTGTATAAGAAATTTATAGAATTGGCACAATTGTTTGATCTTCAACGACTTGCAGTTGCGTAGTATATGTTCCGCCGTCTCATACACAGAGACAGAATCTATAACCTCGTTCTTCAAGAATGTGTAGATGCTTCTAGAACCCGTAGTGTCCTATAAGCCTGAAACAGCGTTCAAGTTTTCCCCTTGCTGAACTCGGAGCTTCTGATTTACTTTTCTCATGGGTTCATCTCTTGAATACTTTAATGTTCGTCGAAGAATTTAATCTCCCATAGTAGTACGTACATCAACGAATGCCGATAAGTCTCTTGTAAAACATCATTACCCAAATATTTGTACTAAGATCAAGCCCTTTTGTTGAATGCTTTGGAATAATTTGCTGTCCTTTCGCGCAAGACAATAAAAATTTATTATACCAGTTAATTATGTTGTAAGTTTTTCGAAAACTATTATGTAATAAATATTTCTACAAATTTGTACTTCTATTTGTCAGCTGAAAATATCATTGCAATTCTACTATATTAATAATTAAATTTTTCAGTGTCTATTTTAAGTTTACAGCTGTAACTGACTACAATATATTAGGATTATTACGGGCAATTATTCTAAAAAAACTTCAATGACTTCATTTTTACATAAACCAATATGTTGTATCACAATAAATTTTTCCTACTTGAATACATATACTTCTTTAAAAAAATATATATTAAAAATCTCAATAAAATTCACCTTTTAATCTATTTATTCTTTCCAACATTAATAAACACGATTTAAGTATAACTAAACTTTTCTTAATCACATAAACTAATCTTAAATTTACTAACTTTATTCACTCGCGTATGTAAAACTCAATTTCCTGAATTCTTTGCCTGTAGGATTATTTGACTTCTCTACTCTTTTTTTGTCGAAAAAAAAAGTTAAAAAAAACTGTCACTTTATTAAGAAAATTATTACGTAAATTTATTTTATAAAGAACCCACTTGGTAAGAAAAATAATCCATAAACATTTTTATTTTTACATATCCTCAAGAAAAAACGAATTTTATTTTTCTTCAATAAAATAAAAAAAAACATCTAAACAACCAACGAAATTTTATTTTTCAAAAAAAAATTATCTTCATCTCCTTTAAAATATAATCCTAAATAAAATGTCTTTTTGAGAATCTATATGTATATTTTTGGTATGCGTGTATATGTGCAATTGATATAAGTAGGCATTAAATGTCATTTTAATGGTTCGTCTTTATTTCTTATCACCATTTTCGATATGACTATACAAACATATACACACAACCATATACACACGAAAAGAATAAAAAAAATAATACCCACCTGTAATTGCTATAAGTTAGTTACAAAGTTAGATGAAAAATTCTTACTTGTTTAGGGTATCTTTTCGCCCACAAAATCCTTTATATTGAAAATATGTAATCCGTCCGTCCTTCTGACACATTTTTTAAATAAATATTTCTTCTCATTGACGCTACATCTCGTGAAGAGCCTGGCCTCACTTTATGGGCCTCATAACATTCTATTGCATTTTGGTTTTACCAATTTTATATGGATTCCGAATTATAACTTTTTTGTATAGCGAAGAAACTTTAATTGCAACAAGCTAATGGATTTTTTATTAGTGAGATATGGTCTCGATCGTTAACATTTTTCCCAGTCTTAAATTACTTTTTATTGTAATTTTATTGAACAAAACTATATGAACTCCCGCTTGGTGGCGTTATTCGATTTTTTCGAAAACATATTTTTTAATAAAGAAATTCCCATTTAATTTACTAAATATTCTCCAAAATTGAATCTACGGTAGTTAAGTAGAAAGTTATAACAAAAAGAAGCCCATCTTAAAATTTTGTTAATGGTGGCGCTATTTTGGAAAATGTTAATAATCTATAAAATGGAATTTAACATGGTAAATAGCTTTTAAAGCCTTTTTTCCTAATTAATGTTATAGTCTTCCTTGTAAAAGGACTAAAAATTAATATAAAGTAAAAATATGTGCAATTCTTATTTCCGTCACTAGAGGCGCTGATCTTTTTTGTATATTTTCACAATTACAATAATTGACTAATAATTAATTTTGCATTTAATAAAGTACATGTGTCAGCAAGCAATAATTCCCATAAATATAAAACTACTACTTTTTACTTAGCATCATTTTTGGCTTAACTGTCAAGTAGTAAAATTTATTTTACTTTTAAAGATTTGTACAGAGATACTAATACTTTTATATTATGCAGATTTATATTTTAAAACCATTTTTTTTTAAATTATTGTCATATTCTGAAAATATTGAGGATTTTTCTTCTTTTTTGCCAATATTCATTCCGTTATAGGCAGAATTTTATTTGAAAAATAAAAAAACATTTTTTTAGGAAATTAAAGGAAATGTTTTTTATTAAAAAATTTTGAAATGTTAAATTGATTGCGATTTGATAATCGAATGTCATTTAAAATTTACAAATGAAAGAGTATTTAATTTGTAATAATATTTAAAGAGGATATATTCGACTTTAGGGAAAATAATATTTTGTAAATCAAAAGTTAATATTGTGTATATTATATACACTGTTAAAAATTATATTTGAATTGTTTTAGGGGTTTTAGTGAAAATTTATTAAGTTTCATTTACTTACAGTATTTTTGTCGGACCATTTTAGGTGAACAAACTCAATCATCGATTAATATATTAATTTGATGTTAATTCTAAATTCTGCATGTTTACTATGGTTGAAATAGAAATTGATATAAAAATTTTACGAAGATTATTAAAAAATATAACGAATAGTATTAAAAAATTATTTGAAGAATTCAGAAAATTTTGTAATGTTTTTATACCCATTTAAAATCCACTAAGAATACTGTAACAAAACTTTATATATAGTAATCTTTTAAAAATGAAAATCTAAATATTTTTCCACCTTTATCTAAAAATTGCACGTCAATTTAATATAATTCATCACAAACCGATATTTTAATTCTAATCAAATACAATCACTTCAAAGTTCTTGGATTTAGCTAAACCATTTTCAAGCAAATTGTAATTTATTGTAAACATTTTATTAGGGAATCAATTGTACAATCTATTTGCTGTTAAATTTCTTTGAATATGTGTCGTTTCATGCTACTCATTTCATAAATATTATCTTGAAAAATGTACAAGCAAACATTATTAAATATGCAACTTGACTTGACTTTTAAATATACTATTCGTAAAGTTCTGACGATTAAAATATATTTTGATTGATATAAACTATTGGTAAATGCTTTCGTAAATTTACCAATATTTTAATCAAATATATTTTAATCGAAAGAACAATTTTACATTTTTATAATTTATTTCCAAAAAATTTACAAATAGTTAATTCGAATCACTGAAACTAGTACAAAATTCAGTACTAAATTTAGTACTGAATTCATTCCATTTTTATAGACTAAACACTTTCTTTAACCAAAACAAAATTTCCCAAAAAACAAATAATTTTTTTTTGAAATTGTGTAACCAATAAAGTTTTATATTCAAAATACTAATAAACACAATCAATTAGAATATTATTACTTAATGATATTGATTTTAAATAAATTGGAAACAAATAATTTTTTATCAAAATATCTCTTTAATACCAAAAGGACCACAAGTGGCGTTACGCCAATTATATTTTCATATATAATACTATATATATTTCAATTTGAATCTTTCCAATCCACCATTAATGAAAAGTATAAGATTCTTTTACCTCAGCTTGATAACAACACCAAAAAAGGAAGAAAAAAACTATATATATTTTTTTTTTGGGAAACTTTATTTCCCAAATGTGTTATCCTAAAAGCAAATATAATAAAAAGGGAATTGAAGAAATTTGGATTCATTGTTGAGCTCAACGTGGGATGAATACAGAATATTATATAGTTTTTTTTTGTTAAAATTTATATTATTATTCATTTACGTATAATTTATCCAATGTGAAGTTTCAACGTATATGTATAAAGAAAACAAATATATATTATTTAGAAGCCTTAAGGTGTTTTCGATTTAGATTCAGGTTGTTTTTTTTTTTTTTGTTAGTTTTGGATTCCGTTTTTTCTTTTTTTTCCTGTAATATTAAACTAAGCGCGAAAATTTGTTTTTCCTGTCTAACCAAGCACCTTAATTGGTCATAAATTTTAACCTAAAAACGATAAGATAATAATTTTTTAACATATTTGTTTGTCTGACCGGCATAAAAGTTGTATTTCGTATCGATAAATTGTAATAAATTATCGTAAAAAAAAAATACTTAATTTTGGTGTTTTTGTTTTGGTTTAATTAATTTTCCTATATTTTAAGAAATTTATTGAAAGGATTTCGAATTTGAAAACAGAAAAAATGAACAGAATTTGTTAAAACGTTTTAAATAATTAATTAATTTTTATTTAAATTTTTTACCTGCAAATAAAGTTAAATTTAATTTCGTGCGTTAATTGAAACCATAATTTGAGTTACAAAAAAAAAATTGAGAGAACTGACGTTTAGAGAACTGACGAACTTATACATAAAATGGTCCTATTCATTTTCTTAAAAAAAAGGATTATCAAAGTTAACTCACAGGAAAAAGACTTTCTATTAATTATTTGTGTTTTCTTCCATAATTGTGTTTTCTTCTTTGTGAGTAACTAGTAGCACATTGTGGAACCTTGGTCTTCTTTAAAAATTGTATTAAAAATAGCACGTACCAATTTCGACCCATAAATTTCTTGCAGAAGCTTTTCTATTGAAATTTCTTGAAGAAGCTTTTCTACCACAGACTAGTACATAACCACTAAGCCACCGCCAGTCTACGCATAATTACCAAGTTTCCAAAAATTTTAATGCTGTTATATCTCAAACTGGATTTTGTAGTTGGTTCATAAATATCTATATTTTCCAGCTGTATGGGCTCAGATTTAATTAAAAGTGTAAACAACTTTTTAATTAAGAATTCTTGACATTATATTTAGTTCACTTAATTTTTGTAATGCTAAATTAGATTTTATTCTGTTAAAATAATTTTAAACCAACAAAGTAGATAGAGAAGATTATATATCGACAGACAAAATTTTATATACATATTTGATAATCTAAAAAGCATCATTTTCTAGCAACTATATAATTGGATCTAATTGTAATCTTCGTATCCTTAATATTTATGGTAAAATATAATTTTTAAATATTTATTATACTTCTGAATTTGGTTTATATACTTAAAAGACTAATCTTCCGATTCCGATAAACTTTTTAACATTATGATGTCGGTCGACTTTTATAGTCATTTATTAATTCTATATAATAATAAAAAAATATATATTATAGCTATTTTCTTTTAATATCTTTTTACCTATAGACCAAAAAAAAAAAAACATTTTTAGATACACTATACTGATACACCTTGTCTATAATAATCTTTTTATATCGTTTTTATATTTGAAACTTTATCCACTATGCTACCATATACAGCTTAATTTCATCTATTTAACCTTATATGTGGTTTATTTATTTTTTATATTTTGGTTTCTATTTCAAAGTCTTAGCTAATGTAAAGCTAGTGACCAAATGCAATTATTTCAAAAAAAAAAAAAAAAAAAATAGAAAAGCAAAAGTTTAATTGACTGTTTGCTAAGAGGGTTATTTATCTTGAAATAAATCGTTTTGCTAGTTGGGATAAAATATACATGAACACAGTTAGTAAACAGAATAATATATGAAGGATAAAATATATATTTGATATTAATTGGGGTTTGTTGAGACGTTATAAGATAACATATTTGTAATTTTTGGGATAAAAGTTTGAAATTATTCATTTAAAAATTAAATAGAGACAAAACTGAAATTTAGATACATTATCTGATTAAATTCAATCTTAAATTCATGTAGTTTTGTACCTTGGTTTAGTTAATGCGCTGAAAATTTAATTGATCTTGTATTCGTTTCTTAGAAGGCAGTGGAATTATGGCAACTCCTAAACAATAATAAATTGGTGTACAAGTTTATCGATGGCTAAAATGAAATGTTTATAGCACATCTTTCCAATGAATGATACCTGCCACACTCATACTATTACAGAAATACCATCTCAGGTGGTGAGCTTTACGGAAGGGTAGTGTCAGCAAAGTATTTATATAGTATCCTCCTTTCTCCGATCTGTGCTGCGAAATTTTTCAAAATAATATTCACCATAGAAATACCAGTGTATCTTCTTCTTTTTCTTTGGCTTTACGGACCGAGTTCATTATTTGTCGCATTCGGTGCCATTATTTAGCATTAGCTGTGTCGTCAAATTTCTAATAACTAGGGAGTTGCGTTGCAGATTATCCTCTCATCGTATTCTGGAAGACCTCTTGGTTTATCATTATTCTGAGTATGCTGCTTTGGTCATTGCTCTAGTTTTGCTCCGTTTTACTTGGCTTATGGGTTTTGGTGGTTCCATATACGCCCATATTCCATAAGGTTGATTAGGCCGGACTTCTCTACGGTTACACTATACTGCTTGGTCGTTCTTGCCTTCGTTTGTTTTAAACAGAAAACTCCACCGACGTTAAGTGGAGTTTTCTGTTTAAAAACCATGTCAAGCCCAGTGTCTTTTGCTTTATTCATAACCAGTATGCGAGTAACTGAAGCTACTGATAGTAACTGATACAAAAACTCAACATTTCATTTGAAATTGAATATAAATCTTTAAACACTATAAATACCAAATTATCTGCTCCAGAAATACTGGTATATATGTTACATGTATCAGCATAACATAATTTTTTTTATTTATTTTGTAGGAATAATCAAAGCAATATTTAAACTATATTAAAATGATATTTGCAATTCCATAAAATTATATTGATTAAATAAACATAAAGAAATAAAAAACCAAAAAAAAAAAAAAATATATATCAATTTTTGTATAATGTTTGCGAGCAAAGCAATAATGAATTTTCCACAGATTTTTATCAACACATAAAAAGTAAATAATGTATCTATATATATTTATATATAATTTCTTTTCATATAATGTGCATGAACTTTGTTTGCCCATTTAAATTCGCTAAATATACAAGTCCGATTGAAATCTCATATTTTATTCATTTTGGTTTGGTTTCTTTTCATTTTCTTTTTTTTTTTTTTTATGTTGTGTATTAATACATAAGGCGAGGCAATTATGTTGGTATTTTGTTTCTCAAAAAAAAAAATCATTATAAATTTTAAAATAAAGAATTTTTTTTTATATATCGCCAATTTAATTCAATATAATAATATTAAAAATAATTTGTTGTATAAGCGCCGCCACCGCTGCTGCTGCTGCTGCTGTTACTTATATTACGAAGTACAACATAGCACAAAAAAAAAGCATAAAAAATATTACTCTTTAAATAATATAATTAAAAAAACAGTTTTTTATGCTAATTTATTCGATGGAATTAAATTAAATTTATTTTATTTGAATTTAAGACATAAAAACTAGTTAGTTTCAGTAAAAAAAAAAATATAATTATTTAACTTTCAAAATGATACAAAAAAAGGAACATAAAAAGGGAAAAACTGATATACTTTTTTATTTAAGGAAATCTTTTATATATCTTTTTTTTTTTGTAAATATATTCAAAGTTATTTGTCAAAAGAAAATTAATTAATTCATTTTTTTTCGTTTTTAATTTATTTAAATATTTTAAGAAATTAGGGGAGAATTGCCTAAATTGTATCACTTCTCAGTATTCGGGGTAGTTTTGTGTAGAAATACCAAGTAAAAGAATTATACCATATTTTCTAATAAATTTAAATTTTGATGATTTTCTTACTTATAAAATCATCAAAATTAATTAATTGTACTGGTAGGATAATTAGGAAGACAGACCAAACACAACTAGACTCTCACGTTGGTTAACTAGAATTATTATATTTGGCCTCACAATTCTGGTAAAAATTTCGTTTTATCTTTAGCAGAAGTTATTGCGAATTCAATAAAATTTCCAAAATATTGATAGCTCGTCTTAAATTGCAATAAGCTAAATGGCTTTATGAGTGAGATATTTGTTGTTAGTAAATAGCCTCACTTACAAATTTATTGTTAGCAAATCTGATGAATTATAATTCAGAAAACAAACCCAGTCAAGTTATAAAAAATACGGCGGATAACTAATTATTATTAATTTTTAATTAAATATTTATTTAATAACAATGTTTTTTTAATTCGGACACAAAACAATGTTTTGTGTCCGCATTACCTAAATAATGTAGTGAAATGTCAAATTGCAGTTAAAATTTCACGTAACCAGTACTTTTAAAAAAAATCAGAATTTTGAACACAGATTTAATAGTTGACCATCAGTTTAATAATTTCGTGGCCAAGTTGCAACAACATAAATTGATTTTTTTTTTATTATTTAGTCTTTTAATAGACTATTTTAAAATACTGCTAGTATTATTTAACGCTTATCAGAACCTCAATCTTCAAAATTATAATATCTATTAGAAATTCATTTTAAAATAACAAGTAAAATTTCATTTTCCAAGATAAGGAAAATATTTTTTTTTTATTTTCTTATAAAATATTGACTAAAGATATTTTAAATTAAATCATAAAATCAAACTTATTAATTTTACCATAATAACACCAAAAAAACCAATCCCAAAAAAAAAACTTTTTTTTTATCTTTATTTACTCATTATGACTTAACCTTTAATTTAAACATAAAAACAAAACCAATAAAAATTGGAGAACCTAATTATGTAAATAACAAAAAAAAAAACAAGAATCTTAAGATATAAAATTACATTTAAACACAAATTAATTTACTAAAAAACAAAAAAAAAAATTATCAAATCAAGAAAATTAGTTTAAAATGCGTGACCCAAAAATTTCACGGTTCCATATTTGAATCTCTTCATAAAATATACCATCGAATGCATTAAAATTTAATTGGTTTAAAACCAATAACGGTTCAAAATGATTGTCATAATCATAAAAATAAAAAAACAGATAAATACAAAAAAAAAACTTAATAAAAAACTCGACATGAATATAAAAATTCGATATAAACTAATCCCATTTAGTTTGTATTTTTCTTGTTCATTTTATCCGAGGCAGCTGGCAGATTGATTTTTCATTCAAAATTTTGGAATTAGCTCTTCTAAAAAAATTGTTTTTTCTGTGTTTAAAACTCAGGTACATCACATACACACAGGCACCCGAAAAAAAAATGAAAAGTTTATTTGTGATCATATTAATAAATCTATCAAATTTAAAAATGAAAATTCCAAATCATAAAAATCTAAGAGAATTTGTTTTTTTTTTATGTTTAGAACTAAAACCGAAAAAAAAAAAAAATTTTGAAAGACATATATATAGTACTAACCTTTCCATACCTTTGGCTAAGCTTAATAGTAATCGCGTTAAACATGTCAGTCAAAAATATTGTTTTTCTTTTTTTTATTATAATTTGTTTGTTGGTGTATTTAGAAATGGAAAATAATTTGAAAAATTACAGGGTGTTATTTTAATGTCTACAAATTCATATTGGATTGGATGGCACAAAAAAAATTTCCTCCTTGCATACTTGATCTGATATTTCTCCAGTGATATATTTTGTACAACGTTGGCATGTAGGATAAAAGGTAACGAAAGTAAATCAGTACACGTAAAGATCAAAAAGTCAATCAAAATTAAGCAACACTCCCACAGGCTCAGCTAACTACTTGTGCCTCCACTTAGATTGCAAATTAACTTTTCAAAAACATATATATATACAACAACAACTAAGATACAATTATGCTAAATCTACTGGCGCATATCACAGCTATAAATAGCACAATTATACTTTACAAAGCAATTCGAAGGACAGTGTGGACAATTCTAGTTACTCTTTGGGGTACTGCAAGTAAAAATATTAGGAAGATTGCAACCAAGAGTACTAAATTATTGTTCTGTTGTAGAAGAAATAATGGCAAACCATAACAGATAATCACCATAATGAAATTACTAATTAAGACGAATTAATACGACTGAGAAATTACAAATCATCTGACCTAATATCAAGATTTAAAAACTAAACCAATAAATAATCTTACTCCAGAAAATAAGAGGAGAGGATCAGTGCAATTCTCGTTCTACCAATTCTCCTTCTATCAATTCTAATAACTTTTGATCCTTAAATTTTCTTCAAGATTTTTTGTTCAGAATATTTTATAATACCGGCAAGTTCTGCCATTACTAGTAAATGTTTATAAAATTTAATTTATTGTTGCAAAATATTTTTATCCTTTTAACGCACCCAACTCAAATCATAATAAATTCGATCAATTTAAACCGAGAAATTCAAAAATTTAAATAAATTCTTGATTCATCTCATCCCAATCGGCTAAATTCATTGTAACTTAAACTAACTTAAATTTAACACATCAGCTTACTGTCCTGGACCATATTATTATATAGGATTTTAAATTTCGGGTCGATTTAATTTGCTTCAAGTTATGTCATTAATTTCATTTCAAGTTTACTGAATTTGGTTATTTGGTTAGGATGTTTTTCTTAGAGTAAAGACGGTTTTGAAATTCCGAAGAATAAAAATTCGTAGAGTAATGTTTGTTTAAAAACTTTAGGTTACCGAAATACTATTAAACCTAATCAAATAATTAGTCTATTTTGCACCTAAAAACATTATTACAATATGAAAAATATTTTTTTTATACTCTATAATCCATAAAAAACACTCTGTTACATTCACCTTGTAAAAAACATAATATTTTTTTTCCAAAATATTGAAATTGATCGGTATTTATTTTGCATATTTTGTAGAAATTTTTTCCTTCATGTTAATCCAAGCGATAAAAGACTAAACAAAATTCTTAAATAAACGAATAAAAAAATTTGAGATAAAAATTCCTTTTTTTTTGTTTATCCTTGTAAAACCAATAAATTTTATTTTTGTCATGTTAATAATATATTTTTTTTTACCAAAAAAAAAGCCCAATTTATAGCCCCTTTCAAAAATTTAGAGACACAAAACCAAAAATCACAATTTTTTTTTGGTTTTTGGTGTATGAAATAAATTAACCGGACTCAAAATTGTCATATATAATATTGACACTAAGGCGAGGGTCCAAAAATTATTTGTGACAAATTTTTTTTTTTTGTAATGTGGCACAATTTATGTGTATCTTCGTCTCCCGCCACCGCCAACACTCCAGTCCCATTAGAAACAAGCGAAATGGCATTAGTTTTTTAAGGTCAAATTGTTTTTATTTTTGTAAAGCATGGAATTAAGACACGCTTGTATTGTTTTTGATATGTTTTTCTTTTTTATTTATTATGTTTTTGGGTTACAAGTAAATTTTTTGGATCACGACTTTTGATAAAGTCTAAGAGGCACAAAAGTAACAAAAAAACAATTTTTTTCCAAAATTTTAAATTGATTTCTTAATTGATATCAATGTTTTTTTTTTGCCTATTTCGTTGATTAATTCAATTTGATTGACATTTTCCTTTTTGTATACAGTTAAAAAATCATGTTGGTAAAGGGTTTTTTGTTGTTTTTGGTAAATTGCATAACTGAAACGAAATATTTTTTTTTTAAATTAAGATCAAAATTTTAGAAAGGCAATTAAATTGAAATTGAAAATTAGTTACATACATATTGTAATTATAATGACATCATAATAATGTTTTGGTTTAAAAGATAGTGAACTTATTCAGAAAATTACATAAATTTATGGGAAATTCAGGCAGATCCGTACTATTTTTGGTATTCCAGGAATATTTGCTTAAGAATATAATATCAGATTCAAAATTGTTATAAACTGTTTGATAAAAAAATTAAGTAAATAAAGAATTTAGACTATAATGAGTTAAAATGGTATAATTTTATCCCTCTCTGTACCATGACCCCTAAACAATATGAATATTTTACTATATTTTAATTACTGCTCGCGGTGCATTTGTCCAGAGAATTATTTTTCGTATTGCAAAACTTTGAACAAAAATTAAAAGTTTGGGACTAAACATAAGTATATGTAATCAGAAATTAGTGAACAAATTGGATCAATTATCCATCAGTATTATAACTATTTAAGAACTATTAAGAAATTGTTTTTAAGCTAATTTTACTAATTTATTCAAAATTTGTTACAATTATTGTAAAATTAATAATTGACAGTGTTTAATATACAATGCTATTAATAGAAAATTTTAATCTAGATTAATGACTTACTTAGACTTATTCTGACGCACATATTTGAAAATATTGTAGAATAAGCTATTATGCCAAAATTTATCCGCAGATTTGTTTTTCCCAACATTAAATTAATAACAAAAATGGATCACAGCACAGGGATACAGAAAGTAATAATTATATTAAGCCGGTATACAAAATATGCAATTAGTTTTATTATTAAACCAACCCTAAATTTAACTCGAAAAGTTGAACTCTGTGGAAAATTTTCTATTAATATATGGTTCTTTGGCTTACGAATAATAATATTGCCCCAATTTACCTTAACAAATTTTAATTTAATTTCCCCGATATAATTTCTTCTAAACTTTGGAAATTTTGCATTATTTTACAAATTTTGCATACCAGTCTAGGCTAATTTGGAATCCAGGATCTATCTTATGTCTTAGGTTTTGATTCTCTATTCTGATGTCAATTTTAATGCCTCATTTTTCCTCGCTGTCACCCTAAAATATTCAGCCAATTCTTACAACATTACTTTATTTATAATATATACATATATAATTTTCTCAGTTTTATGATATTTCTCCTGTTCGAAAAGCCATTTTTATAATTATTACAATTTTAATCTGCTCTTAACAAGTGTCAAAAACCTAACATCTTTACTACAGTAAATTTGAGATTTTAGTTTTTATAGTAGATCTTAAATTTTATTCACTTCAAAACATTTAGTAAATTGTACAGAGTTACTTTATTAACAATACTTAATTAAAATCATTTACTATATTTTATTTCACTCGGTTCATTTCATGGTGTCGCTTTTACTATTTTAATAAAAAAAATTTTAAAATATTGTTTCTCTAATAAAAAATAAACTAACTCCAATCTTGAACAAAATTAAAATAAGTAAACAATATTTAATTGTTGTTTTCAATTTCACAAAATCTCTCTGAACTAAAATTAACCAATAAATTTCAATAAATTCCATACAATTACAGATTTAATTTCAACATTAAACATTTAAAAATATTTTAACATACTACATATATAAATATCAATTTAAATTAATCCTGATATTCGTAGAAAATTTTTTTATATACTTATAAACAAAATCTGAAAATATCTTTAAAATAAAAAACAAAACTTTTCCTTTTATTTTTATGTTCAATTAAATATTAAATCAACAAGATATTCTTTATAATTTATTGCAATTTCCAATTTTTCCTTTATACGTATGTATATTTAATAAATAAAATTAAATTTTTTTTTGTATCTTATATACATACACACCCTCCAAGCATAAAAGTATCTACCAGATAATATTAGATACCCTCTTTAATAAAGCAGTTTATCATAATTTTTTTCTATCACATTAAAAAAATTCATCTTTAAAAATCAATAAAGGTCAAATAAATACAATTTAAACATTTTTTTTTATACCACTCTGTATATGGTACCCCCATATTGCGTACTAAAAGTAATTGCAACCTTGGCAAAAAAAAAACTAACCTTGGCAAAAAAAAAACTAACATAAAATATACACAGCATCATAGTTTATGGTAGCATAAAGTCAAATCATTTTTATTATCTTCTTTAAATGTTATTATTACTCAAAAAAAAAAAAAAAACTGCAACTAAAAATAAAATAATTTGGAAAAAGATATTTTATTTTGAAAGAGATATTTTTTGTACAAATTTTTTTTTTGAATTTACATACTTCTTTGCTTCTATAATCTACAAAGTTCCTGTACGAACTGACAAATTTATGGCAAAATATTAATTCTACACAAAAATACAAATTCAAATTTAAATCAAAACCAGACAAAAATTTATTTTCTTAGGAATTTCATATATCTCCCCCAATATTAGCTGAGAACTGTTTTTCAACTAAAATATCTATAATAATAAAGTGTAGTAGAGCTTGAATTTTTGGGCACGCGCCGTATTTCGTCATAATTATTGTTGTTGTTGTCGTTTTCGTCGTTCCAATATATTTTCATTTAGTCATTTACCACCAGTTTTACACCTTCTTTACTCATTTTGGAGCATAACAAAAATACATAAAAAAAAACATAATTTTTATATCTCTCTCGCCGTAAAAAAAAATTAAAAAACAAGAAAATGTTATTTTTGTACTCAGAATCACAGATGAAAATATGTTTTTATTATGTTTTGATAGTAAAACCTGTTTTTTTTTTTGCTACATACATAAATAGTACATTTTATGCTCATTCTCAAATAATTATGTTTCCAAACAAAAAAATGTTTTTTTTTTAGTATATATTTACTCGGAATTGAAAAACATATGACTTTATTTTTAGTTTTTAGGCTATTTTGCTCTGGGTATTATGAAGTCAAAGCTAAATATATTTTTAATTTATTACAAATATAAAATGTTTATGAAATGAAAATTAAGGGTTTGTGAAAATTGGATAATTTCGAAGGATTAATTTTCATAAAAGACCTGAATTAAATAATTGTATTTTGGTAAATAGGTTGCTTGGAGATTTAGAAATACTTTTATTTGAGGTGAAAAGCTTATACCATGTTTTAATGTATTCTTGGATTGAATTGAAATGGCACTAAGAAGATGATGGAACAAGAAGTAAACTTAATCCTTGTTTCTATGGACTCTAATTCCAGTTCCATTCAGCTTCATTGCAACATAGCAATAGTAAATTTATATTCTAAGCAGTTTCTTTAAAATTCAATGAGTAAATTGTTAAAAGTAGCTCAATTTTGGGGTCTAGACACATAAATTTCACTACAACAGCATTTTTGTATAGTACCTAGTATAGTACCTATAGAACAGTATAGTACCTATCGAAAAAAAATTTACATTGCGAAGTTAGCTTACTATTTTACAAAAAATGTCTTGGTTAATTCTCGAGAGATATATGTACGACAGAGATTTGAACTTCCAAATTTTCCTTTCAATGAAATTCTGAGCCTTAACGCTAAGTACTGCCAAAATACTATAGTTAAATTAATGTGAAGCAAACTTAGAAGTAAGGAGGTCATATTCGCTAAGACCAGATGATACTACGGCTACTGTTTTTCCTATTTATAAACCTTTATAATTTTTCAAAATATCTCATTCCCTGTTTGCCGAAATTTTGGACACATTGAACAATTTTTATAATTACAATACTTGCTACATTCTCCTCCAAACTAATTATCACCTATTTCCTAAAATTGACTGTAATTAGGCCTAACATATTCACTGACTAAAAAAAAATTGTATATTCTTTAACACCTTTTAACACAACCTCCCAAAAATAAAAACCAACAAAATTCTCTCATTTTCTCACATATTACTGATTAGTTCAATGACTGATTATTATTTGAAAAATTTGTTGTTTACTACAATTTTGTAGTATCTGATATTCGCTTAAAACTGTTGAGATACTTTATGACGTCATAAAGTATCTCAAAAGTTTTTTATTATTTGAGAATTTTACGATGGCAGCGAAAATTTTTTAAAAAGAGAAGAGATAGAATAAAAATTTTGAGAATTTATTTTTAAGCTCTTTTAGTTTTATTAGAAAAAATTTAAAAAAAAAAAACAATTCCTTTTCGATTTCTTTACATTAAATTTTCAGTTTGTGTTGAATCCCGTACGGGTACGGATGGTTTTTTAACAATTTAATACGTTTATTAAAAATATCGGCCAAATCTTGCGCGTGTCGGCTTTTTATTTTTTTTTTAAAAAAAAGAAATATTATTGTGTAAAAAAAAAAACTTCTATTCCTGGGTAGTTTTTTTTTTTTTGGAAATCTATGGTGTTTTTGTAAGGAAATTTTTACAAATATTTGTATTTTTTTTTTTATATACATATATATATATATATATTGGTTGTTTTGAGATAAAGAAAATCTTTTAGATATATATACATAAATATACATAACCATAATTTAAAGAAAGCAACATAAAAAAAAGTTTTTTTTTTTTTTTTGGAAATAAAGATAAATATCCTGAAAAGAAGTGAAAAATAATAATAATAAAAAAAGAATTTCTTAAAAATAAAATAAGGATCCTTTTTTTTTTTTGGTGTGTGTGCGTGTTTGTTGTTTTTGTATTTAATTTGTGCAAATGGATTAACATAAAAAAAAGTAAAGTTAAAAAAAAAATCTCAATTTTTTGTAATTTTTTTTATATTTAAATGAAAATTTTAAAGAAAATTTCCGTTTATTTTACACCAAAATAAGGAAAATATATATTAAATAATTAATATAAAAAAAAATAATCTTAATTAAAATTTAATTGAAGTGGAAAAAAAAGTGTAAGAAAATTAAAAAAAAAAGTAAAATTATTAAAGAAAATAACAAAAAAAAAAAAGTGGTGGTGATTAAAACTTTATTAAATCATATTTTCAGGATTAAATTTATCATTTTTTATGGATTAAATTTTTTATGTGAAGAATTTTCAATAAATCAAATTTAAGGTAAGCATTTTTATTTTATTCAATTTTCTTGTAATTTAAATGAATATTTCTTTTTTAACTAAATTCTAATTCGTTACCATTTTTGTTTTTAAACTAATAATAAATTATATTTTAATTTATTTAATAGAAATTTTGTGTCCTTGTTTTTTTAATGACTAATTAATTAATATTCAACAAATTACATTGATATTTACTTAAATAATTATTATTAATAATTACCAAAAGTATGTACATAAATAATTTCCAAAAAAAAAAGAAAATGAAAATCCAATTTAATTATTTTGTGGGTGGTTTATGTTTTTTTATTAATCTAGATCTAGATTTATTGTTAATTTTCCAAATAATTTTTGCAAATTCATGTACCAGGAGAAATAAATATGAAAATTATGTTGCTGCTGTTTAATATAATTTTTTAAAATCCCAAATTGGATTGAATTGAATTTAATTTAAATAACAAATTTATTTTATTTATTTAATATTTTATTTTTTTATGGAGTAATAAATTTGGGTCATTATAATTGAATTTTATTTGCATTTCAATTTGATTTTATTTATTATGCACATAAATAATTGTTGATGGCTCATTTTTGGTTTAAATATTATTATTATTAAAATTGAATTCTTGAAAATAATTATTTATATGTTTTTTTTTAAATAAATGTGTATTTGAAAATTTTTATGTCATTATACACACAAAAAAAAAAAGGAAAATTAATTAAATTGTCATAAATTTTAATTTTTGAAAAATATTCAATTAAAAATTCATAAATTATGAAATATAAATTTTATGAATTTTTGGTTAATATTTTTTTAAAAATTATTCTGAAATTATAAAATTGTTAATATTTTGATAGTAGTATATTTTTACTAATCCATTAATCTTTCTCTTTGACGCTACAGCTCGTGAAAAGTCTGGGCATCCCTTAAAGGGTCTCCTAATATATTTTATTGCAATTTGGACCTACTAATTTTATGTGGATTCCGAACCATGAATTTTTTTATATTGAAGAAACTTCTAATTGCAACAAGCTAATAGTTTTATTAGGAGACATTTGTTGTTAGCAAACTAATCGAAATACGTAGTCAATTTATTTTAGTTAAATATTCGTGAAAATTAAAATTTTTACCAAAATTTTTAAAACAAATTCACTGTGAATTTATAAATTAAAAGCTTGAGTTGACAGTTAAGTATTGATTCATGGCAATTTAAAAACCACTGTCACTGTTAGGGTTGGCAATTAGCAAAGTACTAGCCTAGTACTGGGTATAATTTGGTTAAAAATGATGGAGCTAATATTTGATTTACTTAAAATTTGATTTTACTTACTGGAGTTATCCTAATTTTTGTCTTAGTTAAAAACAAGAATTAATATTTTTTAGAAATTTCTGGATTATTTTCATTTTAAGCATTATTAAGAAAAATTGTCAAATTTGATTCAAAGTGTTTAGGCTAACAAATTTAGAATTTAAAGGACCATATTAAGAAAATGTTTAAATTGGACAAGTATTCAAAATAAATTCAGTAGAATGGACATTAAAAGTTGAAGTTAAAAATGACAACATAATCAATTTATCAATCTTGGAATAAAATTATTTTTTTTTTTCAAATCTATTTATGCTAATATTATGCCAATTGGATAAAATTTATTTTATATAGAAAAACTGAAATATAATTTAGCTTTTGTATTCATTAAAATAGAATTTTTAGTGCACATAATTCATAATATCTAATAAAAGGATATCCTCTAAAATCATTAAAAATTCTGCAGTTAATATCTATAAATCTGTCAAATTTTTGTGAAATTTCAATTTAAAATTCATCATTTACAAACAAGCTTATTAACTTTTATGTTTTAATTAGTTTTCCTTAAATTTTATCTAAAACTTTGCCTTGTTGATAAATTGTTGATAGTTTTACGTGAAAATTTCAATTAAATATTATAGTAATCTAATCTTATTTTAACTAAAACTTCCACCTAAAACTATCAACAATTTTTCCAGTAAATTATTCATAACATTAATTATTCATAAATTTTTATCACCGCTCTACTTTAAGTCAATCCATAAAATTATTAACAATCTTAATCTCAGCAAATATAATATTTATTAATGCTGTTTTTTTGGGAATAAATTATATCATCTGTACTCATAAAAAAAAATAGAATAATCATCCTTTTTTTTTGTGTGATATTTTTGGTTAAGCTCCTTCATAAAATATAATATCTTTATGGCAATTTATTTTAGTTATCATTTATCATGTTTTTTTTTGGGTATGTCGGCGGACATCAAGGAGCAAAATATTCGAGTGTAAACATTGATACACAATTTCTGCCACCGTAAAAATAATTATCAATAAAAAAAAAAGTTTTTTTTTTTTTTGGGGGATTAAAGTTCTACTAAAATTGAATTGAATTTTATGTTTGTAAACAAAAACTTTCATCTACAACATCAAAAAAAATATGCGTATAAATAAAATATATTTCAAATATATTTACCTTACGGAAAAAAAGGGTTTAACTATGTTTATCTTTTATAGATACATTTTTTTATTTATCTACCGTTGCCGCATAATTTTAATTTATATTTGATATGTGTTTGTGTTTATACAGGTCCCCACAAAAAAAAAAAAAAATTAACAAACACATGTGTAAATCATAAAACAAAAAAAAAACCGTTTTAAACTATGTAATTGTGGTTTAATTATGTACAAACTTTTCATATTATCAAATAAATAAACAAAAAAAGTTTTTCTCTAGAGAATTTTTGTGGGGACCTTTTCAAAAAGGAAGTAATTAAGAGATAAAATGCAAAAGTTTTTTTTTTTTTGTTGATTTTAGCTACCGATTTCAATTTTTTTTTTGTGATATGATATCAAAAGATACGATTACAAATAAAACAATTTTTTTTTTTTTTCATAAAATTTATAGACTTTTACATATAAATATTCTTCTGGTGTTTTGGTTATCATTAAAATTGTAATATTAATCATTCAGTTGATAAATTGGAAATCGAAAATGAAGGGGTTTCATTATATTTCTTTGTAGGTAAAATATTCAGTTTATTGAGTTATGTTATCAGTTTGATTTTGTAATTATAAAAAAAAAAAATTATGTTTAGGGTAAATTGTTGCTGAAATATACATTTAAAAATATTTAAAAACTACTGAGACACTTGGAGCTGACAAGAATCTTAGTTATATTTTTTATTATGTACTTTTGATCTGGAGTAGATTTAGGATTTTAAGGAAACCAAAAATTCAAAATAGCAACAAAATATATTAAACAGGCTTTAAATTCTACAAGGATTTAAAATAAAATCGGTAGAATTATTAATAAAATTTTTAATTCTGCAATTACTGGTTGACTAGCGAGTGTAATTTGGTGGGAAACAGTGAAGCTAACATATTATTATTTGAGAAAAATTAAAGTTCATTTATTGTCATACTTGTATTAATCAATGAATTATTTTTGCATTAACGGTTTGATTCTATTTATCAACATAAGTTTTGTTGATAATCATGAAATTATTAGAACTTTGTAGTGAATGAGTGAGTGTGAAGGACAGGCCAGCACAAAACTTCAACACCTCCATTGAATGTTAATCCATTCAATGTAGGTACAATGGAGCTAGTGTCTTTCTTCTAGCGTCTTTCTTTGGCGGTACATTACAAGAAGCCCCAGTGACAAAACGAACCTTTTTCTTATCTATCTATTGTAACTTCATTAAACCGCCTTAAAGAGAATGTCGGTCAGTCATTTAATATTCCATAAAGTTTTAATGACTACTTACAAATTTCATTCGATAATCAGTTTATAAACAGGATTAACCCAAATTTTTCACAATCTTTGATTAGACTATCGAAAATTTACCAAAAAAATTAAAACATCCGGTTTTTTACCCGGATCAGAATTAATATAGACCAATTTAATTAAGTTAATTGTGCACGTTCAATCTCCCGGTTACACTACAAGAAATTTCTATTTTCTAATATGGTAGCTCTACAGAAGCTATCAATAAATAAATTTTCAAAATTAAAAAAAAAAACCTAATTTACCTTTTAGAGTTTTTTTTATATGCGGTTAATATTAAAAATACAATATTTTATAAGTTTTTATAGTTTTTAGTATATTTTCTGGTCGGGGCCAAAAAATGTTTCATATGTCATTTTGAATAATTTTAAAAATATTATTTTATTGCTTAAATTTATTGATTTTTATCTTATTTTTCTTTTTCCACATATTTTCATAGAGAAAATGTTATTAAAAAATGCATTTTAATGTATTTTTGAATTGCAAAAACTGCTCTATAAATTATTAAATATAAATATTAGAAATATTATGCTGTTTTTGTCAAGCTTGACTTGAATTTTTGTTATATGAAAGAAAACTTTATGAAAAGATGGTTTTTTTTCTTGTAAAAAACTTTTTAAATTGACATATTTTTCAACCTAAATTTTATTGACAGTCATAATACTTTTATTTTGAAATTTTTCACAAACCTCCTGGGAGTAAATAATATAAAATCATATTCAATTCTATAAATTTTTAAAGACAACGTCTGTAAAGTTCTTTTCGTAATTGAATAATTGACGCCGGACTATTATAATATTTTATGTTTAATTGTTTACATTGAAAACAAACTTAAATTTATTAACATTTCAACTAACAAACTATAATAATAAATAAATAATGTTGTAATAAATTTTCTATTTGTATTCAGTTCAGAAATTGCAATAAAAAAAAAAGATGAATTTTTTATTTCTTAGAAAATATTATTTTATTTAAAATTGCATTTTAGTTGAGGAGTTAAACAATCTCAAATACGAGCAGTTAATAAAATGGTCTTCTTAAAAAGAATTAAGTCGTGAAGACGATTTTGGGTGAACAAAAACTTGAAAGTAAACCAACTATATTTTAAAGAGTACTAAAAGAAAAAAGGATAATTTAGAAAGTAGTCTAAAAAGGTCGCATGTCAACTTAACAAAATCCTAGTAGTGTGTAAACAATTTTTTAATTTTAGTTGAAGCTATTTGAACTAAACGAAATGGGAATTGGTTATAGTCGAATTTTCTGATTTGTATAGCTTGAACAAAGTACGGCTGACTCATTTATCATATTCCAATTCATTTATCATATTTTTTTGTATTGTTAAAAATTCTGTAGGAACAAATAAAATTGTAAAAAATTAAAATATGATTTAGAAAGTATTGCCTCTTCATTTATCATAATTTACTATATAAGTTTTTGAAATTAAAAAGAAATTGAATTTTTCAAATCTAATTTTTTTTTTCATGTCAAAAGTTTTTACTATAAAAGTGATTATTTTTTTGAAATTTCTTAAAAGAATTTCTTTCAATTATGCTTTCTACTAATAGTAATAAAATGTAGGGGGCGGTAGCCGAAATGTTACCACTTCCCAAATCATATAATTGCTTGTATTCGGAAATTAAAGAATATTGATAAAACTGGAAGATGGGATATTGTAGTAAAAGCAGAATAAATAAAAGTGGGTCGGACAATAATTTTTATACAGAAGGATTTTTAGCGGTTTTGATTAAAAAGCATTGTAAATTCGATTACTGGATGTTTTCGATATCGTACCGGTACATCTAGTCGTAGGTAAATTGAAACCAGTATTCTATTTTTTAAGTGAACATAAACGGAAATTTTCCGAGTTGAAAATTCTACTTTTCGAGTGAATAAAAATATTTTTCGAAAATAGAAATCATTCCGAGTCGGACATTTTTTTTGTATTCCAGTTTTTGAGTGAATAGGAATTGAATGTTAAATTTGTTCATCTAAAAGTTTTTAGTAGAATTAATATAAATTATCATTTTTTACTTATTAATTTTTTAAAAAAAAACGTTTTGTGATTATAATAAAAATATTTGAAATAAACAGCTGATTTTAAAATATATTTCATATAAAAATATAATTTCGAAATTTTTATATGTATTTATTAAGTCAATTCGAAGGAAAAGCAAATAAATTTCCGAGAGAACAAAAAATTTCATTTTATCCAAAATTCTGCTTGAAAACTAGAATAGCGAAGTCATGGTACTATTTAGTTAACTCTCCCCTAAATTCTTTACAATTCAAAATGTTCTTGCCAGATATAAACATAAATTTCACAATCTAATTATTCCAACAAGATTTTTTTTTTTAAAAACAATTTTCTTCTTAATTTATTATTATTCAATTAAAATTGTAAATTGCAAAATAAACGATTTTCATTATTTTTCTTGGATCATAAAAATTAAAAAAAAAAAAAAAATATAAGATTTTATCTTTTAAATATTTTTTTTATTATTAAATTGATCGGCAAAAAAACTTTTGAAGTTTAAAAATAATAAAAACATTAAATTTTTTTTGTCATTAAAAAAATCAAAAAAAAAATATTAAAAAAATATATTAATTAATTTTCAATTTTATATAAAAAAAAGTCTGACTGGTCTGACTTAATTTATAAAAGAAAATTGATAAATCTTATCTAGGTCGGGGGAATTGAATTATTTTATATATATTTTTTTTAATTACGAAAATTTATTACAAATCTGATAATGAAAATATATAAAAATTGGCAATTTGTTTTTTTTTTTTTAATTTGATTGATTTTCAAGTTTTTCTGAAAATTTTTTTTTATTATTTTCCCAATTTAAATTTGTCATTGATAATTTTTATTTATGTTATTATGATCAGTTTGTGTGTAGAGGATAATGACATTTAATTTCAGTCATAAAAAGATATATTTATTACATTAATCATATTTCATACTTATAGTTGGATTCGAATGAAGAAAATTTATCAATAAAATTGTTAACTAAAGATTTATGTTTATTATGTTGTTTTCATGGAATTTCATATTTTTTAAAAGTTGAATATTAAATTAAATAAATTATAATTATTTAAATAAATATGAAATTTTGTGCAATAAAAAATTTTACTATCTGAGATTACAAAGCATAATTTTTTTTATTGAAATAAATATTTTCATGGAAAATTTAAAATTTTCATGGAAAATTTAATTATTGTATAATATACTTCCTGAAATAAACATATATAAGAATAAATAATTAAATTGAAAAAAATTAAAAATATTATAATTGATCCTGAACATGATATTTTCTATATAAATTTTGTTGGAAAATAAGTTAGAATTTTCATTTTAAAGAAATGTAAATAAATATTATTTACAACCAAGAAAAATTGTAAATGATAATTTTTAATTGATTTGTTTATCAAAAAACAAGAATTAAATGTTTTAAGTTTCAAAAAATTAATTGTTCAAGAATACTTTTTATTATAGAATTTCATTTGTGGAAAATATTTTATGGTAAATTTAATTTAAAATTTTTAATTTTTGTGAATTATTAAAATTATCGGATATTCCTAAGATTTTAGACTAAATATAGATTTTGCATAAAAGAGTATTTTAGTTTCAAATTAAGAATTGGATTTTTTTGGATTTTTTTTTGGTAATTTATATTTGTAGATTTTTCCGCAAATTATATTTATTGCCGTAGTAAAATAATACTCGATTTTATTTTAAAGTTTTCTTCTGAAATTCCACTTATTAGCTGCTGAAAATATGATTTAGAATTGTTCATGCATAACCGGAACACTTTCTGGTAGTAAATTTTTAATTTATCTTTATGTGATAAGCTAGCAATTTACTATCAGATAATTTTCTGTAATTCATGAACAAAACATTGATTAAAAATGTGTAAAAATTGTATAGATAATATAATTGTTATATTTAGGGTTTCCATGGCAAGTTGAACTCAAATTACTGTCCATGGAAATTTCATTAACATTTCGTTACTTTTTATTAGTTTACTTTCAAACAATTTGTTTAAAACCAAATCAATGACAGCACAGAATATCGTTACTGTATAGGGAATCATTTTTAGTAAATTCAGATTTTAGAAATTAATAATTTAGTTATGTTTCACTTCCTGTTAACTAATACAATTGTAATTGATTACATCTCAAGAGGAATTAATTGAACCACAAAGTCTTAATAATAAATAATCAATAGGAATGTTAAATTTACGTATATTTTTGGATAAAATTATTGGTTTTAATTAGTAAATAAATGTCAATAACCTTTAATTGTTCAACCAACCTTGGAAAACTTTTGAAATCAAAGTTAAACTTGACACAACCCATAAGCCACAAAATTAGGTAAAAAATTATATATCGGAAATAGTAATAATTAAATTAATTGGTTTTATTATAGCCCCTAATTAAGTAATTATAATTTTAAAAGTTATTTTTTAAAACCAATTAAAAAATCTAATACTTTTTTTTCAACATTTTTATTTTATGCTAAAAATAATGCTAAACATATGCTAAAAATATGTTTTTTTTTTAAAAAATATAATATTAAATTTATACAAATTTCTAATTCTAATCTAAAAAAATGTTATTTTTTTATCATTTAATTAAGATCTGAACAAATAAATTTCCATTTCACTTAATCCAATTTATATCAATTTTTACGAATTTTTATCATTATTTATGTAATGTTTATTTTTTTTTATTTTCATGTATCTACATGACTAACATACCATAATAATAATCATTAGCAATTTTTTTTTTTTATGTTATTTTTTCACGTACATAATTTCAGATTGTAGTATAACATAAATTATTGTAGTTGTAATCATGTAATTTTTTTTTTATCTAAACAATACGATGATAATCATAATTATTATTTAACATATTATTATAATTTTATTTAACTATAAAACTTTAAAATGCTACTGAATTTTCAAATTTTTTGAAATTTTTTTTTTAAAAAAATTTCCATCTCAAGTACATAATTTTACTTTAACCCCAAGAAAAAAGAAAAAAATAAAGAAGCTAGACTCTTGACAATCAAATTATTAAAATTATAGTATAGCTTATAAAGTATTTATTTTGACTGTGTGCTACTTGTGTATAATAAGAAAATAATGTTTCGTTATATACCTGCTTTTATTTTTTTCAATTTATTTCGACATTGATGATCATCAAAATCATTAAAATTTGAAATTTTTTTTTTATGTTATTTTCATTTTTATGAAACCTTTTTTTTTCTTATGTTGTCTTGGGTACTCAAAAAAAAAAACATTTTTTTTGAAAATTTCGGAACATAAACAACATTACTCTTTGTTCACTTCACCAAAGAAAAAAAAAATCCAATCGAACAAGTGAAAAAAAAAAACTGGAAATAAATATCTAAAGAGCATAATTTTCAACATAAATTTCTAATATATTACATACTTATTTTTAATTTTTTTTCTTCAAGTTTTTCAAGTTGATTAAAAGATTGAAAAAAAATTTTTTGAAGGTTTACAAGTCACCATTTGAATATTTTTGTTGTAGAGTCTCGTAAAATAACTCAGTAAGATTTTTGTTAACCTTTTTCTATTGTATTTGTTTGAGTATTTTTTATTATTAGTTGAAAATTATGTGGCCAGGCATTTTCATTGATTGAGGTCATCAGCAGTATTTAAAGTAGTTTTTTTTGTTGTATCATAATATTATTTGTATTTAATAAAAAAATGAAATATTTAAATTTAAATTTAAATTAGTTCAACTGTCGCCTCTGTTTATGTCAATAAAATATTTGAGGAATTTGCAAAAAAAAAAATTTTTTTATCAGCTGTCAAAAATTTCAGTTTAACAAAATCCTTAGTAAAAGGTGATATAATCGAATTGGTAAAGTGTGCATTTCGTACTAAGGTCATTTAAGACACTACTAAATCACTATTTAAGAAATTCTTTAAATTTCAAAATTTTTTAATTATTTTTATTGGCAATTAATTAATATTTGAAGTTTACTCATGGAAAATGCGAAATAAATTTCAATTTTCAAGATTATGTTTTCAAACAAATTACAAAACTGAAGACTATTAAATTAAGTTAAAATTAGTGGTATTTGGTAATAAAATATCCTATTTAGGGCATTTTAGGCTCCGCTAAATAAAAAGTGGGAAAAAAAGCTTTGCGAGTAAATTAATCATGGTATTTGATTAAATTTACGGATCGGAATGAAAGATAATGATTAATATTGGTTAAATTTTATAGGCCATTAATTGATTTTTTTTGTCTCAAACGTAGAGGCACATTACGTTTAAGAACGAGTTATTAACCCATATGTCCATTTTGAGTGTTTATTAAACCAACAATTTTAATTGATTTTCCAGTCACAGAAATTAAAATTCCTGCAGAATTTTTGACAAAATAATTGTGGGCACACCTCAAATTTCCAAAATTACTCAATTAAGATTTTACAAAATTGCAACATACAATTTTCAAAATTTCATATTTAAGATTATACAATGTTTGTACGTATTATTTTGAAAATCTAGTGTAATGTTCTTCTAACAAACCCCCCCCTACTGAATAACAATTACAACATTTCCTATTGGAATAAATTTAAAAAAAAAAACTAATTTATCATTATTTCCTGTATTAGTTTACTAAAATACTTAACCACAATAAAAACAAAATAATGACTCATAAAAACTTCTTCAAATTTTCAAGATGACTTGCATCTCATCAGGTCTAATTCAATTATTAATACCTTAATTTCAAATCCGATGGAAAAAAAGGAGTGCCAAAATTTTCAATTTCAGTGTACATTATTAATCTAAATAACATCTGCATATATACATTTTTTTTTTAATTTACTTGTTATGCTCAAATTGTTGTTTGAATATTTATGATTTTTTTTTGTCATCGAATTACAATATTTCAAAAAAAAAAAAACATACATAAACTCCACACTTTTTTTTTTGAGGAGGCAGTCAAATTGTAAATTTTCACTTAAAATTTTCTTGTTTATTTTATTTTTTTTTTTTCTCTGTTAATTTCAAGTTTGATTAGATTATTTTTTTTTTCAGTGTAAATTCACTGATTTATCACTGATTTAAAAAAAAAAACTTAAAGGAGTGTTACCACTGGGGTACAGAAACGAGTTTAATTCAATCTTTAAAAAAATAATAATGTGTTTATTGAAATAAAATATTTATTAAGTAGGAATTAATAATTATTAATATTATTTATTTGAATTATAATAATAATAATTTTTTTCCAATTCCTTCAAGGCTACAAGGCCTACAAGTAATTAATCAGAAGAATTTTTCTTAAGTGTTATTTTTTGTTGTGACACCAACAAAACCCTAATAATTTTGAATTTTACTATAAAAACGCCTCAAAAAAAAAAAATATAAATAAATATGAAAATTATTAATAAATAAATTAATTTTTATTCACCTTGATTTATTAGTTGTGGGTGTAAATTGTTAATTTGTGGTTTTATTAATTATTTACCCAAAAAAAAAAATTAACGTTTAACAATTTGTCGGCAATCGACAAAATTATTCATAATTTTTATTTTTTAATATTGTGTTGTTTGTTTGATAAGTGTTGATATGACAACATGCTGTCATGTTATTTTATGATATTTTTTAGGAGTTTTCTTCATTTATTTTTATATTTGAGTTATTTATAAAGAAATCATTAAGGTGTTCCCTTAATTTCTTGATGAAAATTAGTGAAATAAATTATTTTTATAATAGTAAATAAATAACACAATTTATAAAGTTTTTAGTGATATTTTTAAGACTAATTTTTTTGTTAGTTTTATAGAAAATGAAGAGATTCACTTGTAATTGAAAATATCTCAGTTTGAATTTTTTTAAGTGAATAAATTAAATTTAGATTAATTTGTAAGTTAGATTCAATAATTAGTTTAGTTTGAAGATTTTAATTTAAAATGATTAAAATATATTCCAATCATATTTTAGTATTCGAGTAGAATTTTTCATCCGAAATTTAATTTGGTATTCTAGCCAGTATTTTCTTAAATTGAACTAATATATTATCAGATCATTTTTTTTCAAATAATTATTTGTTTGACTGAACTGACAAATTATGTCCAATTACTTCGGCTAGTAGACTGGGTTGATATTGCTGGGATACAATAAAAATAAGAAAGTATTTAAAATTATTAATTAAATTATTTACAAATTAATAATCTTAGTAAATATCAATTGACATAATACTGTTGATTTTCGAAAATATTTATTGATTTAAATCGGGTAATACTGCTCAAATACGTTCGTCAAGTCCAATCGAAACTCACTTTCATTTCGAATCATAATTCCGGCGTTTTTGATAATCAACCTGAATACAAAAAGTTTACAACATTGACTATTTGCAAAAAAATAGTTATATTCACTTGTTGCAACATTTTCTAATATTTCCTGTTCACTCTATTTAGAGTGTTGTCAAAATTGTTTCACTGCAGTTATGTAATAGGTCCTAATAAAACCAATGTCGACTATTCTACATAATTAGAAGCTTGGTAGTCTAAATCTATAAAATAAACGTTTATTATTTTCCAAAGTACCGTAACATACCTAGGTGATTCATTTTTCCCCATAAATTCTCTTTGAATTTATTGCTAAAATAATTTTAATAGTGTTTCAAAACTCTGACGATTCCCGAAAATAAGAATTCTCTAAAAAATTGAATTAAACTTTCACACGGCTACGAAATAATAGAAAAAGATTAATTTCAATAAAAAGTTTTGTTATAAAGGAGCTTATCACAGTAAAATTACAACCAGCCTAGTTTTTTTTTTGTTATATAATATGAATTTTAAAAGAATTAATCAATTTTAAACAATTTCATTGCTGTGATTTATCCTAATTCCACAAAAATCTTCTAATATCTCTAGTGATAAAAATTTTTTTTTAGATTTCTATTCAATAATTTTTAGTTTCCTTTAAAAACAAATCAGGTAAGGTTTACATAAAAAAAATCTGTTATAAAAATTAAATTAAAAAAAAATATATTTTAAAATCAGTTCAAAAATTGAACAAATTTATCGTGCTTTTTTTTATCATGACTCCCGAAAATTCCCCAAAAAAAAAAAAGACATAACAATAGAATATCTAATTTCAAAATTAATTTCAATAAAATATCGAAAAAAATACTCAAAGATACTGAAAATTTCAAGTCAATAATCGTAAAGGCAGAGCACATCACAAAAAAAAAAAATACAAATTCACAACACGTTCGATCGCCTTAAAATTTGTCACGAATATTCGTATATCTCATTGGGATTTGACATTTTTACTTGTTATTTTATGTGATCTGACGCCAAAAAAAAAACAAAATTAATAATAATAAGAACTTAAATCCTGCAGAATATAAAAACAACCTAGCCTCTTTTTTTTTTTTTGAACAATAAAAATATAAAAAATTCCAGGTACTTACTTGCCTCGATATTCCCTATAAAGTCCCAAACATATCCGCTGATAATTTGTAATAAAGAATTTTATTTTGATTGCCCATACATGTAAATTCCATCAACAATAATAATTCTGCAGCTGAATAAAGCAATTAGAGTAGGGAAATAGTTACAAGATACAAAAATATAAAGATACATTTATTAGCACCTCATGCAGTTTTTTATGAGCTCAAATTTTTACAATAATCTCTATGTCGTACTATTTTTTAATGGTTAGATTAAAAAAACGAAATTGTTTTTTTATTTATTATTACAAAAGGGGGAAAAATGGAAAAAAAAAAAATATTTTTTTTAGGGGCTTAGAGTTGCTAAAAAGGGAATTTTTAAGTCTATTAGAAAATAATGGCTTAGTGAAAATTGCATTTTCATTTATTTTGTAATGTAAATTTTGTAAAGAAAGTGTGTTAAATGTCAAAACTATGGTGAGAAATGAAGGTAAATTTGGTTAGCTGTTAAGAGGGGTCTATACAAAAAACATAAATATTTGTTGATCAGTAAGTTTTTTTGGGAATTATTGTAATTCTAAAATAGTTGCATAAAATTATTAGGTAGTACAGCAAACCATTCTGAATTTAATGTGAATTAATAAAACTGTCGAGTTTTTCATTTAATTAATTCACAACGCTGTCTATTTCTATAAAGTGAAGAATTTGATATGAAATTCAGAATATTATTGGGTAAGTTGACGGAAATTAGCAATTAAACACTGTAAAAAAATTTTCAATAATTTCCAATTAAAAAAACCTTAAATTTAATAAATTTTACAAATATAGAAATTTGACGTTTTAAATGTCATTAATTAAACTAATTTAAATTGTCAAGATTAACCGTAGTCTAAATTAACAAATTTAAATGTAGTCCATTTTAGTAATTTAATTGAGGTGCTGTTCGAAAAACAGTCCATAAAAATCTAACAATTATAAATTAATAATTTTATTATTTAAGTTGTTTTGCAAAAAAAGGACGCGTACCTTCTGCCGACGATATTGCTATTTAACAAATCTTGGGAACACTATCCACAATATTTTGCTCTAAATTTCAAATTCGTTGTAATATTTTAGCTAAACTAATACAATTTTCCTAGTACACTATTAAAATTTTCACCGTTTTTCCCACATTAAACTTAACGACATAAGAAAACAAAAACTACTTTCTAATCGCTAATAATTCCCACATCACCACCCTTTCTACAATTAAACTAAATAAAAAAAATTCCCTGGAAAAACTTGTATCAAATAATAATGATCTTCAATTACCCGTAACAAAACGCCGTCACAAAATTTATATTGAAAATTTCCTTTTATGTCAATAATTCTTCAATCTTTTTTTCTGCTGTTGCCGACATCCCTTTTATTCCCTAAAAACTGTTTACATCTGTCCTTGAACGCAATTATTATTACAACATCACAAAAGAATCAAAGTAGATTACAAAAGCGTTCCCAAAAAAAAAAAAAATAAAAACTATTACCGATTATAATCGATTGCCATATGTCAACCATATTTCCAAAATTATTTTTTTTTTCCTGTTTTAAGTCCTTAAATAAAAGGTCCTTTATACCAAAAATAAAAAATTATTAAATGCACATAAAATTTTTCTTTTGGACTCGTTAATAATTTTCTATAATGTTTTATTTCCGATAAAAATCAGGGCACAAAAACATTGAAAACGTCCTATGTTGTTCCCCGTTGTACCCGCAGATTCTATTCAAAAAAAAAGAAAATTGTAATAGAAATTAATTTTTTTTTTTTGGTTGTAATAAAATATTAAAAATAATATTAAAGAACAGTGAATTGAACCGTGAATCCAAAAAATAGAAAATACCAAAAAAATTTGTTGTGCAATTTAATAAAATGGGGGAATAAAGATAAATTTCCAAATCCTTAGATACAATGAATAACTTCTAGGAATTCATTTATTGATCCTTGGTTGATACGAATGACAAGATTTCTTATCTTCAATTGAAAATTTGTGTGTTTTTATATTTCATCTTACATTGTAGCTGATACAAAATATAGATTTATATTTTATGGAAATATCAGGACATATTTCTATCTGTATATATACGTTGTGTGCGTATATACATTTTTTTGGTGGATTATTTAAAATGAAATATACTTATATATAAATTTTTTTTATTAGAATTATTTGCCAGATATTTTAGGGTGGGTTTAAATTACATTCCCGAATGATATGTTGTCCTTGTTGTTATTGTATTTATATAGAAAATTGGTGGTAGATAAAAGATTATGGAGTTGACACTCCCTGTCTTCTTGTATGTCTGTCTATTTCTATAAAAGTGAAGAATTTAATATGAAATTTGGAATATTATTGGGTAAGTTGAAGGAAATTAGCAATTAAATCTTAACACTGTACAAAATTTTCAAAAATTTCCAATAAAAAATCATTAAATTTAAGAAATATTACAACTACAAAAGTTTTGACGTTTTAAACGTCATTAAAGATACAAATATTTCTGGGTAGGTATTTAATATGATTTAATCAGTTACGGCTCAATGAAGCTGATAATCCAAGTAGTTTTGAAAAATCTGCTCTGCGAGGTAAAATTTATCATGAAAATGTTTCTTTTCCCACAAACTGAAACAATTAAATTTATTAGCAAATTTTTATTTATTTATATTTTAGTTTAATCCAACATTAAAAAAAACGTAGAAAATAAATCCGATTTTCATTTTTATTTCAAAAGGAAATAAAATTTCGTGATTTGTATTTGTTACCAAAAAAAAAAAATTTAAAGATATAAATAGCATAAAAATAAGGGGTGCATTTATTATCCTCTACGTATTTTATATATATATATATTGTATCCTTATAAGGATATAAGCCAAAAAAAAAATTCCAATTCTACTCATGACGCAGGTATATTATAATAAAATATTATAGAAATATACAATCTGTAAATACGCAGTCTACTATCCTTTTGTATGCAATGGGAATAAAAGGACATAAACATAGTCCTTTAAGGTTGAATTACATTTTTATTTTGTCTCTCTTCTATTTTATATTATATTTATCTGGCAAAGTCAAAACCGAAAAAAAATATATATCCTCTCAAGATTTCTACCTGACAATTTATGCCTGCTAGCAAAAATTATAGCCAGGATGTCCCTTTTGTTTTCGTCCTTTTTTTTATATATAAATAAATAATTTATAATGTGACTTTGTTTCTGGTTTGTGTCATCGTTTGTGGTCGAGATCAACATAAAAATACAATTTTTGGTTAGAAATTACCATTTTTAATTTAATTTAATTTAAAAATACCATCGTGCAAAGGATATTATTTTTATAACATAAATTTTTAGATTTCTAGATAATCAAATATTATTATTTTTTCTAGGACTTCTTAAATTTTTTTTTTGTTGTTGGGTGAAGTGATTTAATAGATTTAGTGATTGAAATATTTTTTCCCGAAAACAATTTAATATTTAAAATTTTTATGACCCTTTTTTTTTCTATGTTGTCTAAATTAAAAAAGTGATGAATTGATTTTTTATATAGAAAAATGTCCTAGATTTGTTATACTCTGTATTCTGTGTATATTAATAATTATATGTGTTCGGAGTTTATGAGGGTGAATTTGTATGGAAATTATTTTTTTTTTTTTTTTAATATTTTCCAATTTTTACATTTTACAATCCAGTATGGGTTAACATGTGTGTACAACAAGCATCATTAAAATTACTATTGTTATTTATGTTGTGTATATGATGATTATTAGTAAATGATGAATTTTGTAATAAATTTTCATAATAAATGTACAAAAAAAAAACAAATTGTAATTGTAAATTTTTGAATTTTTAATTTAAGATTTATTGTCCCGGAACAGATGGGTACAAAATATTAAAATATAAATATTAAGGCAGCAAGTTAAAATGCAGTTTTTATTTCATAATTACCATTTTTTATTTTTTTGGTTGAACTATATAACTACTAGAAATTATGTATAATTTTTCATAAAATATCATATTTCAATATTTTATATAAGTAATTTTAGGCGAAAAAAAAAATGGAATTATTAGACATTTTTTTTGTTGACGGAGGGTTTTAAGTATTTTACCATAATTTTTCACAAAGAGATTTTTCTGATAAGTTACATAGAAGAAAAAAAAGGTCAATTCTTTTTATGATTTTTTAATTTGGTTGTAAAAAAAAAATATTATTGTTTACATTTCGATTTATTAGGAAATTTTTATAAATTTTATGTTTCTAAAGTGTTATAAAGTGGTAATTATTATTGAACTTGAAGATTTCAATTTTGTGAAATATAAAATGTAATAAATTTTTTAAGACAGAATGTAAACATTTTGAGAAAATTTAGTATTTATGGTGTTTTTTTTTTGTAAAATATTGCTGAAGTAAGACATTTTTTATTATTATTTTACTCAATTTCTTTAATGGTCCTTATGGAATTATTTTTTTTAATTGGTTTTTAATGTGTTTTTAAAATGTTTTCAAAAAAAATACATTAAAAACGAACTTTAGTTAAGGTAATTGTGCAAGAGATGGCGCGCTTAAGTTAAAAACTGACGATTATACGCGTATGATACTGATTTGTAATTTAGATATTTTTGCAAAAAAATTTTATTTAGAAAAGTGATTGTCGCTACTTTCAAACTTTATATCTGTTTAGTCACACAAAGCTTAACATTTTTTCGATTTTTCGAAGCCAGTGTGATACAGATATTAGTACAACTTTTAAAGAGAAAATCTTGTAAGAAATTACGTGACAGTTGACAGGCCTTTTTAATATATTAAAGGACAGCGGAACGCTATGTAGCCAAAGCCAACACAGTTCCATAGTGATTGCATGACTTCATGAGATTGCCTGCCGTAAAGGATCTCGTTACTTTCTATTATAACATAGCTCTATATTTATTTTCGAAATACCCTCCTGGACTTTACTCGCATACCATAATTACTTTTGTGGCCATTTTACACACAATTTTTGGCGGTTTTAGAGCTTAAATATTAGTTATTATAAGGCCTTGTGTGACTCAATAAGTTTAGTAACATAAGGCCTACAAAATTTGAAGGTTTTCAGTCTTGCTTCATATATTCATATGTTAATTTAACCAATGGTAATTCCTATATTTTCCACAAAATAACATTTACTCTTATCTCTACACAATTCTACAACGTAGAGATTAATGACTTTCTACTTTACAAGTTCACATTGACTCATTTTAAACGTTAATCGTTTAAAATTCTAGCAAATTACATTTAGTCATTAAATTTCATTGCACTTTTTGTTATTCTTTATCATTTTACCCAATATTTTTTATAGTCTTTAAGGAAATATTTAATTACTCTTTAATATGTTTTGAAATATCTTTAAAATATTAAATAAAATTTTAATCTAAAATCATAAAGAATGAAATAAGTATTTCAATTTTTTTTTTGTAACCGATAACAGAAAATATCTTAACTGAAGTTAATTTTATTTAAGATAAGCAAATCCATTAAAAAATTTTTTACCTAAAATTAAAATTTTTTTTGTGAAATTAAATTTTTATGAATTTTGGTTGAATGTTGAGCAATTTTTCCAAAAAATATCTTATGATAAAAATTATTTCACCATTAATTTAACTCAATTTTATATTAAAAATATAATCTAATCTTTTGCAGAATTAAAATTCAGTTCCAAAAAAAAAAACAATATAAGATTCATTCTTTATAATCAATTTAATTATTAAAGAATTTTATACAATTTTAAATTTATCTCCAAAAAATTCCCAAAAAAAAACGTCATTTTTATTTTATTTTATATTTTTTTAAACTAACAAATTTATTACATTAGATTGTAGATATCTCAAAATCTACTGAATTGCAGTCGTAAATCCTCCTAAAAAAAAAACAAAAATCTACCGAAAAAAAAGATATTTTTTTTTAAAACCAAAAAAAAAAAACAGAAGAAAGCTAACACATTTTTATCCTAGTTGGATTGCAGATCGTAAAAATGTCTTCACTGCTTGGCAATATAAAATTCTTTAAAAGCATTTATCTTATATTATGTTTCCCTAGTGGATATTCCTTTTATATTCTCATACAATTTATAATAGTTTTAGCTGAAAGATTTTTTTTTTTCAGTTTTTACCTTTTTTTTCGAAACACACGGAATGATTTTTTTTTTTCCAGTTTTACTATAAAATGTAATTTTTATGTAGAGAAATTTTGAAAATAATGAAAAAAATACAAAATATATAATAAAGATATTTCAATCAGCGAGATAGGTTCATTCTTGGTTTTTGCATAAAATATAATAGAATTGTAATGTTAAAAACTATTTTTTATTGCTTTTCGAGAATCAAAACCTAAATGCTTGCTTAATATTTTTATTTGAAAGAAATTTCCGTCTGTCAGGAATGTATGTTTGTCTGTCTATTTAATTTTTGCAAATTATTATGTAATTACAATGAAAATAGACATAAATTTTTTGCAATTGTTATGTAATTACAGTGAAAATGGACGTAGACCATCCACTGGAAAATTTGTAGCAATCAGAATTAGACGTAGGTGATGGAAATTTAATGATTTAGTCCGTTTGCTGGCATTTCTTTGGCCAAATTATTAATTGTTATTATTTTAATTCATTTTTTATTTAAATTTTATTTCGTCTCTCAGGAATGTCTGTTCGTCTGTCTATAATAAATTTTCTATTTGTTATTTAGAACACTAAATGTATCCATATAATATGCTGTAAACCTGGCACTTGTAGAATTAGATGCATGTGATTGAAAATTTAACGATAGTTTATTTGGTAACTTTGCTTTGGCTTGAAAAAGTTTTTTTAGGTTACAAGGTTCACCCAAAATTTACACGAAATCTTGATGTCGACACTATTCAAATAAATCGCTCCAAAATCGAGCGAAATTCGCATTGGTTTCGACATTTCCATAAATCTCTTTATAAATAATTAAAGTTTACGCATAATTCGCTTCGCTGTCGTCTTGGTTTCGATAAAAAATTGCTCGAAAAATTATATTTTAAAATAGAAATTGCTTCCCAATTTGCTAAAAAAACGCAGTTTAGAAACTTAAATTTCTTTTATAACTCGAATTTCTGCAAACAATTGCATGAATTTATTGTCGCCATATTTCTAAAGCCGCTGACCATGAAACTAATGAGAAAACTACGCAATTTTTTCTTACAATTCACATACGATAATAAAATAGATAAATTTGTGTCAGAAATTTAAAGAATTATTTTTTTTAACTTCTGGGTTCTCTTAAATTTATTACTGAAGGTTTAAATTATATCTTAATAACATTAAATTTGTCTAGGTAGTTTTTAAGGTATTACCAGTGCCAAGAATAAAAATTAAATGTAATAAAAAATAACTCTAAAAAAGAAATTGAATTTTTCACAAATGTAAAAATTACAGGAATTTTTTTAATTTTTCGTTTAGCCAATAAAAAAAAATTGTTATGTTAAACCAATCTAAAAAATGATTAAAAAGCAAAAGATTATTTATGTGAATGTAAGCAATTGCAGATATTGTTTTTTGAACATTTTTCAATAGTAATCTCCCAGCTATATGCGCAAATATTTTCAATCATTTTTAAGATATAAGTTAATTTGTTCTCGCTTGTCTTTACAATACCAATTAAATCGAAATATGATCACAAAATTTACTAAATTCAAATCATAATAAATTAAATATCATAAGTTTTGAAGTTTTTTAGTAGAAATAATTTTCAAATTGCGCAAAAGTACATTAATATTTCCACGGGTTTCTACGCCAAAACTAAATTGAAAAAACTGTAAGCAAGTTAAGGAGGAAATCACCATCGCACTAGGGGCTGCAGTACAACTTCGGACCAAATTACCATTGCATTATATTTAAGCCTTCAATACAACTGTTGCCGACTGCCCGTTACCATATTACTGTTGACTAACTCTCTTAATTGAACGATTGAAATTTGATCGGCCTTAACTTACCTGTCTCGATCAAATTATTTAGGAAGTTTGCTTTGACTTGTTTAAAAAGATATCCAAAATTTCAAAAATCTGCAAAAAATTAATTAATCCTTTTAATTTGAAAATAAGTCGAGTCCATTTAAAAGAAATTGAAGATGTTAACAACATAGAACTTAATTTGATCTTTTTATTTGCATAAGTGACCTATCGGAAAAACTTGCTCAAAAACCCTACTATTTGAAAATTTATTAAAAATCCCCAAATAAAGTTTCAATTGAAATTGTCACGTAAAACCTTACAATATCTCAGAATTTAAAAAGTAGACTTGTCCGATTTTCAAAATAAACAGTTCCATTATCAAATTAAAATTTTAATTTAAAATAGCATTCAATTTAAACTAATTTCAATCTTCAAGTCTCAAAATATCATTTCACTTACGAATTACTTTAATGTTTGTTAATATAAAATTTCTTACTTTATTTATCTTCCATGCATTTTACTGGTCTGAAACATATCTAACACTATATTTAAATAAACACATTTTACCACCAGCAAATTCACATAAAACGTTTATTAATTAAATTAATTTTTGTTTAGGTTTTTGTCTCCCCTTTTTTTTATTCAATTTAATTAATTTAATTTTCACACCACTATTAAATTTCCTTTCGAAAATAAATCTATTCCTTATAAATATTTTAATCATGCAGTGCGTTCTTTTATAAAAAAAAAATTTCCGCTCATAAATAAAATAAAAAAAAATGCCGACACATCATAAAAAAGAAACTTCAACTCTGAAAGATATTTTTCTTATCATTTTGCATAAATTTATTTCATAAAAAAAAAAATTCCTTACACCTGACTCAATAAAGTATTTATTTAGTAGTGAAAAAAACTGAACAAAAAAATTTTCATTTACAAAAAAAAAATGTATTTAGAAATTTTTTCTTACACGTTTTGAATACGTAAAATCCTAGAAATTTTTCAAAAACAATAAACTAATTAATGTCGGTAACATTCTCCAAAACAAACAAATTCACTTTTACATTATATTTCATAATTTTTACCAACTTAAATATTATAAAAAAAAAAAATTATTTGTTCCGTTTAAATAGTACTTAAAAACGTACTTCCACATTTTCAGGATGTTAATTTTGTGATTATGTGAAAGAATTTTTTTGTTAGAAAAATATTATTATAATTCATATAACTATTTCTCATTAACTATTTCCGGTTTGTTTAAGTTTTGTGAAACAGAAATCCTTTAAATATTTTATATGACAGGACATTTTAACGGAGAAGTGTAAAAAGAAATTTCTGAATTGATAAAAACATAAATTTTTAAGTGGACTTACAAAAAAAAATTATTATAAAAGACATAAAAATCCTTCACAGAAAATTTTATGTTCTTTGGTATGCCAAAAAAAAAAAAAAATTAAAACCAACATTAAATTCCATTATGTTTTAAGGACCTTAGAAATATACATATATATATATATCACCAGGTGAACTTAAATATTTCAGTAGCACACGCCATTAGAAATTATATTTATTAAATATTTATAATAATTTCATATTTTATTTATTTAAAAACCTTTAATAATTTAGATTAAAATTATGTTACCCGCAGGGCAAAAGGTAAGGTTGGGCTTGAAATTGTTTTTTATAAGATTTTCAGAAAAAAGGAGGGGATGAATATGAATAAGAAATTGATTATTAAAAGGGCGGTCCACAAAAAAAAAAAAAAAAATAATTTGCTTTTGAAATTTTTGAATTTAAATAATATGTTTTAAAGAAAAAAGGTAGTTCAGTTCAACATAAAAATCTATCATTTTCATCAGTAAAAAAATTTATGAAATTTCATGGATGAAAAGATCTTTTGTCAGGAAATTTTTTTTTTCGGGTTTAAAAATTTATGACAGGAAATTTTTTGAGTGATATGTTATTTTTTTTTATGTGTGTGCACTGTTCAAAAAAATTTTGTTGGATTTGTTGTTTTTCTGGTGTGCAGAAATATTAAAATTATGTTAAGATATTTTTAAAAATATATTATTTGTAATTTAAAGAAAACCAGAGGAAAAAAAAATAATAACAATACCTATGAAAAATGTGAATAGCTCTTAAAGACAGGAAGATGAAAATCGTGACACGTGTGCAGAATATTTTACTTTTATACTAATTGTAGATTTTTATTTATTTTTTAAAACTTATAATTCAGATATTTACTTAGCATTAATTTAAAAAAAAAACATTTGTTTACGTAATTGGTAAAAGACCACTTTTGTCTCATTTTTTTTTAGGCTAAATTCAAATTTTTTTTTTTCAAGATTTAAATAATAATAAGTTTTGAGTTTGATTGCCAGTATAATTAAATTATGGTAATTTAAATGTAATTTACTATTAATTTTAAAGTTGATTTTATAATAAATCACGATTTTATTATTTAATTTTTTTTTTTTAAGTATGATTTGAAGTATGTTTTGTGTTTAAAACTACTGAACCGATATTAGTGGAACATTTATTGAATATAGGTCTTTGTTTGATTGGTATGCATGAACATAGATTGTATAATTTATAATGTTGATAGATTTTACAAACCATAATCAATTATAATCAATTATTATAGAAATGTGCGGTAGGCTTTTCTCTAAAATTTCTATCTTGTGCAATTTTTAGTAATATTCAGTATTATTTACATTCGACTGCAAATAATACCACTTCTCTCTCGTATTTTCTCACATTCATCTTTACTAGATGTTAGCTTTTAAACTTTCTTAAAAAATAAGTGTCCTAATGAATCTTATTCAGCGTAAAATCATAGTCACCATTAATGTAATCCATAATATTAAATATAAAGTATTTTCCAAGTAGCTCTAACAGAGACTGTCACATCTCAAAATTTATAGTTTTCCGAAAATCGAGTACAAAGTTTTGTAAGTTTGTACCGAAAAACCTCACTTTCTTAGCCAGAATTAGAAGTAGAGATGAATGTATCCAAGAAAAATGTAGAAAAGTCTCTATTTATTTATGGAATTCCCGCAGCTAGATCACTATAAATTTAATTTTTTTGAGACGTGGTAATCTTTTATTATGGGTGCAATATTATTTTCACCGATCATAACTGAAATGGCTCAATGAAATTAATAAGGAAATAGCTATATAACGTCCGTAGTCTGTTTTCTCGCACGGACGGATAATGCCATGGGATTATGTAACAATTATAGTAAATTTATGCAAAGAAAAATCCATTGTTTTAACCAAATAAATAACTTATAATACTTGAAAAAGCCATAATGCTCTGAGAATTTAAAAGTTTTTTACTGAAATTATTCTGAATAAAACTTCCGATCAAAAATATCAATTTGACTAATCTTAAAGGAAATTAAAATCGTTGACATTCTTTTAGCATAAATAATTTAGAAAATTAGTTTTCTAATTGGCTTTTTTTTTTAAATTAAAAAATATGGAATATTTACATAATTATATAATATTTCTTAAATTTATTACAACTAAAATATAATTTATGTATACTCAAATATATTTAATTCTCTTGAAAACATAAATTCCAAAATTACACAATTTTATTAATAACAAAATAAAATATTTCAATTTTTTTCAAATCATTGACCTAAAATTTGTTTTAATTAACTTCAAGTTATTTTTCAATTAATCTTTTTCCAAGTATATTTTATTATCACAATTGTCATCTAAACCTTAAATTATTAAAGATGATTATTAATTTACTTTAATATCTAAATATTTTCATAAAATCTACACAATTCAATATTTTTATGTATTTAAATTGAAATGAACTCTCCAAAAACTGACTAGTAAATATTAAAAAAAAAATATTGTCATTTTATCACTTTTGTAATACATTAAACCATTAAATCATTTTAATTTTCATATTCAAATTATAAATAAAAATACTTGGGAACAAGACAAAAACTATATCTAATCAAAGTGTTATGCCGATTTCCGTTTTTCCCTCACCAAAAAAACATATATAAAATTTTTACATCACAAAAATTTTCATTATAAACTTAAGTATTGGACAAAATTTTAGTATAATCAACAAATTAGCTATAGTTACTTAAAATGATATACATGCTAACATAATTTTATTTTTTTTGTTTGTAATCAGTTAGTAGTAGTCTAGCCATCAAGTTTATTTTTTTTTTTTGAATAAATAGCGACTAATTTATTATATACATTCAACTATAAAACATAAAAGCATAACTAATCAAAATTATTATTATAACAGCATAAAAATATATTTGAAAATTATAAGCGAGAGATATGTGCGTATTAAAACATATGTCGGCAAAATGTTATGCAAGGACAAAAAAAATAATAATAATAATAATCATAAGATACTTTTATGGATAGGCGATTTGAATAGATTTTGATGGTTTATAGATTGTTTTTTTTTTTTTTTCAAAAAAATTTATTTTGTAAATTGATACTTTGTCGCATCGATTAGTTATGTTATAAATTTTGATGTGTTTTGTGTATATACATAGAGATTTATATATTTTTATTAAGATTATTGTGTCATTTTCAAGTATTTAACTATTAGATCTAAGTTTATTTAATGCAGAAATGGTATAATTGAAATTTGATAATTACTTAAAATGAATGTTGAATTGTTAAGTAGTTAAAATTTTGAGGGGATTTCAATTTTAAAAATATAGATTTATGTAGAATTGTGTCATCTAGTACATTATTTAGTTAGTTAGTTAGCTGATATATTGATTAATATGCCAATAACACGTTCTGTAAATCATCACACTGTATTTTTCTTAAAAAAACTGAAAAGTTACAAGATATTTTATACAATCAATAAAATTAATATCCAATTGCTGCGTGCCAAAAAAGATTTTTGAATTTGAATTCGTACTAGTGAGCACTGACATTGGACCTATTAATTTTTCAAACATATTTTAATGAAATGACTGGTTCACATTTATTAATTTGCTGTAAAAGTAGAAAATGACATGACACCAATGCAGTAATTCAGTGCTTTAGTAACTAGTTAGTTGGCAGTTTGCCTTTTCTTTGATTTGAAGCAGTTCCGGAGGTAAAATGCTATTAATACACCAATTATAGGCCCACAGTCAACTTATATACTGACTAATTTATTGTTTCCTTTATAGTACATATCGACGAGTACATATCGACAATCTCTTAAGGAAAAATTGTAGTTTCACAGGACCTTACTTCTAATCCTTGATCAAATTGTTAAAGAAATACTTATCTAGGATCCTTCCTTAGCCTTCTGACTACGGTAATTATAGTAAATTCTTTCTGCTGCTAGCAACATTGCTAACATAAAATTATAGATTCCTCTTTGTCTGCTCGGTAGATGCTAAAAAATTGCTAAAACTCCATATTGAACTATTTTTGGTAAATTTATTTTCATACTTTTCAACACCGTACCCGTCGCTTATGAAATTAAAAATAGATTTTTTGAAACAATATCCAAATTAATAATTTGGTATACAAATTATTTATGTCTAAATCAAAAATATGCAGAAAAATATGTTTTTCATCATTTCGTGTCATCGTGTCAAAACCATATAGTAATATAAATATTATTAGTCTGGTTTATTATCAATATTTTTTCCTTTGAGACATGAACCACGATATATTCAAACAAAAACAACCATCATTTTAACATAGCAAATATGCTTTGCCAGTCAAAAAATTTTTCTTTATGTTATTGTCAGGATTTTTGTGTGGCATCTAATAATAGAGCAAGAAAAAAATAAACTATAACAACAAAAATCTGTAAAATAAAACGTATCATATTTCCCTAAACATTAATATCCATTCTTAGAAAAGAGATTAGAGAAATTCCTTTAATTTATTTGATACATTTCACTCAAACCAAAAAAGAATATCTATGCTCAAAAGAACCCCACAGCTAATTTACTGACATTGATCGTAAATGCGTCGTCGTGTTCACTGAATAAAAAAAAAAATTTTTTTTTTTGTTTCTTATTTTCTTGTTGTTCCAAAAACATCTGTAATAATTTTTTTTTTATGAAAAGCATAAATCCTGGGCCTTGTTTAACATAACAACAACAAAAAAACTAGCACGATAGTAACATGCAGAAAAAAAAAAATACAGAAACATAAAAAACAAATTTATTTTCTCAATTAAAAGCCAATCAATTTTCGCGCTTTTTATATCACAGAAAAAAAAAAATATGCAATGAATCGAAACGTACACCACAGAGCAGCGATCTAACCGACAAAGATTTTTCTCTGATTATTTTCAGCGCCATGCTATTTTTTTGGTAAAGCAAACCTAATGGAAATTTTATTTTTTTCCTATGAAAGGATTTCTTTGATTTTTCAAGTTTAACATAAAAAAAAAAAATTTTTGTTACTCACGATTCTAAGAATAATATGTTTTTAATCACGATCCAACAACATTGGCTTACACAAAAAAACATATACGGTAATATAAAATTGGAAAAATGTTTATTTGAAAATTTTGTTTTGCGGAAAATTAAAAATTAACAGCTGGCATATATCACAATGCTGTCAGTGTTTCTTAGTGAATGAAAAGATAGAAAAATAGCCAGAAATGAATTTTCTTTTCATTTCTTTTTTCTTTAACTTAAATTGAAAAAAAACATTTGACTGGGCAATGTCATATAATTTGACAGTTGTTGTTATTATGTGGAAAATTGTTGAAATTTTAACATTTTTTCAATTCAAATTTTAAAATATTATTTTCTTTAAGTTCAGTGAGTGATGGAGTGAAATATTATTAATATATATTTAGAGCACTAAAATTTTTTTAGAAATTTGTAAATATTATTAAAGAGCTGACAACTTAGTAAGAGGTGTTAAGAAAAATTGACGTTTCGAAATATTATTTTTTAGAATTTTGGTTTTAGACAAATTCTTTGCCGGTTTTTGAATTTGCCAATTTAGCAGATGATGTCAGATGATTTCAAAATATTAGATTGAAGTTTAATGTAAGAAAAACTTTAGAAACAGGCAACTTTGGAAAGAGGGTGGACAGAAAAATGAAATAGCAATTTATATTATTTATATTTCTGTTTCTCGGATGGTGCGACCTAGTCTAAGAGGTAGTCTATTGGAAACTTTATATTAATCCTAAAAAATATAGTTTAACTTGGTAAATATGCATTCAAAATATGGCGAGATATCGAAGGAAAGCTAGTAATATATCATTGCCAATTATAAGAGTTTTTTCCATCAGCCAAAAATTTTACTTTTAGGATTTATTGACCATAATCTGCTTCTACAGTCCATTAGAATCATAGTCCAAAGCAATCCATTGGAAACATAGAATCATTGAAAAATTAACTCTAGGTTTTTCATATAATTTTGTGAGGGTACGTTATTCCTTCTTAAGTTTCCGAAAAAGAAAGCCGTTTACAAATTTCAGCATAAGGATTTATTGAGTATAATATGACACTAATGCTACTCAAAATAGATCCAAAAACTCTGATCCTTCGAATTTCAAAAAAAATTTCTTTCTTAATATAACATTTCTTCATGCTTTTCTGCTAAATTAAAATGAACAAAGCTTATAACAAAATATCGCAAATAATCAACAAAATTTTAATTTTAGAAATAAAGAAAATCCAAAGCTTAAAATGATATTAAAATCTCATAAACCATTTAAAAATTATTACCACATTTTGTGCGCTTTTTAAACTATAAACACATTACTTCTTCTGTCACAGAGAAATTCTTTTTTTCATTATTTATTTATTTTTCTTATTTAATTGCCAAAGCTATAAAAACACCAAAAAAATAAATAAATTCGGACCAATTCATTTAACAGATTTTTAATATATTTTTATAGTTTATTTAATTTTTTATGATGATTCACAAAAAAAAAAAAACCGAAATTACAAACAGAATCACTCATCGCACTCACCATAAAAGATAAAAATCTTCACTTTGTGATACGGTTGCAAGTGTTGCAAAAAAAAGATATTAAGTATCTGTTAAAAAATAAATTCACCCAAAAAGATCGTTAAATCTTTTTCTGTTTTTAAACATTTTCGTTTGTGCGATTTTTTCTTCAAAAAAGACCAATTTACTTAATTAGTAACACGTTTCATTCATATTGCTTTTATATATCTGGTTCAGAGCACTAAAAAAAACTAAAACCAAATACACTCATCCCTCGCTTTACGGAAACTCGATTTACGGAATTTCGCTATAACGGAATTGAAAAATTAATTCTTGGTTTCTGTTTACGGAAAGAAATTTCGATTTACGGAAAATATTAAGCTGACCTAGTAGGCCTTGCATTTTACAATATTTCAGTTTTTTTTTTTTTTTGGATTTCCAGAATGATAACTAAACAAACAACGACCGATTTACGGAAAATAAAAAATTTGCATACACATTTGTACATAGTACAAAATTTGCATACACATTTGTACAAACATTTTAAAAAAACTCGATTTACGGAATTTCGATTTACGGACAACTTTTCAGGAACGGATTGTTTCCGTAAAGCGAGGGATGGGTGTATAAATAAAAAATTTTGTAATCCTTTTTTGTTGATTTTGTACCTAAAAAAAATTTTTTTTTTTTTTTTGGTTCGAACATCATTTTTCACTTTAATCAAAAGATTTTTGAACCGGCTCAATAGTTTATGATCGTGTAAATTGTTAGTTTGTGTCTGTCCCTTCCTGATCTTTCTTCTTTTTTTGTTTTTGGTTTTGGTTATGCCACATGGAAAGGAATTGGATTTTTTTTGCTCCTTTTTGTAAATTGAAAAATAAACAATTTCTTTGTGAATTGTTTTACAATTTTGATGTCAAAAAAAAGGAATCCTTGATAATTTTTGTTTATAAAAATTAAAAAAAAAAAAATTTGAACTTCTTGCTTTTAAAATTTTTTAGTGCCGACAGGCAGGGCTGTAATTTCTAATATAAATTGATTCAAATTAATTTATACATATTTAAATTAGAAACGTTTATTTTCTGAACAGAATATTAGGTAGAATTTGCTAGGAGAAATATGACGTCAATAATTTTTAGATTATATTAAATTTTGCTCAAAGTCTGACTTTTCCCGGCCATTACTTCGCTCATTCAGTTCTATCAGAATACGACAGTAATTTCGTTCATGTGATATGGTAGTTTCAGCAATGGCAGAGTGGTGTCGAGTGATTTCTTGTATCTTGCGTGTATTAAGTTCCATTAACTATTTACTTCTGTAGTCTGTAGTCTTTTATTTGAGAAGTCTATATATTTTCTCACTTGTTAAATTCTTTGAACTGAATTCTTTGAACTGGTTGTTTAACAATTGTCTGATCTGGACAATTGAGGTATAAAAACTTTTTAAAAACCTAATAATATCATCTGATATAAATTCGGCCTTCACATTAGTTTTAAGTTGGCTCCAGTTTGTGTAATTTTTTATCGAAATTCATTACTAGATTTGTGAAGAGTAGCCTATGTACACCTCAATTTTCCCAACAATGAAATGCTGTTTATTATTTCTTCCTAATATTTATTAGAAATATACAAAAAGTTTGACCCCAAAAATCTATTGAAATTAATAGATCATTAATAAATTTCGACAATGAATAGTTTACTCCAAATTTCAATCAATATATCCATGAATTAATCATGATTTTCGAAAAATATTAACACCCCTGCTATCACTGAAGTGATTTTAATTCTATTTTTTTCTGCTCAGCATGAATGTTGTAATTCTTATGTTGATAATTCTCACTATATACTCAAGAATTAGCTCAGTATTATTAGTTAAGCCCATCTGCTCGGATTTGTATTAATTTTTCTTCTGCAATAACAATTTTCGGTTTATTTCTGAATTCTTTATTACTCATTTCTTCAGATTAACAACAATCAACACAAAGAAGCAGAAAAAGAAGAAAAGAAGGTTTTTTTTACACAAATTATAGTATTTTGTCTGAATGGGCATTCAGAACTGTTGGAAGTATTATATAAAATTCCTGTAATTTAGTATATTTACAGCCGCGTTCTGCTATAAATTTTACTGGGTAAAATTATTTTTAAAAGAAAATTAAATGATAAAAATTTGATAAATTCGATAATTACAATATTTACAACATTTTTAAATTTTATATTCTGGTCACTTTACCAAAGTTTTGTGTACGCTTTAATAAAAATAACTTAGTTAAAATTATTAATAATAATGGTCAGCCAATTTCGACAGGAATCCGTGCTTTGATTATAAAATTACCCAAAAAAAAAATAATGTTATAACAAAATATCATAAATTTTTGAAAAAAAAACTAAGAAATTTTTATTGAAACAGCCCTCCATTAAATCCAGAAAGTAATAAATAAAATGCAAATTAGGGAGTTTGGATATTATCTTCTTTTTTTCGTACAAAGATAAATCTTAGCCTCTGGTACTTAAAAAAAGGCGGGGAGGGTTTTTTTGTTGATTGGAAAGAGCTGGTTTTTCAATGGGATGGTTTTGTTTTTAAAAAAACAGGTAGAAATCTTAATTTAAAACCAAATTTTTTCTTTTTGGTAGAAAATTAAAGTTTTCCGCCATAATAACAAGTGGGTCACATAAAAAATTGTTGCTCTTTTAAAAGAATGATTTTTTGATTAATTTAAATATTTCGAGAAAATTTGTAAAGAAAAGTTAATTTTGAAAGAAAGTATATTAAAAAATAAAAGAATTTAAATAAAGAGGTGGACTGTTAGTTTGGTAATTACAATTAAAAGTTGATTTGTTGCCTGTCTTAATATTGCAGAAGTGAAATGTACGAATGATAAAACTAGGAGGAATTAATTTTCGTAAAATAAAGTCTATGGTTTTGGTTTACGTTAGTATAAATCTAAGCAGATATTACAATTATGGAAGATAGAAGATGGACGAAACTAATTATGGAATAGATACCCAGATAATTTAGTGAGCACCTAAAACAATGGAAAGGCGATTTATGAAACGATTTCTCAGGCGACTTATAAATGCAAACTGGAAGAGATTGACACAAGAACAAGAACTGTAGGGAGAATTAGAAGTGCTTATGCTCTCTAAGCAATTGAAGAAGTTTAGCACATATTTAATTACTAACAAAATCTGAATTACTAATAAAAATGGATTACAATGTTAATTTCAACACTATTATAGTAACATAAAACGCTCGGGTCAATAAAATCTTATAATAATAATAATAATAAATATTTAAGATTATTGTTTTGGTTTGTTTGAAAGGTGGCGCCAATTACTCTTTTCTTTACTGCATATCAACATATCCCCCTCTCTTAGTAATATCATTTTTATTTGCCTAGACTTACCCCGATCAAATTATCAAGGAAATATCTGTTTAGCTCCTGATATGAGCAACACAACATAATTTGATGAAATTCAATCTAATCTATTAAAACAAACTTTACCATACTCTTTCTAATAATAAAAAATCGAATATTCTATTTGATAATTGTCTGGCAGACATTACATCTTGGCATAAAATTAAATAAAAATAAAAAATATAAAACCATTAACATCCTGTTTACATTTAAAGAAATTAAATAAAAACTCTCAAAAACCTCCCTTCTTTATGTATTTTTTTGATGTTGTTATTGCTTCTGGAACAATAAAATCAACACTTATTTTTTTCAACTAACCATAAAGATTGTCACTCTTTTGTATCTTACTTTAATGATTTTAATCATAAAAAAAACTTTCATATAAGTATAATACATAACTTTCTAATCATCATGTGTTTATCTGTCTAAAAAAAAAGATATAATAATAATAATAATAATTTTTATTGATAAATGCAAGTTTGTACTTGTGACATGCCTTCTTCAGCATAATAAACATAATCATAACATGAATTGAAAAGAAAACTTTATTATTTATTTTTATTTTTCTTACAGATATGTACTTCCATTCCTCCGCTAAGAATAAAACTATCTTAGATATTTTTCTTATGATCTAAATTCAAAATCATTTCAATCAAAACTTTTTATGTATAACTGGTTTTTTGATTACATTTTGACAGTTCTCAAAAATATTGGAAAATTTTTTTTTTTTTTATATGTTGTATAAAAATGTATCTGATAGATATCGAAAAAATTTTAAGGCTCTATGAAATGTATCTGATAGATATCGAAAAATTTTTTAATGTTAATATATAAAAAAAAAAAAAATATGGAAACAAAATCTAGTCATTTTTTAAAATCACTTCAAAAATTGACATTGTGGCGGCGACAGTAATAAATAATTCTATGTATATATGCAAGAAAATATCTTTTAATCAAAATCAATATTAAATTTTTAGTTTTTTCATTATGTTTTTTTATTTTTGAGTTCTATAAGTGGAATTTTATTACATAAATATTAAATATATACAGCTACATATAATTTTCATTTTATGTTATTTTTATGTTTCTTTTCGCATCAACATTTTGATGTAAACTTTTTTGCAATTTCATGACATTAGTGAGTCATTAATCAAAAATTTTTGATTAAAAATTTAATTTAAATTTTTTGAAAAAAAAAAAAGTAAACATAAAAACGCATTAAATCTTTAATTCTTTGTCGTTTTAATATTTATTTATGTTTTAAATTTATTTTTTAGTTGATTTTAAAATATTCTGTAAATAAATTTTTTATTACTATTTTTTTTGGGACCTGTTAGTTTAGCGGCAAATATTTTTGTAATAAAAAAATACTTAAAAAATTTATGCAAAAAACAATTTTTTTTTATTTTAATAACATTTATGTTTACTTTATGCTATATGGTAAATAATAATAAAATATTTTGCAAAAAAAAAGTAAATAATTTGTTACAAAATATAAAAATAAAAATGGTTTTTAGAAAAAAACATTAAGAATTTTTTTTATTAACCGGAAACTAATAAAAAAATAGATTTTATATTAAAATTTTTGATCAACAAAAATAATATAAACAACAAAAAAAAATATTATATGAGGGTCAGGCATCATATGTGAAGTTTATATTTGATTTTAATCAAATAAATTACAGTGGGTGCATTACACTCCAGGCGCTAAGACGTATTTATAATCTTTAAAAATTTCTACTTTCACCGACAAATGTAGAAAAATAAAATAAAATGTTAGTAACTAATTTCTATTTTTTTATTGATTTGTTAAATTTATGATTCATCTTGTGTGGTTTGGATTAGGCTATTTGATAGTAAAAAGATCCTCGAATAAATTTTTAAAATTTAGAAAATTTAAAAAATTAGTGTTTTGTATTATTTTTCTATCTTTTACTAACACTTTAGTAGCATAGCAGGCGTTCAAGCTGATTTTGTAGTTCGAACATATAAGTGAAGTTGAAGATCAATGTAAAAATTAGATAAAATGACAAATTTATGCTAGAAACAAATTAAAAAAGATTTTTTGAACATAGATAAATTGTTTCTAGGATAAAATTCATTGAAACTTATGCATAATCTTAACCCACTTGGTTCAAGTTGTGTACATAGATTTATTGTAATTTCTTTTAAAAGTATTCTCATTAAACTTCTTACTTACAAACTGGCAAAGTTCAGATTTTCAATAAATTCCATTTATAAAACTTCCAATTTTCAATACAGCAGCTATTTTGTTGTTTAATGTTTCTGAAAATATCAGAAATGACTGACAGTAGAATGTTATTTTTAGAATTACCCTAATGAATTAACTGTCAAACTGAATTTACTCTCAGAACCGAACACTGTCGGTCTCAACTCAACTAATTTACAGTGAAGAGTACCAAAAATATGTTCGAATTACACATTTCATAATATTGGTCACTTTTAGCCGCCACAGTCGTAAAAGTGTTAAAATAATTGTCCTCAATAAAAATGGTAATTTTCTCATATAAATTAATTATTTTATTTTTTACATATTTATAATATGTTTTCATTTATATAATTTTTGTATAAAATATGCAAATGATGTCATTGAATTAATAAAATTATGTTTTTTTTTCATGTAGCATTGGGTCATGTATTTATATATACCTCCTAGTGTGATCAGCTTGAATTTATTAATTATCAACATAAAAATTTCTAATTATAAATATACTTTCAATTAACGCATAATTAATTATGTTGGCAATTAATTATATTAAAAAAAAAAAACCTAAATATTTTTTAGTGAACTTATTTCAAATTCGAAGTGAAGTAATTAATTTTTCAAATTACAATTCAAATTCAAATTTTACAAAAACCATGAAATTTTACAACACAAAAAATTTATTTATGAAATTTTCATCAAATTTTCTTCTCGTCACAGTTAAATTAATTTTTTTTTTGAACAATATTCTAGTGAAAAATTAATATATCTGTTTTTTTTTCAAAAGAAATGTTACTGTCACGTATTTCCAATTTTGACATATCATTTTCTATATTTTCACACTTTCCCCACCAAAAAAAAAAAAATGATAATAAATAAATTGAAAATAATTTTCATATTTACTATAAAATAGAAATTTTTTTTTTGAAAAATTATTATAAAATTCTCAACAAAATTTTCACGGGTTTATTATTTATATTTTTTTTTTTGGTATCATTAAATTTATGGAAAATCATTGATTATAGTTACAAAAAAAAACCTAATATTCAAATCATGATTTTCCAATTTTTCTATTATGTTGTAACTATGAGGTTCGACCGAAATAAATTTTATGTTTTTTTTTTTATGTATTATATGTATGTTAAGAATTATTATAAATTTTCATGTATCAAATATTTCTATTCAGAAAAATTGTAATGGAAAACGTTTTATTTTATTTTGTTAGCTTGAAGGTAAAATTTGTTAACACCATACTAGAAAATTGATTTTTTTGTTTTTTTGTTTCTTTTTTTTTCGGAAAATATGAAAATTTATATTAGAATTTTCAATAGTGTTTTTATATATGGAAGAGAAAATGTTTTAGAAAATTTGGGTACTGTTAAAAGATAAATTTATGTTATGTAAATTCTATGTTTTCTAAAAATAGGTGTTTCTATTCTAAAATTAAAATCTTTTGAAAAAAATGGTTTTTAGAAAGAGATGGTATGTAGTCAGTGTCCAAAAAACATAATGAGCTTGAAATATAAATAGATACTTAGGACGCGGTACTTTGAAGAAAATATCCCAAAAAATTGCATATATTTTTTAAATTGAAGTAATGTCTGTAAGATAGTAGCAACAACATATCCACCTCTGTCAAGAAATTGCCATAAATTATTGAATTTCTTTTTAAGTCATTGTCGTACGGGTATTTATTAAATTTCTTTTTATTATTAAATTACTTTTTAAGTCATTGTCCTACGGAGAACCTTTCTGCTAGCAATCCGCATCTAACTCGAGAAAATCCTCTGTCTATAATTTTCGTATAAAAAACTTATCAATCAGTTTATTATTTCGCTGTTTTTCAGGAGTCGAAAAATTAAAATGTGAAATAAATTAGTCACAAAATGACTAACCTTAGGAGGTGCATAGAGGGTAAATAATTTTCCAAAATTACTACAATTGTGGTATAGCAAACGACGAAGAATTTCTTCTTGTAATTAATTTAGTTTTCAATAATTATCTTAGTAATTCCAAATAATTTTCGAAAATTTATATAGCAAAAAAACACCCAAATTTTGTAATAAAAAAAACAATAATTTGAACATAAAAATTTGAACATAATAAGTCCAACGGCGTGTATAGCGAACAAAAAAGTCTATAAATTACGAAAAAATCAGAGCAATTATGCTTTCAAAATTAATTCTTTCAAATTACAATTTTTCAATATCTAATGAATTTTGAATAATTGACCAAATCAATGATTAGATATAAATATTTTTCAATCGAGATCAATTTTTGAGACACACAAATTGTTAATATAAAATTTATATTCACATTTCATTTAATATCCTTTTACATAAATAGTATTCCAAAAAAATTTCCATACAACATTGAATAAATTTAATGGAATTTCTTTTAAAAAACAACACTGAAAATTAAATAAGCAGAATTTTTTTTATGTTATTAAAGCAAAAAAAACTCACGTTTTTATTCCCTAATTTTATTAAATTGAACTAAAACATAAAATTTCATATCGAATTTTAGTTGTTGTTGTAATCAAATAAGCTTTTAGTCAAGAAAATAACGAAAATAGCTCAAAACACAAAAAAAAAAATTATACAAAAGAAAATGCTTTTAAATTTAAATAAAATTCTTTCATCTATATTTTTGTAGAAACTTTTAAATAATATCTTTACGATAGGGGAAAACTACCATACAGTGACACAATTTTTTTTCCGACAATGTAACTTTTTTTTGGACATAATGTAATTAGCTTAAAAGTTTTGTTGAAGTCTTCTGCTATTAAAAACATAGCAAATTGAATTGAATTTTTACTTTTTCCTGAGTTAAGAACATTTTTATCAACCACTTCTAATTGTTGATATAGGTGCCATAGAGTGGCATATACCAGTGTCATCAGTGATTATTTTATAAAAACTATTCATTGAAAGAAAAGTATTTATAAAATAATTGTATTAACATACTTTTTATAAATAATGCAGATCAAGGGAAGATAACCTAAAATTAGTCGTATTATTTAACTAATTTCTCTGAAAAATTTAACTTTTAAGTTTTTAATTACGTCGACTGATTACTTGTTGCATTGCTAGTCTCTTCATTTGGGGTTTTATATATTCCGTACATCACTAATAACCAAAAATAGTTAAAACTGCACCCTGCATTAGATAATACGAAAATTTATCACACGGAGCACAACGATGTTCAAGTTCGTTCAGTTTGGGAAATTTAATTTTGTTGTTCCATTAAAAAATGATTAATTAAAATATTAATTAAAACATTTTTATTTGACATGTTTGTACATGAAATTATTTTAATAAACACTGTGTCACTAGTTAAATACTGCGTCACTATTTGTTAGTTATATTACTTTCGCCCTTTTTTAAGTATCTAACTAATTTAATTTAATGAATTTATTAAAATTAATACTTATACTTTATGGTAAAAATTGCCATAAAGAATATTTAGGCCATAAAGAATAATTTTTATGGTAAAAATTGCCATAAAGAATATAACCCTTAATGGGAGGCCTAGGCCCGATTTGGGCTGCTGCGTCATTGAAAAATGGTTAAAATATAATATTTTAACTTACTACTTCCTTTAAATTTTTATATGAAAAGTAAGTCATTACAAAAAATTTGATTTTCACTAAAAAACTGCACTGCTATTTTATTGTGATGTTATCTCGACTACAAGTAAAATGTAAATGAGTCAATAAAAGCAAAATTAAAAATAATAAAACTTTGTGTGAGAGTGACACGTCAAAACATGACTGTTAGAAAAATATGTTCAATATGTGCCATTAATTGACTTGTGTCACTGTATAGTGGTCTCCCCTACATGCACATAACTATTTATGAAAATTTTCAAATATAATGTTTTTTTCTATTTACAAAAATATCAAATTGGTTACAGTATCAAAAAAATTACATTTACATTCTAACATAAAAAAAATTATGTTTTTTTTTTATGATATTTTATTATAGTTTTATAATATTTTTAAGATTCAATTTATTTTATATAATATTTTTCTCTCATTTTCCAGGATATTAATAAGGACATATTTTCTCCATTTCGTGGATAACAAAACTTTTTCCTTCGAAAAAACTTTTATATAATAATAACAAAAAAAAAAAAAAAACTAACCATCCTTGGGAGCAGCACTCAACTTGTATTCCGAAGGAAAAAGACAATTTTCAAGGTTTTTATAGTTTTACAAAAAAAAAAAAAAAAAAATTTTTAAATTGAATTTTTTATGTACTATTGCCTTGATACACTTTGATGTTATATCATGCAACAAGAAAAATAAAAGGAATAAAAAAAAAAACTCCTTAAAAAAAAAAAACGGAAAGAAATTGATATGAAAACTTATTTATATAAAATGTCTGGACATTCTCACCGGGATATTAAAATATTCTAAGAATACAGTATATCTTTTTATCTAATATTTTTTATGTAAAAGCATATTTTTTATGCAATGCAAACATTCGGTTGTTTTTTTGAAGTTTTTTGAATTTTTTTGAAGAAAAATATAATTTTCAAGGATAATAAAAAAAAATAGAAAACTAAATTTAAAAAAAAAATTTAGTGAATATGATGTCTCAGGAAAGAAATAAAGATACTTTTCCTTATAAGGACGATAAATATTTAATTTTATTTCAAGAAAAATTTTATAATAAATAAGTTAAAAAAAAATATATATAATATTTATATTTATTTACTCTAATTTTTGCATAAAAAGTGTTCAACATTTCAAGCATATTTATGTATGCACCAGACAAAATATCTACAGATATAATAATGTAAAGAAAAATAATAATAAAAAAGGATATACACAACATAACCCAAAAAAATAAAAATTAAGTGTAAAGTGTAATAAAAATACAAAAAAAAAAAATTTTTTTCATGATCAGAAAAAAAAGTGAAAATATTAAAATGAAAAATGTTTTTCTTCTTTAAAAAAAAAAAAAAAATTTCCTTTACATAATAAAACATCATATAATTTTTTTTTTTAAAATGTTATATATTTTTGTTACATGATTTATTAAGTGTTAAAAAAAAAAATATTAATAGCATAATAAATTGCAATAAATTTTCATAAAAAATAAGGAAAAGTGAAATATTATTTTAAAAAATAATAATAATAATAAATAAATAAATTAATAAAAAAAACTATGAAAATGCCATTATCAACATTACCAACAAACAAATGGAATTTTATTGGTTCAATAATTTTAGCTATAACAGCGAGAATTATGAACCTAAAAAGAATAAAAAATATAAATGGATATAAGATTATTTTTGTTGGATTTACAATTTATTATTGTTGTTTGACCAGTACGGCATCTGGTAAGTTAAATTTCTACTTTTTAATATTATTTTCTTTTAAAATATAAAAATAAAAATCATTTCCTTTTACTGAAAATTCTTTTGAGAAAATAAATATTTATTTAATTTTATATTTGAAATTGATTTGGTGTAATACAAGCTAGGGTCATTAATTATTATATTAAAAAAAAAAATAAAGGAGAAAAGAAAATTGTGCTGATAATTTGGAAAAATCGTTTTTCTCCTGTTGATTAGATTTATTTATTTTTGGGGAAATTCGGTTTTGAAAATAATATGACAGAAAAAGTTATTAAATATATATTAAGTTATGTTGGAGAAATGGTGTAAAATGCTTGAGAGTGGATGCTAGGATTATTTGGTCGTAGTTTATCTTCTAATTATTTGAATATTGTTTTCAAACAACTTGTCTGTACACTTTTGAATCAACTTAGATTTGTTAACAAGGAATTTTCAGTATTTGTTTTCCAAATTTACAACATGACACTATTATAGTTCATATTACAACTAGACTAGTCACAACTAGACCGAATTTCGGCAAAGATACCTACTGCTTCCAGTACTTTGAATAAAAAGGAGGTACCAAAATATTTTTTTATTGAAGGTTCACAAGGTTTGGAACAATCGCAACGAAATGCGAAAACATTTCATGTTCACCCTGGGGCCTTCTACAATAGTTAACTTCGGATCGCCGCATTTTAAAGCCGTGATCACGAAACATTGTGTATCCTGTTAGTAGTGCGGTTGCCAACTTTCAGGAGAATGCTTCAATATACTGTCAGTATTTTTGGGACTATTCATTAAGTCTAGATTAGCTATAATTGGAATTTTCATATTTTATTTAATATCAATTGCCATTTATAGAATTCGTAATTTACACCATCCTGATTTATCTTATCACAAATATAAAGCCGCCATTTTATTTGTCACGAATTTTAATGCTACACAAGTTTCTTATAAATTTCTTGTTTTATACTAAATTTTGACAGAAACTAAACACAACGCCTTTCATTGAAACTCAAGTAGACCAAAAAAGTTAAACTGACGTCGTTGTTCCGTCATTTTATTTCAAATGTCGATTTTTTAATTAATTACATGAGAAACGTCAAAGACTCATGTTTCTGTTTACAATTAATAAGTGTAATTTGTGACATCAATTGTAAAGCAAATTAAAAATCTTGAAAAGGATTAGGTGTATGTTTTAAGTAATTAAGGAAAACCGAGAGAAAAATAAGAGAATATTCAAGGAGAAGCGAGACAAAATTTAGAGAGTATTGAATGAAAATTTAGGAGGCGTTAATTCAAATTAAAACTATTATTGTTAATACTTCTTTAATAAAAATGAAAGTTATATATCTCAAGAGCCTGTAGAGACTCATAAAAATCTGTGCAGCTCAAAATAAGTTTGTAAGAAAAAGTTATGCAGCTGGAGAGCGTAGTAAATCTTTTTTTAATCAAAAATTATAAATTTAAGAAATAATTTAATTTAAAAATTTAATTTTAATTAAATTTTCATATTCTTTTGCTTAGAGAATTTCCTTTGTGAAAAATGAAAATAAGAAAAAAAAATATTTTTAATTTTATTGAAATAGAATTTTTCCAAGTAGAAAGAATCATTATCCACATTTTCTCTTACAACAAATTTTTATACACATAAGTTTCCCAATGCCATACATTAAGAAAAAATAAAAATAAAATAAAATTCCTTTTTTACAATGTCGTAACCTTTTGCACTTTTAATGTTTATTCTATTAGTTACGTTCCGTAACCCAAAAGTAAAACCAAGTTCATGTAAGTGTATTTCTTTCTTTTCACAAATTTGTCGTCTTTTCAACATATTTATTTAGCTACATAAAAAAAAAAATAAAAAAATTCCATGCTCTATTACCATATTTGACTTTGAAATATGCGATGAGGGATTACTTACATTTGTTATACACACATACAACATAAGATTTGTTTTTTCCTTTTTATAAAATTTTGAGGTTTTTTTTCTATTTTTGGAAATTATTTTTTTTTTAAAAGACCATGAAACCGAAACAAATTTGAAATTTTTTTTTTGGATTTTTCTTTCACAAAAAAAGAAATGGTATTGATAAATGTTTCCCATTTTAAGAAAAACCCCAAAAAAAAAAAACGGTCTAAATTAATTCATAGCGATATGTGGTAATCGGAGAAATGAATTTCTTTAAAATAATTTTCGATGGTGAGAAAAGATCAGAAAAAAAATAAATAATATATTTTTTTTTCCTTTTAAGATATTTTTTTTCCTGAGAGGGTGTATCGAGATTAGGAGCACATAAGGGATCGTTATATATATTTTATTTTAATTCTAGGGACTGTTTTTTTTTTTCAAAAGAAAGTGTCAAATTGAAAACATCATTTCGAAATTGATAATTTAACGAATGATTAAAAGTCTAGACAAATATAGTTAATTTGATTGAATTGATGATAAAAGTTGAAAGAAGATAAATAGAAAATAATTTACTTTGCTGTCACAATAATTTTTGATAAAACATAAGATTTTTTTCTAGCAAGTTTTTAATTGAAATGTATTTTGTAAATGGTCTTAAAAAGAATTTCTAGAAATTAGTATAATATTAAATGAGTTGTGATAACTTGTTAAATATAATTAAGGCAATTATTTATATTATAAATTTGATTTAAGAAAATTTTTTAGTTTTTGTTGTTGAGTAGAAGATTAATTAAGCAAGAAAATTGCAATTTGTAAAACTATTTAATCAGTGGAAAAGTTTTATTGTTAATAGTGAGAAATATTTATTTCTTGTACAAGTTGGATCTATGCTGCAGTTAATAAATCGATACTGTCTGTAGTTTTGGCACTATTAATTAAGTTTGGTTTAGAAACAATAGGGGGTCTCTTTCATTCGGAAAAAGTGCTTCTAATAATTTTCAGTGAAACATGACGTTTAACAAGTCTGTACTGATCAGTCATCTGGATTTTTTATACAAGACATTAAATTACTATAATTTCCTTAATACTATAAAATTATTTCAGTGACGATCATTAATTCTTAAAATTCAGATTTCTCTTCAAGTCTTTATAGGGATAACTGAATTCCTGGAGTTTTTTAAAGTGTTTAGCGGATAATTTAAATTCCTGGAATTCGTGGCACTTGAACTGGTTTCGACCTCCTTAATTGTTCAAATATATAGTTACGAGCGGGCAGTTTTCTTATATTTATGGTTAGTTAAAATAATAAAGCACTCAATTCGGATTAAACATGAGAGGACATAAGTCTGGTTCAATTAGAGCTGCTGAGTCGGTAAAAAACATAGACTTCCAACTCTTATTATATCATCTAATAATTTTAGAGTCCAAGTTGGAGCCATATATTTTTTTCTGACCCGGAAGAGTTGAGAAAGATTTTCTAGTCAGTGGAGTTCGATCCAGAAAAAATTTTCTGAATACGATTTCAAGTAACTATAAATTCCGCCTGACGTCCGACTTTATGACTCAGACTACACAATCCTGGATTCAATAAGTGAGTTTCTTGATCTAGTTCTTTGTCTCCTTAATAACACTACCTATTCAGATAAATTTTTGAAATGAAATGAACATTTATTGAATTTCAGATTAATATTAATTGAAACGAAAGATTTAAGTGCTCATTTACATTTTAACACTATCTTCATTATTACAATAAATTCATGCTGAGTCTTAAGTACCCATCAAAATATTTATTTCATTATATTATTCCTACATAAAACTAATTTTTTTTCTGTCATTTTCATAAAATCTTCATCAATTTTAATCAACCTAAAAGAATTATCTTCAAATTAAACTCATTTGTAATTTAAAAAAAAAAAATATATATTCAAATCACATACAATAATAACATAATTTCTATAATATTTAAAAATTTCTGTAAATATACTTCATCTTAATCTATAAATGTAAATGAATTTGATCAAGAAAAAGGAAAAACTATCTTATAGTTTAGCCAGGCATTTAACAGAAATAATAATGTTTAACCTCCCGCAATCAGAAGAATTTCAATTCAATTTTATTATTTTTCATTTTATATTATTTTTTTTATATTATCAGAAAAAGTGAAAGAAATTGACCATAAAAATAATTTATATTTAGTCCGTTTTGAACACAAACATAAAACTATATAAGAAAAATCTCCATAATACTTAATTTTTCGGACAATATAGAATAAAGCAGAAAAAAAACCTATTTTTCAGAATAATATATATAAAAAAAGAATCTTATAAACTGGGACAAATGAAAAAATGCGTATTCAATTTGGATTAAAAGGAAGGGATCACTAAAATTGTTAGAAAGTCAAAATCCAGAAACTTTAAAATCTATAAAACTGGAAAATATATTTCAGTTAAAAGAATATCAAATCTGTAAACATTTAACTCGTTTTTAAAATTGGTTTAGGTCTAGGACTCTCAAAAACTATTGAAGGTTTGATTTTTGAAAGGGAATGTTGGTTCGGAGGAAACACAAAACAATAAATTCATCAATCCTTGCAACAATTTTTCCCAAATTTAATTAATTTGATTGGAATGACAGGATCATTAAGATTGCTATAAGCCCAAAATCTAGAAAGTTTGAAAACTGCAAAACATAAAAGTTAGAAAATACAAAATTTACAAAACATCACCGTTATTCTGCTTTTAAGTTCAGGTCCAAGATTAATGAATTCAATTAAAGTTTTTCTCTGTGGAAAAGGTCTTGTGGATTAAAAAAAAAAAAGAAATAATAAAATCACTCACTAAGTTGTCAATATTTTCAACTCTTCGCCTAAATTTAATTAATTTAATTGAATTTGGATTAAAATGTGGAGATTATTCAAATTGCTAGAAAATGAAAATCCAGAAACTAGAAATATTTTTGCTTCCAGAAAATAGAAATTCGATAAAAAATAAATTTTATTTCATTTTTTTTTTTTAACTTTACGTACTACGTCTTCAAAAACTAATAAATTCAGTTAAAGTTTTCCATTTTCCAAGGCCATGTTAAAAGCAACCCAAAAATAATAAAATCACAAATTTTCAATCCTTTAAATTTTTTACCACACTTAGTTAATGTGAATAAATTTTAGGAAATTCTAGATTTTGGTGCGGGGATCAACAAACATTACCAGAAACTTAAAATCTAAAAAGTTTAAAATCTAGAGAACAATCGAAAAATAATTCCCACAAAGAAACCAGCCAGCGTTTTCTTTTGCACTCTTTTTTTTCTGAGAACTTTTGGTGTTTCTAGATTTTAGTTTTTCTGGAACCTGGACTACATACCGTATCCTAAAAATACGAAATATCTTTTACGTCTTTCGTCTCAACACTTTTTTTTTCTAGAAATAAGTGAATATAAAAAAAAAAACTCCTCAGAATGTGTTGTAATAATATCTTTAAGTATATAACATAATCCGCTCATAAATGAAGACAAGATATCCTTTTGTAATATGATTTTTTATTAATAAGAAAAAAAGTTGATATTTTTTTCTCTGTATTTTGTTGTTGATAAAAATCAGATATGACATTAAAGTAACCTATAAAAATTATTTTAAGATCTTTTCTGGCTAGTCTTCTGGGGTAACTACAAGATAAAAAAAAAACATGATATATTTTTTATTTTATTAAATAAATAAGTTTTTTTTGTGAAAATTGAGTGGGCATTCATTTCTTTTACTTTTTTTTTTTTACTGATAAGTCATAGAAGTCTCACTTTGAGTGTAATAAAAGTATTATTATTTAGAAGAAAAACTGGTTGATCAGGCTAAGTTTTTTTCAATAAATTCAAACAAGAAAATGGAAAAAAATAAAAAAAAACTATTATTACACCCTGAGATAACCCCTATAGGCTTTTTTTTTATCATCATCATTCATTGATTATAGATTGAGACAATAATAATTTTATGTATTTTTTAAGTTATTTTCATTCATAGGAGCGCGAGATTTTGTGAATGCTAGACTAGGTTTAGTTTGTTTATTGGTTTTTTTACGAACATTGTGATAATTATTAGATTTCAAATTTATTTCATAATTTGTTGGTCGTTGTGTTCTCTTTTGACTAAAATGGAAAATAATATTAATTATTTATTTACTCACTCAAAAATAATGAATTTAAAATGAAATAAAATTAAAGAAAAAAACGAATAATTAGAGAAGTCTTATCGCTACAGAAACAAAAAAAAACGCTACAAAACTGTAGATGAATGTAAAGAGGTCACTAAAGTCATCGCATTAATTGATTCTAATGAAATTTTTCTTTGTTTTTATTTTATGACGTTAATTTCTTCTCTTTTTTTTGAATAATAATCACAAATTGAAATTTTATAAAATAAACAAAAATAAAAATTAGTTTTTTGATTGCATTTTATGTTTTATTTATATTTTTGAGGGGTTAATGATATGTAAATACAGGTTTTTATGTTGAATTAACAGTCAGATTAGTAATTTTTAATAATGACAGGGGAAATACTTGTTTTTGGAGATGAATTCTGAATTTTTTTTTACTAAAAACTGATAAAGTAATTGACTTGACTAAAAGATTTAGTATCCAATTAGTCAGATATATTCTGCTTCTGTTCAAAATGGCGATTATTTCAATTAATTACATCTAGTTTCCATCCTAAAGTTAGAAAAGCATATAAACTAAAAGTATTCGGACACAAAAAGCCGTCTAATGGAACAGTTGGGCAGATTTCGGCGAGTGAGCACAGTATAATGCCCCCTAATTTTAAACCAACCAAATATTTACTGATTTGTAGGACAAAACAATCGTCAATTGGACAGTAGAATAGGGGTTTTAGTCCTCAGTGGGATGGAAACATATAATCCCGTCCTTCTTTCAAACTATTTAAGCAATAAAAAAATTATTCACGCAAGAAATAACGAAAGTTATGTGGAAACAACAAAAATTGAGATAATAAAAAATTCTGCTAATTTTATTGATTATCATTCGCTGACTGCAAGAACTAATCTTGACATTAACAAATTACATTGTTTAACCCCTTAAAATTTAATCAAAATTTAAAGTGTTTAGCACATTTCAACATTTTATTTATTTATTTTTAGTTTTAACGTTTACTTTTTATCTTAAACAAATTACAAACTTTTAGTTCAAATATTAATAAATGGGAGTGCAATACATCCCACACTAACCGAACATTTTTTTTTTTTATATATATTTAAAGTCTTGTGGAAACTTCCTCCACAACCAATAAACCATCATCATCATCATACAATATTAACTAACAAAAATATCCGTATTACTAATAATAATAAAATAATATGAATTATCAACGATACCTCTTTGTCGTCTCTCCGTACCGATCCGTTACCATTACAATTGTTTAATCATATCGCAAACAAGAATAAAAACAACACGAAAAAAACAACAACATTGAAATATTAAATGAAATTAATCTTAAAGCAACACTCCCCCGTATAATCATATTATACACTTGAGTGTGATTACACAAAGTTTTGGTTAGCATAAAAAAAACAAAATTATATTCCAGCTAAACAGGAATTTTTATATTGGGCTAAGCAATTTTTATAATAATGATACGCGCTTCTTTACAGTAAAGATAAAAAAATATATGCGATAATTTCCGCAAATGTTTGCATTTTGCGAATTAAAATGAAAAAAATAAGAAGGCGTTTTGGTAATCCACAGTAAACTTAAGACACTAACAATTGAAAATTGGTGAAAATCATCTGCAATTCCGTTTTGGAAAATTACAAATAAATGGGTTTGTTAGTTGAAAATTGATTTATTTTATAAATCGAAAGTCAAGGGATTTAATTTTTGTGATATTATTTCCCTTATATCCTTCATTTATTCCTGGGCAGAAATTATACATCCTGTCCATCCAAAAGAATTCATTAGCTTAGGTTCTAGCTGAAATGGAAATTAAATGAATAATTTTAAGTGGTCATTCATTTTCCGATCATTAGTTATGTGTACTTTGCTTAAGTGCTTCAATTAGCTTAGACTATCCAAAAGTTTCTTCAATGGAAAATTAAGCCTGGACATTGTATTGCTACAAAAAACACGTCAACACACTTCAGGTTTAGCAAGCTTATGTCTTATATCCTTTTTTATTGATCAAAAACTGTAGTGGTTTCGCGAAAAAAATTTCTATTTATACAAAATTTTGGACAAAAACAGAACTCAAAAGATTGAAACTGATTCGGTAGCAGTTTTTTCCCAGAAAACTATCGCGGAGCAAGTTTTATCAAAGAAAAATGACATTATTACCTAAAATGAAAAATAAATGAAATTCCACTTCTACGCCAACTGACAGATTGGATTATTTAAGAACATTTTGTGCAACTTACAAATTAAGAACTTTCTTAGGTTATTCATACCACATTGTTTTTTATAGTAAAGGCCAAATGTTACGACGAAGTGCAATACGGTTAATATAATTTTATCTAAAAATCCCGCCAGCATATTTTCCTTCTTTTTTTTTTAACTTGATTAAAATATTATTGCACATAAGAAAATTGATTTTTTTTTTTGGAGGAAGAAAATCTCATAAATTAAATCACTACGCCAAAAATAATTTTTCTTGATTATCATAAAACATTTTTTTTTTTTACAATTTGTTTAAGTAATTTTATTGCTTGCTTGTTTTTAGTATGAAAAAGTCATGAGCTTCTGAATAAATTTTACTTTAGATCGATTTCCATCTTTAATAATTAGCCAGAACATTTAAAGGATTACATTTTTCAGGATTACTAAATCTGTCTATTCCCAGTCTTGTTTAAATGAAAAAAAAAAAATTTAAGAATCCGCATTTCCGCAGATATTCGTCGTAATGCCAAAAATCTTCCTCTAAATTAACTCGTATAAAAAAAAACGTACGCGGTATTCGTCGTAATGCCAAAAATCTTCCTCTAAATTAACTCGTATAAAAAAAAACGTACAGAGGAAACAACATGCCAATTTGCGCTAATTAAATGAACGGAAGAAGAAATGAAATTAACAAAAAAAGAGGAAAAGAAAAAAAACCGTCTGGCAAAAATTTCATCCAAAATGTTCTCGCCAATATTGCCGTCATGAATTTATTGCAACAAACCAAGTTTTTCTTCTTTTTTTGGTTTGTAATCTTTTAATTTCATTTTGGCTTTTAATTTTTGGGGAAAAAAGAAAAACTTTTATTTTTCTTCATTTTTAGGGAAAAACTCATCTTTAAATAAAAGAAAATATATTTTTATTATTTTTCTTGATTAATTAAATTTTTATATTTTGGCTAAGTGGAATGTCGAAAAATGTATTTACTGTCAAAGGAAATTTTCCGGATTTATATTTTCCTTTTTTTTTTGGTGGGTGGTTTTTTTTTTGTTTTGGAAAATTTCTATTTTATTGAAATATACAATTTTCTGAAGTGGAGCTTTTTTTTTTTTGGTTGTAATGGAAAATCTTTAAATTTATGATTAAGAATACATTTTATATTTTTGCTAATTGGAAAATATTGAATGAGACACGTGGCTTAGATACTTAAATTATTATTAAATTTTTTTTTGTATTTCAATTGTAATTTTAATATTTGCTCCAAATAGCCTACGTAAAATGGTGTTATTTTGTATAGAAAATAAAATAAGGGGGATAAAATAATTTCTTTTGTGTTTGTATAGACAAGTTTTTTTTTTTTTGGGGTTCAATGGCGTCTATTGAAAAAGTTTTATGTAATTAGAATTTTCCACTGTTGGAAAATGAGTCAAATAATTATTATATTTGAAATATTTGAACATTTTAGACCTTGTAATTTTTATGATATTTTTTACTCAATTAGTCAAAATATCGGGTTTAGGTTTGTTAATAGTCGGAGTAGGATTTGTAAAAAATATAATTTAAATGAACTTTTATAACTAAATTCTCCAATCTTTAGTTATTATTATATTTTCCTACTCAAGTATCAGTGAAAACTTCTGTAATTCGACGCTCTTCATTTTTGGTCTCTAAAAAAACCATAAATTAGAATGAAAACTAAAATAACGACAGCCTTTCTTCAGCCAAGATTAATAGTCCATATTTTTTCCCAGCAACTCTACGGCCACAACCCACCGAGTCGGCAACTGGAATACAAAATTTCAACCAAATGCAGTGAATTTTGATCAGAACGTTCATTTATATCTTCCACAGTTTTATTGAAAGTCCTGGCTTCAAGAGTAGTAGATAGCTAGACCGGAGGAAACAATATGCTTACTTGATCCAATGAAAACTTGTCTCACCGACTAATATCCTTGCTAAAACATTCACGCAACATTTCTACTACTATTTCTTGAATAAAAAAGACACACTCTCTAAATAAAGTCTAAAATAACTTCTCTATCTGACTGTAACATACTAGATTGCAATCTAATTTTATTACTTACTATTATTAAACGCCTCTGTATAAAAAAATTTCAACTATTTTTCATTGATTACCTTAAATTTTCTCTAATACCTTTTAATGGCACATATAAATGTTAGAAAAGAAGGAAAATAAAAATATATTATTTTTTTTAGGGTCTAATTTTTAAAGCATGCGTAGACAATTTTCTTGGCACATTCTAACCACAAAAGAATTTTTTTTTTTTTTTTTTATATTACATCCGACAGCTTCATATACAAAATAAATTTTATTACATCAAATGATACATTTAAGTATCTATAAGTAAGACGAAACATACAGATTTTTTTCTTCATTCAATTTCTTTCCGTAAAAACGTATATAAAAAAAAAAACAACAAATTCAAACTAAGTACAATTCATATGACGACCAATTAATGTCAGAATCAAAATTTATTACCGATTATAATAAATTTATATAAAAATTATTTAACGTCCGCTTTTAACTACATTATTTTCATTTTTATCATAGTCCAAAAACATTAATGCTTACAACTATTTTACTTCTTTCTTTTTTTGACAATAATGTGTAGAATATTTTGTAAGGATAATAATCATGATTTTTATGTTTTTTTTTTTTTTTTATGAAATTTATTTTATTCTGGTTTATTTAAGTTAATGTCTTTATATTTTATAAAGATTTTATTTTTGAATAAATAGATATATTAAACAACAATGTTGTATTTATATGATAATCATAAATTCATCTGACGGAATTAAATAATTTCCGGAATAATATAAAAAAAAATGTAGTTTTTAACCACAAAATTACATAAAATAATCTCAACCAACATTGATCTTAGAAAAATATTAAATTTTACCCTTAATATCACAAGGAAAAATTTGACAACAATGACACATAACGTGTTTTATGAATAGTAGTTCATTAATGATGCATTTTTACACTATAATACTATAAAAAAAAAATATTGAATGAATGTTATCTATGATTTTTATGTGATTTTTATGAGATACCACAAAAAAAAATATTAATGAAACTTTTTATTATCACTTTTTTTTTTGCTACTCTTTTAATATAATTAATAGTCGTTTAAAGTAAAAAAAATTTCGAATTTATTTTCTATGCTGGAACAGATGTCTTGTTATCAAACTGAAAATTGATTACTAAATGGTTTTTGAAGCATAATTAAATAATAGTAATATAATTAAAATAAAAGATTGATTTTTTTTTTGTACATAACTTTTCAATACAAAAGTCATAAAAAAAAAACATTTAATTTTGGTTTCATAAAATTGTAAATTGTGGCATATTTTTGAAAATTTCTTAGAAAAACTATAAAATTATCTAATTTAAAATTTTTTGTTAATTTATTTTAGAACTAATTTTAAATAATGAAGAGAAAGAGTGCTTTAAATGTAATAAAAATTTTCATTAACACCAATGTTTAATGCTCCGCAAAACAATTTTTTTATTTATTTCGACACAAAAAACATCAAAAATTTAGTTTTATGAATTTTATGTATTATTTTTATGTTTCTGTTTTTAGTTTTTTTTTTTGGAAATAATTCAAATTATGTTAAAATGTAAATTGGATAAATTTTTATGCTAAATACAAATTTGTTTGGAAAATGTAGATTAAGAGGCATTGTACAAAATTTTTTCCAATGATTTTTGTTCACCAATTGAATTATTGGAGGAAATGAAAAGACGTTTTTGGTAGAATTACTGGGTTCATTGGTGTTGTTTTGCTATACGTTAGATGCAGGTAAAAGTTAAAAGTGCCAGGAGTCAATTTCAAACAATGTTATATCGCGAAAGCTACTCCAAAAACTGTGTCATTAGGGAAAAATTATGGGAATTTTTACAGTGGAGGTAGTTAAGATCTCGAAGATTCCTTCTTTATTTCCATTTATTCGCGTAAGAAAACTTAACCACCACCTTTAGAAAAATTATGAGAATCGATAAATTGGAATGGACCTGATTTAAATTTCTACTCTGTCTATTTTTCCCTTGATTATTTTATCTATTTTCCCTTTGATTCCTTCTTTATTTCCATTTATTCGCGTAAGAAAACTTAACCACCACCTTTAGAAAAATTATGAGAATCGATAAATTGGAATGGACCTGATTTAAATTTCTACTCTGTCTATTTTTCCCTTGATTATTTTGTCTATTTTTCCTTTGATTAAAAATGACCGATTTTTAAAGCCAATTGATCCTAATTTTCAGTAATTTTAATGGAAATATCTTTTTTTTTTTATCTTTAAGCTATTTTCACGGAAATATCTTTAACTTTTGTAGTGAAATTTTAACTTATTTTCATATCAGATTATATTTTTTCACTATACTTTAATTTCTTTACCACCCACAAAATTATAATACGCTCTGAAACTAAGCGTTATTCCGTATCATTTATTTTGACCAGTGGCACTATTTACCCATCGGTTACACCACAGAAAAAAGTAGCATATTAAAAATAAGAACTATTAACCTATAAGCATAACAAATTCAACTAATTTTTAATACATAAACGTAGAAAATTTAACTATTAAAAACATAACAATTTAAATTTATTATTTATGATGAATATTATCATTGAAGCATGTTAAATGGTGCGAAAGTCTACATAAAAAAATATCTTATAAATAAGAATTAAATTACCTTGAAAGTGGGCGCCCACCGTTACATGATTTTTTTTTTTTCTACTCTATTTCAAGATTTCTTTTTTTTTATGTTTTCAGATTGTCTTATGTTTTTTTTTTTTTAGTTTTGCAAATATTCGTGGTTAACTTGTCGTCAAACCACATATAACAGCATGTAAAAAAAAAAGAATCTCAAGTAGAAGAAAAAAATATTCATCCGCCCAGGTAAAGATAATTACCATTATACCCAATAACTTTTAATAAAAAAAAATGTCCAGTCATTTTTATGAAGTACAAGTTTTGTTTTTTTTTATGCAGTCTAATGGTAAAATTATTATAACAGAATCTGCATTTTTAATTTATACTTTTGATCCAGTGGCAAGCCATCTCAGAGATCTGATCTGATTTTTTTTTTTTTGCAATTTAAAGAATTTATAAAAATGGCATCATAATTTTTTTTTTTTCCCCATACCATAAATAGTTCAAATATGCCTGAAGCATTCTCTTTTTATACAGAAAGCATAAATTTTAAATAAATTTAAGAGAATTAATTTAAAAGTTCAAGTAATTATCTTTAGTTATTCTTAAAAAACATTAAAAATTGTCAATTCTCTTATGTTTATGACTAAAAATGATATAATTAATTTTCACAACATAAAAAAAAGCAAAAAACGTCAAATTTTTTACAACAAAATTTAATTTTATGTTAATTGTTATGTGACTCTTAAAAACAGGAAAATCAACTTAATTACAGTCAATAAATAATCAGAAATTATTGTTATATAAAAAAAAAAAAGCATTAATCTCTAAAAATCATTTTAAGCCTAATTTCATAGTTATTATAAATTTCGTATAACATTTAATTAATTATCCTTAACATTAATTTAAATGCTTATCTTTATTTGCACCTAATAAAAGCCTAAATACAAACTATAGATAGGATAATAGCTATTTAGGCAAAATTTTGTAATTAAAAACTTCCCCGTCAATCCCAATGCAATAAAATTTAATGTTCCAACAAGGCACCACGAATAACAAAAAAAAAAAAAAAACAAACAAATTAAGCTTAAATATTTTTGCTATAATAATTTAAGTTGTAATTAAAAAAAAAATGGCGCGCAGCAAAATTACTGTGCAGTAGTTTCATACGTATGGGATTATTTCCGTGCGGGGGAGACCTGCACTTTATGCTAATGTTAAATAAATCATACTAAGTAGTACCAAGTATACTTGTTAAATCCTTATAATAGTGAAATTTAAAAATTAGATTCTGATATTTTACAGTATAGCGCCCCTAGTGAAGAACCTCCCAATTTTTTATTTGATTGTACTCTGTATTATCTTTCAAACGAGCCGTTTTACATCGTTTTTTGTAAATGTTTACAATATGTAAATTGCATTTTGAAGACGAATATAATTTGCGCCATCTAGCTGCAGTATTTTGAATTATACTAACTAGTATTTAGTTCTATTCCGTGTATTACATTTCTAATAAAGAATTACAGTTCAAACATAAGGTTTATTATTCATTTTGGATAATGTTTACTATGTTTAATTGGCATTTTTACTTGTTACAAACCGCGAATTACGGCACCTTCTGAACGATCTTGAAATAGTTTCAACCTTTATGTGATAGAAAGTTCTTTAAATTTTCCAATATAGTATCCCGAAATATTTGATGTACACTATTACTATGCTAAATTATAAGTTGAAAAAGTTTAAATACCAACCGGACAGACAGACGACAAAGCGCTAATATCAAGAATTTTTTTTTCATCCCAGAAAATGAAGGAATATTTATTAAAATAAAATAAACTTTTACACCCTTTTAAACTCTTGACAAATAAATATCAACACAAATTACGAATTACGAAAAAAAAAATGGAATTTCTTCTAAAATTTCATCAAAAACAACACAGAAAAACTAAACATAGACCACCATTATCTCTACCCACCACCACCAGCACGATTCACTAAAGCTACCCAAAAAAAAATATATATACATATATAAATATTCTACTCCCTCTGGGAGTATTTAAGAATAATGACCTGTCAGACTCATCTGGACAGGATTATTTTTTTTCTCACAAAAAAAAAAAAATTAGAAACATTGAAAATCAAAATCCTTGTGCTCTGTGCATGTAATAAAATTGGAATTATACGGTGGCAAAAAAAAAAAATAAAAAATATAAACTAAAATAACATGAAAATCTTATATGAAAATACCTTTCGTGATCTCTGGATTATTTAAGGATTTTTCTATTTTTATTTTATATATATTTTTTTTTATACCCACCTCTAAAACACACTATCATACAAATTAGGGAAACAGAGAGCGCAAAAAAAAATTCTACACAAATATATTTTAAGCCTCTATAGGCAAAAAAAAAAAAAACGAATCCTGACAGTTTTTTTTTGGTAAATTTTTCCCATGTTAATGATAAGAAAGTTACTCAGATTATTATAATATAAAAATATACCTCCCAGTACACTAAAATAGTTTTTTTTTCCTGTTTGTCATTATCCTATAGTTTTGGTAGTTCGTCCTTTTCGTTGTCGACCTATAAAACTTTCATCAACGCTAACATTCTGATGACCTGGTTTATTTGGTTTGTTTTGTTTTTATCATTAAGTTAATTTTACTGTCCGAAGTTTCTGTATTTATAAATAGTCAGTCAGAGAGAATTGTAATTTTCAGTTGAACAGATTAGCGCGAAATTTTCTGTTAAGGACTAATTAGTAACAAGTAAAAATCTGATTTAAATTTAAAGCATTTTTAGTTTATCTGTAATTTCTAATTAATTTGGAATCTATACTCCGTACCTCATATTGTGCTTACAAGGATTTTTTTTTTTGCTTAATCATTCCTTTTGGTATTTTATACGTTGCTCTTTGGCCCACCATACGTTTTTTTAATTTTTCTTTTGTTGCGTTTTACATTAAAATATCTTCACTTTAAATACCGGGTTTTTTTTTTGTTTGTTTTGTATATCAAAATATCCTTTTTGGTTTATACAAGGATTTATATAAATTAACTAATTTTGATAACGTCCTATGTTTCTCTTAAATTGTATATTAGCTATTTTATCCTGGATAGGCCTGGTGTTATACAAAACCCGGAATTAATTTGATTAATGATATAAAAAAAGACACATCAACTAAAAATAAAATATACTTTTTTTTTTTGTAATTTCTTATCGTCCTTCCTTTGTCTATTTAGGTAAATATGTGTGTAACAAGGAACAATATAATTAAGGAGTTGGGAGAAGAAATTATACAATTTTTTTTTGTTGTTGGTTCTAATTGTTGTTTTTTTTTTGTGGAAAATACGGAAAAACACATTAAAATTGTAAAAATATACGAGAGTAGAAAAACAAAAAAATAAGTGGAATTTAAGAATTCAACATTTCCACTTCATGGCTCATTTTAACACAATTTTTATGTAGCAAACAAACACCTCTAAAATACATAGACCAAAAAAAAAAAAAATAATTTAACAAAAACTTATTTTCTTAATGATTCGAGTAGATTTTTCATCATTATCTAATGTTGATAAATTAACTTAGCAAAATTGAAGCATCTGAGTGAACACAACACTATAATGACCACAAAAGTGTAATTAGTCAAACTGTTTTTTGGAAAAATAATATTTTTTTCTTACTTGTCTATGTTGTCTTGATTATTTGACAGGACTTAATGTGCTTTTTACCCTTTTTTTTTTTTTTAAAAAAACAAGAATTTTGTAGAATTTTCAATTCGTTTCGATCATCATCCTAAAAAAAAAAGGAATTTAAAAATTTTTTAGTTTTTTTTTAATGTTCGATGCTCCCGATTATTTTCATTGAATGGTTTATGTTTGTAGTAGCCTTTTAAAAAAAATTTATATATAATTTTCTATGCTCACGGATGCATTTGACACGTTCAAATCAATTTATCAAATCAATGATGATGTCTATAAGAATTAAAATGATTTTTAGTTAATGGAACTCATGCTGGGTTTGTTTTTCAATACGTTTTAATAGATGAATTTTTTTTTTTTTTTCAAAAATTTGAAAATTTAGATAAGAAACCACAAAGAAAAATTAATTTTAACAACATTTTTTTTTATTTTTGATGATGAAACAAAGACAATTCACTAAAAAAAAATAAAATATTTTTATCACTTTTTTCCATTAAGTTTTTTAAGTGTTGGACAAAAGAATTTTAAAAAGTTTTTCTCGTCGTTTTTTTCGATGGAATTTATTGAATTTAACACACAAGGTTGTAATTAATCAAAAATAAATTTAATAGAATGGCATTTTATGATGGGGATTTTTATTGAATTACATTAAACACATTTTTCAGTTTTTTTTTTTTTTTTTATAAATTTCAGTTTGGAAATTTATAAAAAAAAAAATTGTAAATCGTTTATTTCGAAACTGGTTAATTGTTTGCGAACACTTTTAACCGAATCATTATTTTCCGATTAAAAAAAGCTTAAAAGTTTTAATATTTTTTAGAAAATATCTTCTTGAGAAATTTGTGACTGCAATGTGATGTTTTGGTTTTTTTGCAAATTTATGTTTCATTAGCCCATGTGATAGATTTCTTGATTCTTATTGGCTAATAATAAATTGTTGTCAGGGCAATAAAATTATTAAAATAATAACTTGCTGTCAACATTAATTTTAATCAAATTCTTAAAATTAATGTTGACTAATTTTGAAAAAATTTGTGAAGAACTCATTAAAAATGGGTCCAATTCCATTAAAACTGTAAAACAGCGACGTGAAAAAGATTGTTTCATTTAAATACTGGAAAATTAAGTCATCTAATTGTTGGTTCCTTAAAATATAAAATAGGTTATGTATAAGCATGATTTATAATTCTCATTTCATAGAGAGGATAGGTTTACTTACACTCAGACACTGATTTTAAAAAACTGCCTGTAATTTTCTATTACAATGAATTTATGTAATTTTTATGTTGAAGAACATTTGTTCATGTTTAAAAATTTCTGAAAATTACAAGAAAAACATATTCTTTTCCACGAAAAAAAATCATTTATTATTTGCATTTTATTTTGAAAATCAAATTTAGTGATTAAAATTTTTAAATCAAAAATAGCTTAAGTAATGAAAATCCCAAAACCTGAATTAAATTTAGTTCAATTTTCAATAAATTAAAAATCAATCTAATTCCGAACCCTGAAATAAATATAATTGAATTTTCAATAAATCAAACTTGCTGTGATATTGCTGCAATATAATTGTGCTGAAACAATTTTCCTCAATATTTTAATTTAATGCATTTAAACAAATTTGTTTAAAAAAAGCACCACACAGTTGTTTTAATTAATACCATGAGAATTTTACATAATTTTAATAAATATTTCAAAATTAAAATAGAAAATTGATATAACTACTTTCATCCCAACAATTTTCTCATATAAATTTCTTTTAAATTTCCACACAAGTCCCGGAAATATTAAATCAAATTTTTGTTTTTTCTATCTAAATATTTTGATATTAATAATTCATAATTTTTTTTTAATGTTTCTATGTTGTCTGAAAAGATCAGTTCTTTATTATTTTTTTCTCACACATACAAAATCCACAATTTTAAATGAAATTTTATCCCAAAAAAAAAAACACTAGAAGTCAATTTGGGATCTCCCCACTTAATTTAGAGTGGCAATTAAAAGATGTCTGAAATAATTCACATTATTATTTTGTTGTATTTAATCTTTGAATTTAAATTTTTTATTTGTGATTTTTACATGTGACAAATCTTATAAAAAAAAACCCCACACACAACTCCACCACCGAGCACCCCATGGAAAATTCATGCAACAAGAAAAATATTTTAAATTCAAATTTTTTTTTAAAAAAAGAAAAAAATTAAGAATTATTCTTCACAATATTTTTTTTCTCTTATGCTTTCTTAAATGCTAATACGACATGACAACTGAAAATAGGTTTCCCTGTTCCTATCTGAAAGTCTTGTATTTAAAAAAAAAAAAATTTGAATGTTCGGCTCATTACTTCTAAGTTTTTCTTCTTCTCGGTTGTTTTTTTTTTCTTTTTTGTGAATTTTCTTACAAAGAAAAACATTTTAATGGAATGCCATGTTCAGTTCATTGGAAATATAAACACACAGAAAATTCTTTTTTTTTTTAAATTGAGAAATTCCAAATTTTTCCTAAAGGAAAATTTATATAATACAACATAGACCATAGTGAAAAATTGAAAAGTGAAAATTAAAAGCCATTCAAGTTTAGTGCATATTCAAATTTGTCGCCAGAAAACCGGCAAGAACTCTTAATTATATTTTAAGCCCCAATCATTAAAGTTGACTGGGCACGAATTTGAAGTTTACTAGGTTTGTGAAGGGGGAAAAAATTTAAAAGAGCAAGGTAGACACAGTTTTTTTTTTGGTGGAATGCTTTTTCAATGTTTATTCAAATGTTGTATTTTTTTTTTTCCTTTTGGTTTCGAAAAAAACATTGAATTGCATCACGTCCAGATTTATCATTTATCGTTAGAGAGGAAACCAGCTGTCAAAATAAACTAAATTCTGATATTTCAGATATTAATTTAATTAAATAGGACTTATCGAGTATTAAGTACAGAGTGATTTTAATTATTATATTATAGTTTTCAGTTAAATTTTCCAAGAATATTTTGCACAGTGAAGTAAGCTAATTTGCAATTTTAAAGAACTAAATTGTGTAGTTCAATTTATTTTCAAAATTTATTCAATAATTCACTCTGTATTTTGTAAATTTTCCATGATTTCTGCATAAAAAATATTTCCCTTAAAATTATTACTAATAAAACTATCAAAAAAAAAAAGGAAATTTTATTTTGTGATGCAACTTTTAATTTAAATTACTCAACAGTATCAATAAAATCTGTCCAATAAATTTTATGAACTCAAACCAAAACAAAAACATCATTAGATATTTTTTTTTTTTTTCAAGATAAATTTTTAAAATGTGTAAAGTATCGCATCATAAAATCCAGGAAAAAATATACAAAAAAAAAAAAATTTTCTTGAAAATCATTTTCCCCATTATATCATTAAAAGAACAAACAAGAAGAAGAAGTAAATGAAAAATTCTTCTTTCTGACGGAAAAGAAAAATTAAATTTTTGAAAAAATAATCAATTTTGACTTTACCTCAAACACAAGAAGATAAATTTTCCTTCATTTTCTTTTTTGACTAAGTGAAAAAGAAAAGTCTTTTGAAAAACTTGTTACTTTTAATTTCATTTTCTCGACTGTAAAATTAAATTTTTTTATTGAAATAAAAAAAAAAATTTAGGTCACTGCTGTCAAAGGGTCAATTTATTTTTAGGGTAATTTAATTAAAAGAAAATTTCACAATAAAATTACATAATTTATATTAAAAATTAATATTTTTAAGGGGAAAAAATAAAAATAAAATAAAAAAATTCCATTAACTTAATTATAACAATTTTTAATATTCTCTGTACGAACTCATTACAAAAAAAAAATCCTTGGATCAAAAAAAATCCTTTCCTGTTAGATTAAATTAAATTTGTGGTTGTTGTATAATGTTTTTGTTTGAGTAAGTTTATAATTTTCTAATCAACAAAAGCTCAGATATATTTCAAAAACTCACAGAAAACTCATTACCAAAATTATTTGAACACCCTTGACAAATTGAAATTAATTTATATACGTTTTCATTTTTATGAGTGCATCTTCAAAAAACGGAATTATCACCCTTTTTCTTTCCTGAAATTCCACAAAAAAAAAAAAAAGGAAAGGAAAATGTATGCTATATAAAAGAATCTGTAATAATAAGGACGATATTATTATGGGCATAACAAAATTACTTTTATCAATTTACACGTTTTCCCTATACACGAGTATAATACCAAAAATTGTAAAGAAAACTGAGAAAAAAAAAATACTTAAGAATCCTTTGACAAGGTTATGACATGACTTTGAGAAAGAAAACGAGACTTTTCAATCAACTAACATTATAATACATATATATATACAGGAAATTTTCTTTCTTAAGCTTATTTTATTTTCTACATATCCTTTTTTTTAAAAAAATTATAGTAAATTTTCCATCCAGAAAAGCCTTTAACAAGTAATAGCTTCGATTCTTTAGTAACAAACAACAAAAAAAATATAAAGGATAAAATAAGGAAAAATAAGGAAAAACGATAAATTGAATTAGTTTACATCAAAGGAATGGAAAAAAAAACCGTATTCGAGAGAAGAAAATTACAAATACAAGTAATTTTTTTTTTGGGGAAAAATATTTATATACAAAGACCTTAATATAATTTTCACGTTCGCCTTATGTTTATACCCTTAAGAGTTCAGTTAACCATAAGATACAAACAAACCCCCTTATCATTGGTTTTTAGCTAAGATATATATTATGAACAGATATATCTATATACATATAATACGTATACCAATGATATTCGACATTAATATTTATGAAACTCAGTACTTTACAGATACATACTTTCGTAAAGAAGTAAGGGTTGTGTAAGTGACGGCAATTGGTAATTCATAAGATAAAAAAAGAAATAATAATATCAAGGATTCAGAAAGGATAAAGGGGATGAAATACCCCCCAGAGAGAGAGAACCAGCCATTTTCCAAAACACCAAAAAAAATAAAATTATATTTAAGGTATAAGAGAATTAGAATTTTCATTCCCCAAAAAAAAAAAAAAAAAATGTTCTGTTTATAATTTAAGTGAATTGGTTGTGTGTATTGGGATAAAAAATAGGGATAATAATATATTTTATAGCATGATATATAATTCTGAAATTGAGAATTTTAAATACCGACAAAATATTTTACTTACAATATTTTAAATTTATACTGAAAATTTGTACAAAATTGAATTTACCTCACGAATAAACATTTTTTAGTTTATTTTTTGGTCACATTCACAAATTTCTTTTGATTATATATTGTGATTTGAATTTCAACCCTCGAAGTTTATTTTGTACAATAAAATCTGTTCACTATACAAGAAATGGGTATAATTTGCATCTAGAAATCTAATACGCATTTTTTTTATATTATTAGACAACCATGACAGAAATAATAAATCCAATAAATTCGTTTCTTTTTTGCATAGATTTTCTTGCAGAAAATAGAAACAGATTGTTTTTTTTTGTTGATGTTGAAATTTGCATTTTTTGAAAATTAAATCATATACGTTAATACCATAAATTCGTTTGGTAAATCAGACGAGGGTATATAAAAAAGAAATGTTATATTTTTGTAAAAAAAACACTAAAATACTAATTGTAATAATGACCAAACGAAGAAGGAAACAACTCAACTAAACAAAAAATTTATGTTATGCATGACAAACATATTAAGGAGTAAATTTATTTAATATTTTTCCATTTTTTATTTTAATTTTTCACGCGCCACACATTTACTTTACATACAAGGAATAAAAAAAATATTATTCATTTTTTTGCATATGAAATAATTTTTTATGCTAAATTTAAATGTTTTTTTTTGTGTGAACAAGTTAAAATCTCCGTGGAAGAGATTTGAAATTTGCAGTGGTCTAAGTGTATAAATGTACCCATTAATCTTTAATTCTTTGTGGTGCTTTTGGTTGTTGTTTTTTTTTCTGATTTTTAATTTTTCTGTTTTTTTTTCTGTGGTATTTGCAACCGTACTGAATGAAAGCCTCCGGTACAGAATAGTAGAAAAAATGTAAATCAATTTTTGATAAGTGAAATTTTTAGTAGGAAAAAAGCATGTTAAAGTTTCCGAGAAATTCTCTATCAAGATAATAGGATAATTTTTATTGCTCGAGTTGGAATGTTTAACATTCTCTAGTCGGAATATTTAACACGAAGAAATTTTGTACGTTTCGCTAATATATTTTGGTTTCATTGCATGTTCTCCAAAACGAAACTTTGAAATTTCTCTAACATTCTTCCCGGAAAGAAAGCTTGCCTAACATTTTTCACGGACGGATAAATTTTCTATCATTAACCAGGAGAAAAAACTTTATACGTTCACTTAGCGTATTTGTTTTTTCTACGTTTTTCTAATATTTTTCTGGGAAAGAAAACTTCCAAATTTCTCTAACTTTCTTCTCGGAAGGAAAGAATCCCTAACATGTTTCGCGGGAAGAATGAGTTTTATAACATTATCCACGATAATAAGGCTTTTCTATACGTTTCTCTAACATTCTTCTTAGTGAGAAACATGTTTAATACGTGATCTCAAAGATGTGTATTAAATTGAAAAAAATTTCTAAGCGTTTATATGGGAGAAGTATCGTTTTATACGTATCTACACCGTTCTGACTACAATAGTTAGTAATGATTACGTTAAAGATATTCAATAAACTATCGATCATTACAATTCAAATTACAAATTTGTTTTCTGTACAATTACCATACTAATTATTTGGAAACTATAATTTACTTTCGTCCTTTTGGCAATATAATTTAACTTACCATTGGTAATTTCAATTTTTTTTTTTCCTTTTGTTTTTTAATATAACTACCAAAACACATCATAAATTATTATCTTTAACACCATAGAAAAACCAGAACGACAGTGAAAAAAAAAAAACACAAAAATATTTATTTCAGTTAAAACAGAATTGTGTGGTGGTCACTACTATAAAGACCGCTCTACATTTTTGCCTTCTGGACACTACACATACAGAACTAGTTGCAAAAAAAAAAAATAAAATCTAGATTATAAACAGTGATCCGCAGACACAAAAACAGGAACAACATAACACAAGAAATTCTTGAATCTTTAATAATGCTGTTTTTACGTATTTATATGCATGCTTTAATGTAGATTTTTATCGTTACAATTTTTTTTTTTTGTTTCATTTATTTCTTGTCCTCTTGGTGGACACGACAAAGTCGTTCTTGGCATAATACCAACTAAAAAAAAATTATTTTCTACATGCGCTTACCTGGTTATACAATCATATCTGTATAAAATTTCTAAATTCTCCAATTTTACAACAACAGAATAAAAATCGTGCTATTCTTTGAAAAAAAAAAAAAATTCCATTTTTATTTTGGTATGATCATTTTTCACCGATTGGTAAAACAACAATACCCATAACCCAACAACAATTTATATCTTTGACCAATTTTAGCTTCTAGTGTTTGGTATAAAGGTGATTTTTCCTTTGGACAATATCTCACAATATTTCCGGTTTTGTGTTCGCAAAATTGTTCATTATTCATGGAGCATAAATATATGTACGTAAAAAATCTATACAACATAATACATTTTTTTTTTTTTTTTTAATGTTGCTCCTGGAAGATAAGGAAAATATTATAATAAGACTTATGACACGAGTGATCTACAATAATTTTTATATGCGGTTTCCTTGAAAAATGAATGAAAAGAAAAAAATATAATAAGAAAAAATCCTTAGCAATGATTTTTGTACAGAAATCCTTACAAATAATTTATATAGCTTTTATAATATTTCTTACTTTATACTTACTACTGAAGTTTTTGTTACTAAAATTGTTGATGAATTTTTACTGATAAGGATTGGAGATGAAGTATTAGTTGTACGGTATGTACTGAACATAATGTTTTTTTTTGTGAGAAATTTACGTTCCAAATGAGAGCACAATCATGTAATATTTTATTTCAGTTTTTTTTTTTTGCTATTATAGAAACTGATGGTTTTTAATTTATGAGGATAAAATTGCGCGTTCATCAAGCGTGTTAAGATAATCACATGACAAAGCATATCAACATCATTTATAAGTATTACACTTTATCCCCAAGTAATATTATATAGAATTTTCAAATATTATATACCCATATTTTCTTATATATATATATATGTAGAAAGAGAGAACTGTTTTTGATGGACGACGACAAATGGCGTCTTAAATATGAATTTATCATTTCACCAGCAAAAGAAATAAAATAAAAAAAATGGAAATTAAAGAGACATTTTCGTGATTATTCATATTCTTTAAAAGATGAAGAATTTTATGAATATTTGTTTTAAAAATAATAATAATCATATTGTTAATTTAATTTAGTAGACAGGGTCGGGAGATATTGACAAGACATGTTTGGGCAGATAACTTTCTTTTTGAAATGTTTTATCGATATTAAATTGATATAGCTTCTGTATTTCTTTTTTAAATACTTCACATTCTCCTGGTTAGATAAAACTAAACCAAATTATCCAATTTATTTAGTAGATAAAAGACCTTCTGAAACATAATTTTCTAATATTTCTGTACAAAGATCTCGGAGCACGATATTCCTAATTTTCATGGAAAATTAGGAAAGATTTTCCAATTTATCGAATAGTTAATAGTTCTTCTGAAACATTATTTTCCTATTTTTCCGTACAGTAGATTTAGGAGAAGGTTTGTCTGAACATGCAAAATTAAGAAAGGACTGAATGCCGATTATGTACGGCTGAAAAAGTATTCACGGAATAGGGAAGAGTTCAAAAGTGTTTTACTTCGATTGTACGGAAACATTAGAAAATTATGTTTCATTTTCAGATAAAACCTTCTCCTGAATCTTCTGTACAGGAAAATATGAAAAAAGGACATAAGGACTTTTAAATATGCAATGGAAAAATACCATTTTTGTTTTACTAGCTGACAAAAACTGAACCATCTCTGTATCTGCTTTCTTTTGTAAATTTCAATTTTTTTTTGTTATTTGCTTGAATTAATTGACTATTTAAAAGCAACAAAAAAAAATTATGGAAATTATGAACATTATATATGGAAATTTTTAAATGCCTCTTAAAATAAATTTTGAATAATGTGGGACGAAAAAAAAGAAACGTTTAAATTTTTTTTTTGTTTTTACAAGATTGTATCCTTTGGATTCTTTTCAAAAAATCGTCATACATTATAAAAATTTATCAGAAAAGACGATAGTGTGTCAAAAAAATAAAAAAAGATATTGTAACTTATGCGAACAGCTGCAAGAGGTTAAGGATATCTTAAAAAGAACAAAAACAAAAAAAAAATTATAATAAATTTTTACTATATTTTTCCCTCTTAAGGGGTTCTCATTGGAATGTGTCTGTGTCTTCTTTATTTGAACCTCACCTAATTTAAATATGTATAAAAGTCACGTTCAATGGCTTTACATTGAAATGCTCTTATTACTTATATGACTTACAAACACATATCATTATGGTTAATTTTCTTTATATCAATTTTATTTATGTTTCATTTTATTAACTTAACCAGCACCAAAAATATAAAAATCACTAAAAATCTATAAAGAAAATATGTAAAATATTTTTATTTAGTGGCAAAAAAAAAAAAACACTGTTAAAAGTCAAGGATGAATTTGGGGTGATATTTAAATTACATTTTAAAGATATCATAAATTTTACATAATTTTCTTCAATATTTAGTTTTTTTTTTTGGGACTGGCTTTTTTTTATATTTTTGGTGGATGAGAAGGTCTAAAGACAATTTGTACTAAAGTCAAACTTTTATCATGGATTATAGGATCATAATATTCATTTACTTTGCAAATGAACACACAAAAAAAAAGAAAATATTGGTAGAAAATAGAATTTTTATGATGTTTTTCATGTGTGTAGAGAAAATTATTTTGGTTTTTCCAATTTGAATATAAATTTCCCAGAAATTTCTTATATTATTATTATTTTCTTTAAAAGGAATTTAATGGATTTTTATACAAAAAATTTTTTTTTTCGGGTTGCACATCAAAGAAAATAAAATGAAAAATTATAAAAAACAAAATTGAAGAAGAAAATTGCTTTTTTTTTTTTTTTTGAATTGTTGTTGTGGGGAAATATGTTCTTCGACAATCAAAAGAAAATTTTGATCTTGAAAGTAAAATCGATTATTTACGTTTTTCTACATTTAAAATAAGAAAAAATTGAAAATTCATTCAGGTGAATTGAAATTTGTTAAAAGGACAATTAATTGAAATGAAAAATGCTAAAAGATTCAGAAATAAAATTGACTTTTTTTTTAAAGTAAAAATTTAAATTTTGGACTAAAATTTAAATAATACTTTGAAAAAAAATGAATGTTTTAAATATGTATTTGCAAATCTGGGGTTATTGTTAAATTAAAAAGTAATTCGGAGCAACAGAAATCTTTCAAGGAGGAGACTACTTGTACAAGCACTATTTAATCCATTTAGTTTTCTTGAAAAACCTAAGATTCTTAACTATCAAACTAAAGAATATTGATAAGTCTAAAACACGAGAACTAGACTGTCACAGAGATTTACATTTTTTAAAGCTGATTAGGCAGTCATAACACCTAAACTGTTGGTTACTTTACATATGAGCCAATGCAGAAATAAGAAGTGGGTTACCTGTTTGGGAAACTCAACTTTCCTAAAAGTAATTTTAATCTTAAGAAGTGGGCATTTTATTATGACAAGTAATGAAATTTAAGAAAATTTTATTACTTGACATAATAAAATGCTTGTGAAATGCCAACTTCTTAAGATTAAAATAATATTTTTTATATTAATAGTAACTCATTAACTAAACTTTGTAACTTTAGCATTTTTGACAAATTACTAAAATGGCAAAGTCAATTACCGCTGGTATAAAAATATGCGCCAAGTCCACTTCTGAGGAGCAAGGACCCTAGATATTCTCAGATATTTATGGTTTAACATTTCAGTTTCAATAGAAATGGTATTGGAGATTTTTAATAATTTTCGAGTTTTTAAAAGAGTTTTTGCTATAAATCGAAGTCGAATTATTCAACAGTTCCTTATTCCATGATTTATTTTTTGCTCCACACGAAAACATCTTTCCTAATAATCTATGTTTTTTCAATTTATATGAAAAATTACTGGTTACCTTACATAATAACCAGTGACCCCTGAGAATTTGAAACAAAGTAAATTTCCTTGTCTAATAATATTATAACTATTGATATGGTAATTTTAATTATCTGACTAATTAATTAAATTATTCATATTACAACTAATTTCTAATAATTACTCCGATTGTCTTAATTCGACATTATTTCCATTAACAAATTAAATTTATTTCTGATTAAAATAAAATCTGAAAAAACGTAATAATCTAATTTTTTTAAAAAGACATGCAATAGAAAAATCTAAAAAAATAAAACCAGTTCAAAGAACTCTACAATAAATTATACAGATAATAAAATTATTAACACTACATAATCAATCATATTTCTGAGACATATTCATATTAAATAAAATTTCATTCTGAACCCCGAACATGAGATACTCTGATAAAATTTAATCAAAAAAAACAACAAAATAATAATAATGTCATATTCAATTAAAATAAATATATTTTTTTTATGCTATTGATAAGGAAAAATCAAAATAAACATCGTCATCTCAATACCATTTTTTATTAATTAATTAATTAATTAATAAATAATAACATAAGAATTATTTAACATCAACATTTTTTGTTTTCTGTGGCTCTCTCGCTCTTTTATGTCTGTGTCTAAAAATACACAAATTGCAATCAATTTAACAAGCCAACAACATTTTATAACTAATATACATTTGATAGATGATGTTTACCATGTTTTATTTTTTACATCATTTTCTAATTACAAAAATATCTTGATTCTTCCTAACCAATTACATCAATGTTCGTTTTTCTATTTTCATTCTTTTAATAAAATTGTTTTTTTATAGGAAAAAAAATTTCCCAATTAAAAACATAAAAATCTACCATAAAATTCATTCCCCACAAAAAAAAAAAAAATTTTGATCATTAAACCATCATACTACCAACCTGAAAAAAAAAATTGATTGTTAAATACTTTTGTGGTCATGTTTATTTCTCAGTTTTTTTTTTTGAGTTTACATCTTCATCATTATTATTTTTTTTCCTACAATCCATACCCTTTAGAACCTATGACATGTCAATCTTGAACCCTGAACAGCACAAAAAAAATAATCATGATTAAAAATTAGAATGAATTTTTTTGTTGTTGTTCGTTGAGGAAAACCTTCAAAGAAAATAAAAACTTGATTGAAAAGTCAAAACATTTCAATTTGTAAAAGTCACTATTAAACAGTGTAGATAGTTTTGGGTTCATTACAATTTTTTTAGAACCAATTCAAATTTATTTATATATAATTTTTTTCTTCTGCCTCTGATAATCTCAATTTGAATATGTCAGACCTATTATTTTGTTAAGTCAATGTCGTCGTATTTTAACTTTTGTGTAAATAAAGTCAATAATTTTTTTTTTATAGTTTCAATTTCAAAATGTAAACCCTTTTCCCTATAAAATATTTAGTCGATTAAAGGGGTTTTTTTTATTAAATTTACTATATTTTTTATGTGTATAAAATTTTCTAAATAATAGGATTTTTTGTTTTCTGTCTGTCAATATTTCTCTCCGTCATTTAAGATTTTTAAATCATTACAGACTGCAACATTTAACGTAACTTAAACATAGAATACCTACACATTTCAAATAATTTAAATTTCTAGTTACTTTACCGTGTTTTCCAGGACTCACTAGTTTCTGCGTCTCAATTCCCAAATAAATCTGCACTCAATCTTTTCTAATTATATATGTTTACTCAAATTATATTCAATTTGTTGGTTACCGTACATATTCGTCAGTGTTCTGTCACATTTCTATATCCTGGCATTGCGGCAGGGCATATTATTCTAAGGAAACATGCTGCACGGCTATGATTATGTACGATCTCACAGTGTAGAGGGAGTGAAGATGAAGAGGAACATCTTCATCTTCATCTTCTTCAGATTACGTAACTTGGAGTTCCAGTTTGTAGATAACATGTAGAAGGCAAGTAGAAACATGCAGGTTGATCAGATAAAGTTTATTAACGAATAAGCCAAATAATTTTTAGATATTTTTGAAATATAGCGTCTTAATTCTAAAACCAATAACAAAATCCGAAAATTTGCCTATTTCTATATTCGATACAAAAACTTACCCAACTTTGAAGTTGATTTTCGCAATACTATAAATTTTGGGATCTGCAGGATTTCTCTTCGCAGTGTGATCTAGTACAGTAAATTGGCGCACAAATTATTGCTAAACCACAATTTTATTACGAACCATACTGTCTCGTACATATTTAATGAGCCTCGTTTTATTTCAATTATCCTTTAAATAGAGGTAAACGAAAATATGACCTTCCAGTAGGTGGCTTCTTGAGAAAATGGCTTTTCTAATAGAAAATTGAAATATCACATAGTATATTGATGAAAGAACTAAAATTGAAAACATAATTCAAAGTGCAAGAATACAGAATACGGAAAAATGTCCATAAATTTGAAACTATTGCATATCAATTTAACAGCGTGGCATTTATTTTGTGATAAATTTATTTTTTCTATTTGTTTTTTCGAATGAAAATGACGAGGCTCATTAAATATGTACGAGACAGTATGGTTCGTAATAAAATAGACAAGAGAACTACAACAACAACAAAAAAAAAGATCGATTTGAATCTGAATAAAAATGAAAACAAAAAAAAAATTAAATTTATTTAATTTTTTGTGCTGGGTTGTCATTTCTAACTCTCTAAATTGTCTAATATTAGGAAAGGTTCCTATTTTTTTTTATTACCAGAATTCTAGTTTGTTTAGATTTATTAAAATAAAAATAAATATATTTTACCCAGGGGCAATATTATATCTCCAGGGTGTTCTGTATTGGTTTACTCACATTAAACATAAAACTATTTATGCTTAAAAAAAGATATGCGAATTTAGAATAGAAAATTTTTCAAAAATTCAATTTTGATTTTTATGATTAAAAGATTATGAATGTTTTTTGAAGAATTTGAATCAGCAGAAAAAAAAATAATGTTTTAAAAGCAATTAATGTAAAACGTGTTCAATTTATTCCCTTTTTTTTGCGGACAATTTTCTGTTTTTTTTTTTGTTGTTTACATATAGAAAGTCATCGACATTCGGGTTCTTTTTTTAAAAAAGAGTTATAAATAGACTTTTACTTAATGTCCATTATATCTAAATGGAAATAGAATGGAAGTATAGCATATATATTCTGTAGAGAGAAATTGACATTTGTTATGGACAGTTTGTTTTTTGAAATATTAGGGAAAGCAGATATTAGCATTTATAAATTGTGTGGAAACTAAGTCAATTTGAAAAGGATTTTTTGTTTTGTTTTTTTGAGTGTGTATTGTTTGTTTGAAAAATGGCTAATTTGAAAATAGATTGATATCATGTTATATACAGAACTGGCAAAATAATATTCTTATATTCATTAATATTTAGTTTCAATTTGCAAAAAAAAAATAGTTGATGGCGTAATTTGGGATGAACAAACTATGAATAGAATTTTAATAAAGAATATGAAATTTTTCTGACAATTATTTGTAGTTCTCTCGATTCTAAATTAGACTATGTTGTAGATTTTTCATTGAGATGTGAGGTTTTTTTTTCTATTTCTCAAAAATATTAATTAATATTTTAAATCTCGAAACTTGGAGCGCTGTTGAAAAGGTTAAAGAAATTCGGAGCTTGAAAAGCTGTTGAAAAGGTCAAAAAATTAATTAGTATAGGTTGCCAACAATACAAAAAAAACCTGAATAAGGATGTACACCTAGTTATGCTGGGCGAACTCCCTAAAAAAATCGATTTTTTTAAATTAAATTTACAGCGTAGTGGTACCAACACAAGAAATGATTGAAAGTTCCGCGACTTCAACTATTTTTTTTTGAATATTTCTCAATTTCTTTTTAAACCAAAGTTTCAAGTCAACACCAGCATTAGAGATTGTTATACTGTTTTCCATATGTTCAACATTTTTTTTACCTTTGTAGACAATTAATAAATTTTGTTGTTCAAAAACTTCCAATTACGACTAAATCGACATATAAAACTTTGCCATAAAGGTAAACTAATGGTAGTACCCTCTGAATTCTTCCATTTTAAACTTCTATCAAACCAATACTTATGATTGTGACGCCAAATACATTCATTTTCGATAAATACTGGTCGACTTCAATTTTTAATTCATTTTCTTTTTCCACTTCACATAATAATTTTTTTGTAACATTTTATAATATTTTAGATTTTTTTTTTGTAAATTTACGCAAATATTTTTTATTTATTTTTAGATTAAATCTTGAATGTTGTGTACATAAATTTAAAAACGTTTTTTTTTTAAAAAAAAAACAACAGCATAAAAACCGGAAATGAAAAATTTTTTATTTACAAATTGCGAAATCATCGCATCAAATCTAATTTTACGGCAATTAATTTTTTTTTCTGCAAATTTTATATTTTTTGAATTTATTCAAATACAAAAAAAAAAACATACTTTCAGTGCTGGTTGGTGTCTGTCAAATAGACAGATGGTCGTTTTCATTATTAATTTTTCATTTTCAATATTTTCAGAGCAATCAGTCATCAAGTCACAAATAGTTTTTAATATTTCAAAAAAAAAAAAAGACATATACACACCCTTTCTACCAGATGGTGTTAATTGCATCCCAAAAAAAAACAGTCACTGTATCCTTTTAAATCCTTTTTTCATTCTAAACAAGTAATAATCGATTACTCTCTAATCAGTTTATAACTCTGAGTATAAAACGAAAAACTGTATTTAAAGCGTGAAGGATAAGGTTTAAACCGATATTCTTCAAAAATCTTAATTTCTGTCGATATAATGACGTAAACAAAAATTTCGACCCCTTTTTTTTTCTTCTAAACTTCAACGTAATTAATTTTGTTTAAAATCGAATTTTCAAAAAATTTTAATGGAAAAATCTCCTGGATATTTACGCACCGAAATTTAACAACGGAACAAATCAATAATAACGCGAAGAATTTTGAAAATATTGTAGAAAAAAATTGTTGAAACCCTTTTTATTTATTTTTTAGATGAATAAAAAAGAATGAAAATTTATGGTTCTGCCCCATGTTAAGTTTAATCGAATTTTAATTGCTTTCGATCTATCATTATCCTTTATTTTTTTATTTTTTGGTTCGGTGTCGTTGTCAAGATATAAAATTAAGTATTTTAAGCATCGTAGAAAGAATTTATGTTACATGTAATTTTACCCTGAAAGAAAATATTTTTCAAAGTTACAATAAGGAAGTCATGTTCTTGCCACAAATTCAATGCAACATAAATTCAATCTGAGCATAAATTGCGTTTTTTTGCCCTCTTTTTTTTTTTTTGGAATAGAGCGTAAATTAGTGTGTAGGCGGGAAATTGAACAGAACATTTTAGTAGATGGATAATTAATTGCCGAACAACACAAATTTTCGGAAATCATTCTTTAGTCACAGAAATTATATTTTGTAAATAAAAAATAATATTTATTATATTTCATTTCAATGGACATGTTTCCTTAAAAAACGTGACTTTTATTTCCACTTTATTTTTAAAACAATTTTTGATATAGTGATGCCCGTTGGCAGCAATTCAAATTAAGAATTTAATTCTACTTTTTAATCAATTTTGGGGAATATTTACTATGTTAAATTACTATTTTTCATTCAAAAACACGATTTCGAAAAGAAACGATTGCAGAGAATGTCTTAAACTTATTTTACCTTCACCTGATAGTAAATTCTAATAGAAAAAGTTTACAGAAGTTTACAGGCGGTCAGATGGACGCTGGTAATGCGATCAGGTTCTTTTTGCGAATAGAATTTACGTATTGATTTAAATCTACTATGATTTAACTTAATAGATATAAAGGAGTATTTTTAATGAAAAAATGAATCCGTCTTTAAATCTTCCTAAATTTTGGAAATAAAAGTGACCATTTTTAAAATCGACCAAAATGTTTCAAGGTCTTTTGCTCCCCAGTGGAGTGATCAAGGAGAAAACAAATCAATTTTCAGAGTATGCAATGCTTTTTTCCTTCAAATCTACACGGATTCATTTTCTCATTAAGAATACTCCTTTATATCTATTAATAGACTTTTATAAAAATCCGGCATTCGGAGTAAACGACATTTATTAGCAGTAAACAAACTGCATTTGCCAGCAAAGTACGAATAATTTTAGCATTTCATTTGTGAAGGGGTGGAAAAATTTACTCATAAAAAGAGGATTTAATTAATTTTCGATAATGAAAAATTGTATCCTACTTGAAATGTAATATCATAGTCTTTGAAATTTATTTCCAGCAAAAGAAATTCTTTTGCAATTGGCTCATTTTTCTTAACTAATTACTTTTTCTTTTGTGGCAAATGAAAGTTTGCCACAAAAGAACCAAACTGCTTTTCAGGTAAAAGTTTATTTAGCATCAGTTGATGAATAGTGTATGAAATACTAATTGTCTTGGCCTTCTTAGACTCAAACGATTTAGTGTTGTGAATAATTATATTTGAGAAGAAGGAAGTAAACTTGTATATCCGAGATACCTCAAAGAGAAATCGACAATATAATCTACTAAACTTGTCCCTATAGAAAGCCTCCGTTTTTCTTTAACATTCCTGTTAATTATTCATTTCAAAATGTCAATTCGAAAAAATAAAAACAAAAAATACACATTTTCTAAATTCAATGACATGTTCGTGATTCTATACAAAACTTTCGTATCATTTAGTATAAATTGCGTGTACAATTTGACAAAAAAAAATACAATTTACTCTTCCACAGTAAATTTAAATTATATTTCAAGTTTTTAGTTTCCTCACTAATAAAACACGGAAATTTATCATACAAATTTAACGAATAAAATCTTATTGTATGCGTAATGCCATTGGCTACAAAAATTTTTGCTTAGGGTTATATATATTTTCTTTTCAATGTCAAAATAATGTATTACGTCTAATCAGTAATAATATGCGTGCATGATTTGTAATTATACTGCGTTCAGACTGGTTTCTTTACTCTGAATATTTGTAATAAAATTGTTCTGGGGTGGAACGTAAATTTATCCTTTTTTTTTTGCTGCAAATTTAAAAAAAAAACATAAAAATTTATTTATATTTCTTTTACTGTAAAAATGAATTTACAATTTTCTATTTAAATGAGTTCAGTTTTTAAATATCTTAAAGTTATATCATCTGAATCTGAAATTTACTTCAAAAATTATTATTCTACTTCATTTTTTATTATTTAAACAAACTAAGATTTTTTTTTAAAAAAAAAATGCAATTAAAGATTTTCTATTTGTCAAAATACTAATACAATTTTCAAATAAAAAATATAATTCTAATCGTTAACTAATCAATTTCCACTTAAATAAAATACAAGTTTAATTTTTCTACTCAACCAGAAAACGATTTAAAAATATGTGTATATACCAGAGATACAAAATAAATAATCACTCTTTGACCGCACTTAAACATTTTTTTTTTTATGCTATTTAATCTACTCTCATGTTTTGCAAAAAAAAAAAAAAATGAAGAAAAATCTTCTTTTACCATTCGTCTATGTATACATTTTATTGATAATAGTTAGTTGGGTGATTATGCTTTTTAAATGGTGAAAGATGTAAATTGGTACAGAAGAAAAGGTGGACAGTTTTAATCGAGCAATTAACTTCAACTTTTTTTTTTTTTCAATCTGTATAATACTGGCTGGCGTCTTTGGCTATGAGAAAATCTTGTTTATTGTAGCGTAAAAAACGTCTCTTTAAAAAAAAAAATGTTTAAACATAAAAATGTACATAATATACGGTTATATCATGACTATGATACCTACCATTTAAGTTTAATGCTCATTTGAATAAAAAAAATTTTTATTTCTATAGATATTATAATAGGTAAATGATAATTTGTTTTCAATTCTCCTGGAATAATTAAAGAACTTTATAATACAAGAAAATTTATTTTGAAAAAATTAGCATTAAATAGTCCTTGCTTGCAATAAAGAAGAACCAGAAATCGTGCATAAGAAAATATATAGAATTAATAGTCAAAGTAGTAATCAAATTCATGTCTCTTAATTAGCATTCATTGATCGTCAGGTAATTACATATTCGGATACTCTAGAGGAATTTTTAATTGATTTTTTTTTTTTCCTTGGAAAATATTATATAAATATTGAAGTATAACTGACGTATACCGGCATTGATAGGTTGATGTTAAATTGGTGTAATAAATTATTGGTTAAGTTTTTTTTTTGTAATAATTATATAAATTATTAAGTGAAATAGGAAGGGGATATCAAAAAAATTGAAATTACAAAAAAAAAAAAAAAATAGGAAATTGAAAAAAAAAAATATTGTCTGGGTGACAAAATAGTTAACCTTAAAGCTAATGACCCTAAGAGAAGAAGTCTGATGAGTTTATTAAGTAGGTTTTTTTTTTTGATTAATTTCATTTTTAGAAGATAAACAAATGTGGTAGTTTGTACTATTAAAAACTCAGTTTTAAAAAGCATTGATCAATAATTAGAAAACTACTAATTACTTTCAAACTTCGCAATAAAGTGATAATTATCTCTGCAGTACCAAAATTTATAGTTAGAAGTTCGTTTCTAATTTCTGTCAATTTATTTATACTAGTTTTTTAATCTTAAATAATTTGTGATTTCTGAAGCCTTTTAAATCTTAATCCTTTCTAATTCCTTTCACAAAAAAAATCTGTACTGAACAACAGAAACTTTAAATATTATTCAGATTATTATAATTTTTCAAAAAACCCTTTTTTTTTAAATATTCTTATTAAATGACAGAGCACGAAAACAATTATTATTAATTTTAATTAAATTATTCATTTTTTTTATTTTAAAAAAAAAACATAAAAAGAGGAATTCCAACAAAAAAAAAAAAGGTCATGGTGGCGGCACCAACAATTTTGACGCCATTAATATTACTTGAACTTTCACTATATATGTATATAATTACAATCAATAAATTTTTTTTGGGTTAACATTAATTCTGTCGCCTCCGACTTCCAATTAATGACAATATCGTGATCAGAATTTTTAATTAATAAATAATATTATATATAATTTATAATTATAATTTTAAATTAAAAAAAATATTAAATTTTATGCTACTAATGCATTTTTTTAAAATCATTACGAAAAAAATAAAAATCATCCTGGATGTCAAATTTTCATTTCCTTTTTGGTAACAATTAAAATTAGTAATTCCCATTTAATTTTAATATTAAATTTCAATATTCTGAATTTTATTAAACTAGAATGAAATATTTCCACAGACTGGTAATTTAATTAATATTTTCTTTAGTTGATAATCATTTCATTTAATGTCATTCCATTAAATTTATCTTTAATTTCAAATAACTTATTTCCTTTCGTCCTTTTTTTTTTCGTACATTATTTCATCAAATTATATTTCTCCGATATCTAAATAGGAAAAAAAAAAATTGATTATAGTATATTGAGTATAATTTTCATCTAAATTAAGGATTTTTATTAAGGACTCATTGTTGATAAAATATGAGACGCCAAATATCTATTTTATTTATCAGAAAAAATATATTTTCACCAGATATTTTATTGATTAGTGATTTGGAAATTTTAGTTTTACTTTGATTATTACACCAACAAAAAAAATAAAAGATGAAATTATCATTTTTCCTTTTTATTTAACAATAAAGGATAATAAACAGAAACAAAACTAAAACAAAAAAAAATTTCTTTTTAGTCCTTAATGTTAATCTGGAAAAAGAAAAACAATTAACCCAGAAAATATCATGAAAATCAAATAAATTATCAGAGTTTTATCGTGTGTAGTTATAATGTTTTTGATGAAAATTTTTTTCTCTGTGTGTGATAATATGAAAGAAATTATGATTATTTTCCATTTTATTTTTCTGATATCTTTATTTAATATTTTTCAGATTACATAATTGGAATTTATTAAATAATTTCATTTCTTATCTTTTTCCAAGGAAATTAAAATGGAAAACGTATTAAAATTTATTTTTCCCAAATGATATCCCAAAAAAATCTAATAACAATTTTCTTCAATGATTTTATATTTTCATTTTCTAAGATATTCTGTTTTCCAATATTTTTTTTGCATAAATAATCAATTTTGTGGCGTCAAAAAAAAAAAAAAAAATTGAAGAAAACTTGTGAAATAAATATTTAAGGATATTAGAAAATTATGTAAATTAAATTTTATTAGCTGAGATTTTTTTTTTTTTGGGGGAAAATGATTGGAGAGTTTTTCAGAAAGAAATATTGTTGTAATGATAAATTTTGTATAATATTGTATATGTCATTTGGAGAAAATTAATTAAATATCATTTTATTTATTTTGGTGTGTCATTTACTGAAAGTGTCAAGTGAATTTTAATTTCATAAAATTTGAATATTAAAATTTATTCAAAATTGAAAAAAATAAATATTGGTATTATTTAAATTTAAGAAATTTATATTGTAAATTGTTGGAAAATTTAAGAATATAGGGGATAGTCGTCTAACTTGTTCCAGTTTTCAGAATTTTGATATTTTTAAAATTTATTACAAAATTAAACCACGTTTACAGTAGGAAAACAGTAGCATTTCTTTAACAGCCGAAATAAAGAAAAATTCTAAATATCACAGTTTTTTAAATTGCACCCTCCAAAAAATCAATGTTTTGTCAAATTGTCTGAAAATATTCTTGTATGAGATAGGATAATTAGAAATATCCAGTAGTTTCAGTTAGGCTATTAGACTCAAATTAAGATTTATTAAGGTGTTCAATGATCAACATATTAAACTATTATTAAATATGAAAAAATTTAATATTAGTTTAATAATATATTAAAAAAATTGTTGTAAAATATTTAAAAAATTAAAGGATTACTTAATTTTAACTCCAGAAAATCGTTCGTAGGATAGCCCGTATAAAAACTACAGTCTGCCATACTTAAAGTCTTGTAGTTTTCAAATACACACAATAATACGAATTGGGAAATTGTATGACAATATCGACCACTATTCCAAATTAACTTTTACAATTTCGACCACTGTCCCCTAATAACTAAGTAGTCCTTTTTTTTTAGGTTTGTCAATATGTATATTTTTGTTAAGTTACTAATATAGGATTAAAATTTCAAAGTTAATTTAGGTCAAAAGGATAATTCTAATATTTACAATTTGATTAGTTTATTTATGAACCTAACTTACATTTAAATCAATTTTGACAACAACAACAACCACAAAAAACCTAAAATCCAAAAATTTTATTTACACAAAATTCAATAATAAATCAAAAATAAATATTTATTCAATCCATGAAAATCCTTTTTTTTTCTTTTAAAATTACTAAATTTAAATCCCTTCGCAAAAAAAAAAATACTAAATTCAATAAATTTTCTATTTTTTTTAGAAAATAAATCTTTATCACAATTTTTTTTTTATATAAATATTTTTTTTATTATTATTTTAGCCCAATATCGTTCACCCAGAATAACAGAACATCCTAGTGATATTGTAGTACCAAAAAATGAACCTGTCACATTAAATTGTAAAGCTGATGGTAAACCGGAACCAACAATCGAATGGTTTAAGGTAAATCAAATATTTAAGAGTAAAGTTAAAAAAAAAATAATTTTTTCTCTATTTTTTTTTTGTTCGACAATACACACCCACACACAGAGTAAAAAAAAAAAAAAAATCCTTTAATAAAAAATACTCCTCTTGAGAAAAAACAATAAATCCTTCAACCGTTAAATTGTATTTTATCCTTCCCCCCATTCACAACGAAATAACGAACCTTAGGACTAAAACAAAAATTGACATTACCAAACAAAAAAAAAACTTTCATTTTCAATCTTTTCTGATAAGGATAAACAGTACAACATATACACTGAAACAGAAAACAAGAAAAAAAAAAAAGGATCTTTATGTACCTTTTTAGTCCCCAATGTCCAACCCACCTACTCCACTATAATAAAAAAAAAAAAATAAACTAATAAATCTTTTCTTCTTTTCAATTTTTTTTTTTTTATTTTCTTATTTTCGTCCTGCATCACCGAAAAAAAAAAAAATTGTGTCCTAACCAACAACAACAACAACAACAACAAAAAAAATATAAAGGATGGTGAACCAGTCAAGACAAGCCCAAATGATAATAAATCTCATCGCGTTTTATTACCATCCGGATCCTTATTCTTTTTAAGGACTGTCCATGGTAAAAAAGAACAAGATGGCGGTGTTTATTGGTGTGTAGCTAAAAATCAAGCTGGAAAAGTTTACAGTCGTAATGCAACATTACAAATCGCAGGTGAGTTTTTTTTTTTTTTATTATTATTATCACAATTTTAATTTTTTTTTTTGTTTGTTCACAAATAGATTTCCTTTTTTTTTTTTTTATTGACTTACTTTACAGTATCCTTTTTGCAAGGATGTTTACATAAAAATAAATATATTTTATATAAAAAAAAAGAACTGTTTAGTAAAACAGGAACTTTAGTAAAATTTTATGTTCTGACATAAAAATAAAAACAAAAAAAAAAAAAGCAAGATGACTTTTTTATTGTTTTTGTTATGCTTGAGTAAATGTCCTTTTATTTTGAAAATTTACCCTTTTTGAAACGTTTTTTTTTTTTTAATTTTATTTTAACGGTTTAGATCGGTGTTTTTTCTGTAGCACTTTTTTTTTTTAGCAGAAATGTTAATTTAATTTTTTCTAGTCAACCTGTCGCATTGAAATTAGATTAAATGGAATTTTTAGAAATGTAATTTAAAAAAGATTAAATAGTAAATTTCAAAATATCCTTGGAAATTTTCGAAATATCCTTGGTAATTTTTTTATTTTATCGGTCGGATTATCAAAAGTTCGGATTGTTGCACAGGAAACGAAAAGTTTGAAACAAAATTTTTGGAGTCGAAGGATTTCTAGAACAACGCTGACTTATCAGCATTGTAAATTTGTGCTGCAGTAGGTCTCAATTCTTCAACTATTACTTTAATTTTTAAGTGGTTGGATAAATTCTGTCCATTTTGATAACCTCTTTCGGCATCTTGTTAATTTTCTTATAATAAACCTTTCTTTAAATCGTCTTAACCAGCATTCTTCACCAGCCTTTAAAATATTCGGATAAGAGTACGTTCGAATTATTTATTATACGGTCGGATTATAAAGCGTTGGGATTAAAGCACCCGTCCTCTAATTCATCAAGCCTATTTTGTTAAACTTGAATATATGAATGGTGCTCTCAAAGGATATTATAAATTCCTTAAATAGCTTTGAATGCCATTGTTGGTTTTTGACTAAGTCGTTCTAATCTTTGTTTTGATTCGAAGTTTGGCTTTTAGCTCTGCGTACTTATAGGTCACAAACTTCTTCAAAGTAATTTCAAATAGATATGTTGAATGCATAAATACCGAATTTATAAACACAGCAACGTAGCCTCAAAATTACACTTAAAACTAAATCCTCATCTGTTACTAAATTCGCTAAATTTTTTTTCGTCAACTATTTTAATTCCAGCAAAATGAACTCATTCAAAAATTGACGGTTTTTCTGCTTGTCACTATTTTAAGTGGACCGTAAACTAAATTAAATGTTATAATAACAAAAATTGAAGCCAAAAAAATTTTCAAATTTCTAATTCTTTGGTAATTTTCACCTCGTGCCAACGCAATAATATTTTAAAATATTAAAACATTATTACAAAGATACAGATACACACTCTAATGTTTTAATTTATGTATAAATTCCCGTTGTGCGGTAAAATAAAACGCATTGAAAAAGAAAAGTCAAAAATAAAATGTTTTTTTAAAATATTATTTCTTTGCTATATTTACTAAGTCAATATTAAATGGTACCTAAAACAAAATATAGTCATTACTAGAGTATACTCTGTGCAGTACGATATGGACGAATAAATTTTGTGTAGAAATTCGAAAATCCTAAAAAAAATATGTAATAGCTACACAGTGTTGCCCTCGAATTAGACCAGTTTCTGGTCGATAAACTATTCTATAATACTTTTGCCAATGTAATTTTTTTTTTTTTTAAACGAAATGCGTTAAATGATTTTTCATTTTACAGAAAAGAAAAAAAAAATTAGTGGAAAAGAAAAACAATGAAAATGTTATAAAATTAGATTACGAATAAAGTTTTTCAGAAAAAAAATATATATATTTATTTGTCTAGGAATTTTAATTACTTTTCATTACGATATTTTTTTTTTCGTGTTGTTGAGTTTTTTTTTTTTTTTTTTAGATAAAAGGAAAATTAAATATAAATTTATTTAGAAAAGTATATTTGAAAATGGTTTTTTGTTAACTGAAGAGTAGAAATGAAAAATTTCTAGTTACTAAACTATTTTGTCATTAAAAATTATATTTGTAGTAAAAGTTTCTTGATTTAGCTAATTCTATATAACAAGAATGTATAAATAATGTTTAATGGCAACAAATTAAATTAAATTGCTATTTTATGATATGGAAATTTTATAAATATTTTATATGTTAATTCCAGAGCTGGCTAATCCTTGAGTATATAAGTACATATTTGAATTACGACTAAAAAAGTATTTTTTGAAATAAAATTATCAGAAATTTTGAATACGTTTCTTTATCAAAAATATTTAATTTAAATTTTTTTTTTGTAGTATACAGCATTTGAGGAATTTTATTTAAATAATATACTCAACAAAAAGTATCCGGTTTAACTTGTATCAACTATAGATACTTGTTAACAATATAAGTTTTTTTGTAAAATCTAATAAAAATTTATTTGAATATTTAAATTCTTTATTAGTGTTTGAGTAAATTTAATACTTACTTGCTAAATAAAAGCAAAAAAATATAAAATTTGTTACCAAACAAATTTTTATGGCGGGTTGTAATGTTACAACCCGCTTTCTAAAAGAGATGTTGATGACGAATCGCATTACTTTTCTGTTTTATTATAATTTTCTATTATTCTTTTTTCTTTTTCTGCCCTTCCAAACGCCCTTATTTATATCTTACCCAGCTCTGGTTGTATAATATTAGAGAAGTATTCAGGAAATATAAACAGGATTCGTGCTTAAATAGCAAATAAGTTTAAAATATTGTTGAGGATGTAAATTCAAGGTAGTGAATATATGTTAACATAATGTTATTAAAGTAATATAATGTTATTATGATATTATTAAAGTAAGACCATATAATGTAGTGAGACGGATCAAGTTTCGAGGCATGAGGATATATTTTACGTTTCATAAACATGCAAACATCAGAAAACCTCAGAACCTCACACACAAATTAATAAAACTCTATAGTCTATAGAATTTGTGATGCAACTTAACAAGAGTACGCCACATTTATGCCTCAAGAACTTAATTTTTTATCTTTGCTCCTTTTAAATAAACTAACCAATCAAATAACCTACTTCGTACAAAAATCTGTCAACTTAAACTCAATATTTTCATTAATATTTTCCTTTTAATTATTCTTTTTAACATATTTTACCTATAATCTTAAAAAAATTACTTTCAAACTTTCATTAAATTATGCCTTAAAATATTATCTTAAAAGATTTGAAACTTTTGAAGTACACATTCCTTAACAACAATAAGTTTTCCCTGATTTACTCAAATAGCTTGGGTAAAAAAATGGGCATAAAAAACAACATTGTATTCTTGTATAAAGAAATTCCTTTTTAATTACTTACTTCAGATCATCCTCTGTTTTTTTTTTTGTTGTTTGTGCCTTAAAAACTCTTTAAATTCTTCTTAATCATTCTTCGATATAATATTTTCTTAAAAATATCAATTAAATACTGTCTCTATTTTTTTTTTTTTATTGTACACAGTTCAAATTTACTCATTTACTTAAATTGTTTTCTGTTAAAATTTATGTTTTGCTGCCACTGTCAATCTATTAAAATTGGATTATCTAAAAAACATTCTTTAAGTAATCTACATGAATAGCATAAATATTTTTCTTTAGTTAAAAGAAAATTTCAGAAAAACAAAATACACAAAATTACGAAATTGTTGTAAATTTTCCACTTAAGAAAACAGAGTACGTCTTCAAAAAAAGAAAAAAAAGGCAACGTCAACAACGACGAAAAAAAATAAAAATAAATAAAAATTACTTTCTTCTAAAAAGTCACTAAAGGTGAAAGATAAAAAAAAAAATTTTCCAATTTTATAGAATTTTCCAAAAAAAAAAAATATACTAAAATATGTACTATAAAAAGAAAATTTGTCATCATTTCAAAGTTCATATTATTTTTTTTTTGTTTTTTTGGTGTGTGAAAAACCTGAACAAACACAATTAATGTTGATCCTTATTTTCGGGCAATTCATTTAATAGCCCGTAATTTTTTTCGGGAATTTAGAAATTTTCTTTTTCTTGTTTTACTGAAAATCATTTTTATGTCTGGAAAAAGATAATAATTTTTGTATAGAAAAAGGCACGTGTCATAAAATAAAATAAGATTTTTCTTACTTACAGTTAAAAAATTTTCATATTTTTTTTTTTAATAAAAATTTATTTTCGTATTTTTAATGATATTAAATCTAAATATGGCAATTTGCCCTATAAAGCAACATAAATATAGTCAATGATGATTACGACAAGATGATGATTTTTTTTTTTGTTGATTGCAAAAAGTCATCGACTGTCTTTCAGAATTCTCTGTGTTTTTTTTTGAAGATTGTTTAAACGAGTTTTGTGGTAAAAAAAATAAATAAATTGACTTTTTCGTTCAACTCATACATACGTTTTTTTTTTTGGTTCTGACATGTGAGGATATGTGGAATGACAAGTTTTCCAAAACAGTTTAAAAAATTATAAAAAATTGCAGAAGGAAAAAAAAATTATTAGAAAATTGATTAAATGTCGAACATATTTGCTATTGAGATTTATTAGGTTCATTGAATTTTCCTTATTTTATGTTTAATATTAAACTAATTAAGAAAGCTAATTACGGTGACACTTTGTTAAATAAAAACCAATCTTTTTACTCAATCATTTAAGATATTTAACATAAATTACAAGATAAATTTTCTTGTAATAAAAAATGTTCTTAAATGAAAATTATATCGATCCGTACACTATAGATAGCTTATTACTGATCTTTGATAAAATACCATGTTTTGGTCCAGTTTTCATACTTCAAAAACGACTACAAAAAAGTTATCATTCCATATTCTACTATTATCAGTATTTTATTCCAAGCAATTTTGTAAGACCTGCTGTAAAATGTGAATTAAGCGCCATCGTCCATTAAATATAAAATAATCCATTTATTACTAAAATTTTGAGAATCTCACAGAGAAAAAAACTAAATATGTAAAAAGTTTTCCACGATTCCTCTAAAATTTTAAAAATCTCACTTAAACATTCTTGCTGTAAGATATGTCTGTATAAATTTTAATAATTATATTTTTCTTTGAATTTTTTCCATCTTCAATTAAATCTATTTTCATTATAAAATCTTTCAAAGAATTTTCTTATTTCATATTTTCTTTTAATTAAATTTTCAATATATTTCAATTTAACTAATCGAAAATTAAATTCTTTCAAAAATTTATTAAGACATTCATAATTTAGAAAAAAAAATATCCAAAAATTAATAAATAAAATACCAAGAACAATTTATTATTATGAAACATAGAAGCCAATCAAAAAGAGTAATTACTCATTCTACTATAAGATATAATTTGTTTTAATTTACTTTTTAATAAATATATATTTATTTTATATATACATTATATTGATATAACTAAATGGACAATTTCCTAGCACTATAATAAAATTATCACTTTACTTTCTATGTATGTATATATAAATGGGAAAATTTGTTTCCTTAATATTCATTTCCATAAACCATTATAATATATATAGATACATATATAAATCATTTATGTATAGTATTTTTTTTTTCAATTTTCTTTATGAAAATATATATTAAAATTATCCTGTAAATAATATTTCACATTCCTTGTATAAAAATAATAACATCATCAGAATATCTACAAAACAACCTAAATAATAATCATAATAATGTCATACAAAACATGCTTTTATCTATCTAAATAGACAACATTTATGGTATGCAAAAATAATTTCTAAATCAAAATTCCATCAAAAGAAAAAAATTGCTAGACCTACTTTGTAGTAGTTTTATATTTATTGGATTTTTTTTTTTTTGGGTGCCATCAATTACAAACTCACAGATTTTCCATAAATTTCAAAGTAATTATCAAAGAATTGAACCAAGAAACTTTGCTATGTTATTATACTAATCTTAAATATCTTTCCAATTCACATTGTGGCTATAGCTTGTGAAGAGCGCAAGAATATAAGTTTCTCTAATATTCTATTTCAATTTCAACCAAATAATTATATAAGATTCCGAAACCATAGTGGAGAAACTTTAATTGCAACAAGCTAATGATTTTCTATTAATGAGACATTTATATCGTTAGGAAATGGCCTCAACCATTGTCAGAATTTTTCCCCAATCTACAGTTTTTTGTAATTTTATTACTGGTATTCAATTAAAGCCGATTAAAATTAAACTTAAGCAAACATCGATGCATTGAGTATCTTCCACATTACAGCTCAGTACACTACCGCTAAGTCACAGTCGGTCTTAGTACACTATCATTAAGCCTCAACTTTTCTAGTATGTGGTCTATTATGAAATTACCATAAAATTTTGTATCTTATGAAAATTTTGTTCATTTCGGAACACATTTTGGCGAAAAGCTAATAACGCCGGGTAGCATTTGCGCTTTAATTATTATTTAAAGAATTCATCAAACTTTCTATTGAGTCGTCTCTTAATTATTTATCTTTACATTTATTGTGATAAATAATAATAAGAAAATGTTTACAGACAGACTGATGGACAGTCGGCAAATTCTTATCATAAGAGTTTTCTTATTATGAAAAATGGTCTTAAAAACAATAACTGGTAACCAACAAAATATGAAAAACTTTACTATAAATATATTTTACAATGTTTTACTAGTTTTATCAACTAAATATAATTTTTTTCCTCTTAGTTTTCTGTTCATAGTTCTTCTTCGTTATATTTTATGTACACACATACCAAAAAATTTAATATTTTGACAGTAAACATGCCTTCTTTTCTGAGATACAGATTTCATTATTATAGAGGTTGTACAAATGTTTCATTATTTTTTCAACCCCCAAAGCAATATAATAGTAAACATGAAACACATTAGGCTGCTATGATAAAGTTTCAATACAACAAAATACCAAATTATTATCATAGTATGATGAAATCGGATCGAATGCAGTCGTCAAGCAATGGCAAAAAAAAATAAAAAAAAACAAATTTTATTTAATGGATACAATCTTTTAGTTAGAAACTTAAGAACGAACAAAAAAAAAAAATATTGAAAAACAACCCGAAAAGAAGCCAGAACTAATATTTTATGTTCGATGTTTCTTAGTGATGTTAGGGAATGAAAAATAAGATAGGAAAAATCTTCATACGTTAAGTAATAATTCTACGAAATATTATAACTATACATATATAATGCATTCCGGTTACAAGTCATTTTCAACATCCGTATAGATAGACAATTATTTTCTGGAAAACAAAGAACGGAACAGTAATATTGCCAATGGGTTTTTTTTTCCTTATAAACTTCTTTTATAATTCGACACACTAACTAAAAGAGTATACAAAATGAACAAGAAAACAAGTTAGAAGAATTTTTTTTTTTGTGGTTATAAGAAAAATTCTTAAATTTTACACAAATGATGAAATGAAAATCTACTTAAAACGAGTAAAAAGAAATTATATAAATTTTAATGTATGTAAAAAAAAAGTTCGGTCTTTAATAGAATCTTGTGATGGTAGTAATTCCAGAAAATTGCCGGAAGGAGAAAAATTTAGATAACATATTTAAATTTGTAAGCTGAAATAACCAAGAATTTTCTTAGTTTCACGAATTTATGAAGATATGGAGAATAGTACAACTGACGGTGGCTTAGTGATCATACTTCGATCCATTGTAGTCAGAGGCATCGATGGTTAGTCGAAGTTTAGTCAGTTTTAAATGAGAACCAGTAAGAGAACCAATAAAAATAAATGTAATAATTTTGAAATCGGAAAAAGGATTAACAATTGTACTCCTCTGCTAACAAGGATAATCCGTTAAAAGATAAATCTGTTAAAAGCTTCTTCACAAAAAGGAAATTTGTGGTTTGGGAATGAGTTACTGATGGTATATGCTTCCGAGTAGAAGGCAAAAGAAATGCAGAATTTCCAAAACGAAATTCCTTTAAACTGTCTCTTTTTTCCTGCTAAATTCATGTCATATGCTATTTTTCTAATTTTCTAATCCCAAAACTACAAATACATCCTCTTTTACTAAAGGAATTCAATTAACAAAATTGTCACAGACAAATTAAAATCCTAATTCTATCGATTCTCTGTTGATTTATTTTGTTGAAATCTTTTTAAAATGAAAATAACAAATTTCAAAATTAATTTGTACAAATTTCAACCATAAACACATCTATAAAAAAAAAATTATCACAATTTATTATATCTAATTCGTTTCTCTGTCTCTTCATCTCTCAGCCATATTACTTTATTTGCTCTACCACTTACATATCCATCCTTCTACAATCACCGCCATGAATCGAAATTTCCTTCTATATTCAGAGTCGAAAACTACTTTTTTTTTTTTGTTCTTGTATCATTCTTAAGACTGACAATGGCATTTTTACTCGGTGTACAATATTTTTTTTGCAGCTCTTTACATCTTAAAATAAATTGAAATAAATTGAAACTACAATTTTAGTATTGTGTCGATGTCATTTCATAGCACATAAAAATATTATCTTTCCTTTTAAAATTTGCCAACATACATTCTTGCTATAAGAAATACAGCCATTTAGATATAAGTAAATTCATTTGTAAATTTAATATGATTTTCTGTTCAAATTGGATTTTGGGCTTCAAGAATCTACAAAATGTTTTTTTTTTTTTTGTTGCAAAAACATTTTTTTTATTTTGCTACTATTTTATATAAAAATTCCTCTTATTATTTTTTTTTTTACAATAAAATTGTGTTGGGTGAATGTTGATGCTGTTGCTGTTAATGCAGACCAAAACATTACTCTGACATCTCCTGTTGCACATGTTTCTCTTCTTTTTTTTCTGGAGGAGCATATGTGAAAAATATATAGTTTCTATGTGTATATAGACAATTTAATATCCGAGAGGAGTATATAAATGATAAACGTTTATATTTTATTTCAAGATATCATTTCGGGTTAAATTGCTGATGATTGATATCACTGCGGGCGGTCTATTTAGATTATCGTTCAGATTTTTAATGTATATTATATAGAAAGTCTTATGTGGTGAATTATTGAGGTTTTTTTTTTATTAATATAAATTTTGTAAGATGAAAATTTTTTTTGTTATTTATTTGAAGAACTGATTTGTTTTTTTTAAATAATTATTTTTATAGAATTTTATTGATGTATCCAGAAGAAGTAAATAATTTGTAACACTTTATTAGAGTGTTTATTGATTAATGTTTATTTGAACATAGTCTCTTTATCACATCATATTTTAAAAGAAAAATTTCTTTCAAATTGAAGAAAAGAAATATTGCGTTTTTAGTACTCAAAATAGCATACATAAATTAAACAGACAGTCAATTAGAGCTATTATATGATTTTTAGATTAAATTCCACGCTTTTTAAATTAAATTAGTCGGTTTATGAATTTGATTCATTATTTTCCATTTTTCAAAATTAAATTCATCGTTTTTAGAATCCAAATCAATCAGTTTTTCAAATCCAATATTTAACTTATACCAAATTTTAGACAGAACTTGAATCCAAACGTCTTTTATTGCAAATCAAGTTGCCTAGAAAAATGAAACTAGTGCACTTTTTCCTTCATTTTATTTTTGGACGGGTTCTATTATTACTGGCGAATTTTTGTCCTTCACTTTTACAACATAAAACAAATCTCAATGCATTGACATTTGGTTTGAATATTAATATATATGTAATTTCAGTGCTCATTAATCATAATAAAAATTAAAAGCATAGTTTAAAAGCCTGGAGTAGTAATACGGATCTAGTTTTTTGAATCAAATATTTTTCCAAATCAGTGCTGGAAAAATAAATTCTTCGGCAAACCTGGTGCACTTCACGATGTAAATATGGCTTAAAAGTTGCGATATCCGAAACCGCAGTAATAAATTCAATATATTCGAAAATATATACATATGTACATGATTATTCTCGGTGATACGAATATATTCGAAAATATATACATGATTATTCCCGGTGATTCGTAGTCCTTTGATAAATAAATTAAATAAATTCGGAATTTAGTAAACTTGTACTGTATTAAAATAATTAGTTGATTTTTTATTGACAGTAAATAAATAAAATTTTGGAATTCAAAAATATTTTCAAAAACGTACTTTTCAGAAGTATGTCTGTCGTTTACTAGAATGGTGGAATACAAAATTTTTAGCAAAATTACAGACTACTTAATATATTTTTTAAAACTTTCTGGTAGACTGTCCTTTAAAAAAGGACAGTCTACCAGACACGTCGTCAGATTATTAAAATTTATATTATTGACAAATATCGATAAAGAAATTATTTATTTAAATTATAAATACGACTAATTTCATCTGAAAATGCTAAATATGTAACAGACAAGATCATTAAAAAGATATTAGAAAATTATCACTGATTCATCATATACTGAAAGTGCTATAAAATGCTTATTTGACCTATTTAACAACAAAATGTGTTAACAAGTTTTCTCCTAATTTTATAAACTTTTTTTATTTTTTTACAGTATAATTACCTTTCTAATAATATTTCATCAAGTTTGAAAGTAATTAATCAACAAAACTTCAAAAAAATCAACTGAAAAAACTTTATTTCAAATGAAAATGCTGTTAAAAAAATTTCAAATTCCCACAACAAAAATATATATACTACATAAATATTAAAAAAATAAATAATATTCACATTAGAAATGATCATCATTAAAACATCTAATTACTCATCTCCAAAATACAGTTTTTTTTTTATTTTTTTCATACTTTTTCCGGAGTAGTCAATATTGTTATATCATCAATTCACTTAAAGTAGATTTCCAATTTTACTTGTTATGTGAAATATCAGAAAATTATAAAAATAACAAAAAACTGAGTAAAAAAAAGATTGATTGCACAAATATTCTGCACTTTCTTAACTAAACAAATTTTTATGTTGTTTACAATCTTTTATGTAGCTAGTATAGTATATGATTAATAAAACAAACTACCCCCCGTCTTACATTAAATATAAAAAAAAAAAATACTCCTTCACCTTTAAAAAAAATATATATATAATTAATTTGTAGCTGTGACGGTGTCGGCTTCTTTTAGCATTCAAAATGTATAAACAGGAAAATATATAATTCACCAGACTTTTACTTACAATAATAATATTTGTAGAGATATTATAATGAAAACAGAGACGGTTTGTAGTAATGAAAAATTAAAATGCCTCTACCAAAATTTTGAAGAAGAAGACCAAGAAAAAACTATGCTGTTTAAATTGTGGAAAATATTGGTGTTAAATACTACGAAGAAATTTAATTAAAAAATTAGCTAAAATTATTATCTCCTTGTACGATCTCTGACTAATTATATATATATTTGTTTTGAGTATATATTGATGACCACACACATATTCACTTAAATCTTAAGTGCTGAAACATAAATGTATCTAAATAATTTTTTTTTGTTATGCTTTGAATGGTAAATAAATATTTGAATTTTTAGTGTTTTAGATGGTAAAAAAATTATTTTTTTTCAGTTACTATTTAAATATAATAATAATAATAATAATCAATATCATTATTAATATGTTATATAAATTTTAAGATACATAATAAATATAGATAGATAAATTAAAATTTTGATAATATTGATTTCCATTTATTATGTGTATATTTATTTTTTCACATGAATTAAACATATGTTTATGTGCAGATAAATTTTATGCTTAGATTATTATTTTTTTTGAGGGTAACTTAATCAAGGTTTTTATTATTTTTTTTAATTCTAAATGATTATGTTGGTTGAACCGCAAATACCACATTGATTTTAAATTAGGAAAAACAGAGAACTTTTCATAATAACAAAATAAAAAAAAAAATTGTATTTTATAATATAAAACCTTAATTATCTCTAATAGTGGTTTATTAGCTTTAAAGTTTATTCATTTATAAAAGTTTATTTTATAAAGATTTTATTGAATTTGGTTTTTTTGGTTTTGCAAAAAGAAAAAAAAATTGATAAATTTTTGTTTCAAAGAGAAAACCACAAAAAGTGGTTAATTATAAAGATACATTTTTTTTTTGCATATTTATGTATTATGTTATATGAAACTATATATTCGTCATTTTTTGGCAAAAGTTTTAAATAGAAAATTTGGTTTAGAAAGATTTTTTTTGATGTGAATATAGTTGGGTCAATTTTTTGTTCATTTCGAAATTATTTTTTAACATAGTAAATATACAAATTAATTTTCAACTGAAATTATTTATTGGGAAAATTTGAAAAATTTAGAATTAGATTGATTGATGAAATGTTAAAGATTGTTTAGACATGGTTGTGTTATCTGTTCTTTGTCAAAAAGTGTTTTATTAATGAAAAATTAACTAATGAACAAAATTGTATGTAATAAAGGTTTCTATATTTTAAAATTTCTCGAAGCTATGAGTCAACGTAATCTGTTGAATAATGTTGTCATCGCAATCCTTTATCTTTGAGGTTTCTGCTCATAAGTACATTTTGTTTTTACCCACTTTAAATTTATCAGTAGTTTATTCTATATTATATCCATTTTACTCTCGTGTAAACATTTTCAAATAATTTTGGTCAATTATAATCTTTGACAAGTTTGAAGATTTTTCACAAGAGGATGACTACGTTACACTCATTTCCATGAGTGTGACGTCGACAATCTAGACAATTTTGAAAATTTTTAATTATTTTAGACCTGAGTGAAATGCGTATTAATATAATATGTCTTTTTTTTCATTTTTTTCATTTCTAATTTGTGGTGATTTGTTTGTGATTGATTGATTTCACACATAATAGTTCGCTTTCCCTACTTAACTCATTTTTATTTCCATCGTATATTACACAATTATTGATCATGAAAACCGTGATATTACTAATGAAACTAAATCTGACTGAGAAGGAGGCCAAAGTAATATCACAAATCTGTCTCTGAATTTTCGTCCCAACACAGAACTTTATGGCGAGCTAATCGGAAAACTGCACCTGATTTCTCCAGCGAGTTTTGTTGAAACATTTTTTTTGTATAGGATCCCTTGGTCCATTAAACACATTCCGTACCGCGAGGTAATTTCTCATTAGTTCGTTATATAAATTCTGTTGAACAATGGATAGGATATTTAATAATGTTTTAATTTTAATATAATTTAATGAAGTGTAATTCAGAATAAAATAAATGTCCATAAATAGTCAGCACTCAGCACTTTAAAAAACCCTATAAATGTCAAACTAATTCAGAAGTGGTTTTTGTTGGGTGGTCTTTCAAATTTTTTTTTTGATTCAAAATGATTTTTTAAAGAACTAACAAATATGTAGATTTCTAAACTTGAAATTAATAATATTTCATTTAAAATGGTCCCCTAATTCATGCCTCAAAATTGAATATTTCCCTAAATACATTACTTATGTATGTTATTTTTTTTCTTAAAAATAAACACATAATTTAAAAAATGCATTTAATGAAAGTCAAATAAAGTAATATTTATTTAGATTGAAACTACAAAAAAAAATTAAAATTAAAATAAAATATGAATTTACAAAGAAAAATGAAAAAAATTGACTGCCACTTACAAAGAAGCTGTAATCCAATGATACAAAAAAAAATAAATATTATTGACGCAGTGAATCAATATCGGTTTTTGTTACCGCCAACTTAAATAAACAAAATAATAATAATAAAAAATATATTCATTGTGGATTTGCGGGTGAACCAAAGGGTGAACCACATTAAAAAAAAATGATTTTTGAGTATTTTTTTTTACCTTATGGCAATCACGTATTTAGACCAACCGCACATAACGCTACTAAAGGATTTAATACACAAATATATACCACTTGACAGAATCAAAAAAAAAAAAACATGGAATGCCTTTAAATCATTTTATTCCTTTTACCAAAAAAACAAAAGAAACATAAAGTCAAATCCGAAATCTAATACATTTTTACCGGATCACAAAAACAACAACAACAACAACAAACATTTTATGTTGGGGGATCTTTTTCTGTTTAGATACGAGTATATTTTTTTTTGTGATTTATTGATTTGACAAGCAAACAGCATTAAATTTATCGACATAGAAACAAAAATTTGACGTTTTTTCTTTTAGCTTTCTTTTTTTTTTTGTTTTGTTTTGGTTTTAGAAAGAAAACATGAAATTTTTTTTGGTGAAAAATAAAATAAATAAATAAATAAATTTTATAGATTCGACCTCATCTATTCGAGATCCTTTTAGATATTATTCGTTAATATTTATTTTCCTATTTTTAGATGGTAATAAATAAATAAAATAAAATAAGGAAATTGGTGGAATAAGAGAACCAAAACAAAAAAAAAAAAAAAAATTAATAGAAAATAATAATAAAATCAAATAAATTATATTAGAAAAAATATAGATAAAAAAAAAATATGTACATAAGTTTGTTTCTTTGTAGATAAATAAATTGTATTATGTTTCTTACACAACAAACAAAAATTTAGTTTAGTAAATTTAATGTAATTTTTGTTGACCTAAGCATTACAATAAGTCTTTTAGAGTCCCAAAAAAAAAAAGAATATATTTATGTAATTTACAATATAATTTAATAGAATTTGATCAATGTCAGAATTTTGTCCTGAATTTTTCCATTTTTTTTAAGATTATTTTCTTATCTAAATGAGAAAATATGTCATTAAGTTTTATTTATTTCTTTTTTCTGAAAATTAGGACATAAATAAATCATTTTGTTTTAATGTTTAATATAATTGACATGTCTTATTGACAATGATTTAATAATTTATTAGTGTTGTCCTTAGAATTATAATATCTGTTATAGCAAGCTATATAAAATATATTGGAAAATTTCAAAATGTTTTTTTTTTTTTAGTGAAGGTCCTTTTTATTTTTGGACAAAATTAACAATACTTCAAGTTTATGTAAATAAAATATAAAAAGGACCTTCACTAAATATAAATGAAGAGGTTAAGTGAAATTTTCATTTCGAATAAACCAATTTTAAATAATTCAGTTTGCTACAAGTATACGTAAAGTTTGCTGCAAGGATTTTTTTTAAAGCTGAAAATCTTTACAGTCTGTTCGTTTAATTCAGCCCACTAATTTTTTTTACCATTTCCAAAATTTTTGTAAATTTAAGGTTTATTAAACAAATGTTTAGAGGTACACGTTCTATATCTATTACTGTGAATAGGAGGGGTACTAAAATTTTAAATATTTTAATTTTGATTGGAAATAGTTTAGGTTCGACTCAGTTTTCATCTAATGGTCCTTCACAAATTCTTTGTAAGAATTGGTGGATGCACCATTAGATTAAAACTGCTAGCATACTATATTTCTAGTATAAATTAAATCAATATGTGATTTATGGTAAAAATTTTGGTTTTTTTATCTAAAATTTCATTTAGTAAAAAAAGCAATTAGTAAAATTTAATAATGTTTTATATACCAAAATAAAATAAAGCTTTTCATTGAAAAATTTTCTAAGATAAAATCATTTTTCTTTCATATTATTTCGTAGAAAATTCATAAATCCACCAAATTAACAAATCCTTATTTTTTAATTTATTTTTCACCTAAAATATTATTTATTTTATTTTTAATTTCCATTTTCATTACTAAAATATATTTTTTTTTTAATTATTTACAGTATTGCGTGAGGATTTTCGTGTTGAACCAAAAGATACACGTGTTGCAGCCGGTGAAAAAGCATTATTAGAATGCGGACCACCAAAAGGAAATCCAGAACCATCCCTAATTTGGGAAAAGGTAAAATTCTATATAAATTCAGTAAATTTATTTTTAATATTTACCCTTAAAAGTATACAATGACCAATAATTATTATATAAATAAACCAATAAATAAATAAATTAATATTTGAACATAAAAATACCTTAAATAATAATAAAAATAATTTCATTATTATTATTAAAATTTTTATGTTGTCTGTCAGAAATTCAAGCAATTATGATATGACACTTTTACTATTTACTTAAATAACAGACAAAAAAAAAATAGAATATTTGATGAACTGCTAAAACATCACAGACCAATTTGCCTTTTTTTTTTGTTTGTGGAAACGTGCTCTTTTTTATGAAAATATTTATTTTATTATTATGATAATTTTTCGAGAGTGAATAAAAAAAAAATAATAATAATAATGATAATGTATATTTAAACCACAATCATATTCTTTTACTAATTTTTAAGCATTGGGTCACCTTTAAAGTGGCCTGCAGTCTCTAGTGAGACGCAGAAAGGGAAACTAAAAAATATTATATTACAATGGTTTTTTTTATTTTATTAAAAAAAGTGAAGTAATGTACGCGACAAACAATTGTAATTTACTATTTTTTTTTTTTATGAATAATTTATGTTGGACACTTTTTATTTACACCACATCATAAATTTTTTTTTTTTTTTTTGTAAACAAATAAAAATTTATGTTCAAAAAGAATTATTGTCATTAAAACATTATTATTATTATTTTTTTTTAAAGTTTCCATTTCTTTTAAAACATACATTTTCCAAAAAAAAAAAAAATTAAATGACAAAAGTACAGAAAAAAAAAAGGAAACACCTACGTACTTCCTAAAGTGTATAATGTTTTCTTTTGGGCCACTTAACAAAATGTGATTGTTTTATTGTTGAAAATTATGTTTTATGTATTTTAAATGAATTTTTTTTTTTTCTACATTTTTGGTAAATGAACAACTAATTTTACGCATAATAATCCGTCACGTTAATAATTTTTTTTTTTTTTTTTTAAATTTTCTTTTTCTTTTATTGTACTTATGTTTTACAGGATGGAGTACCACTTGAATTAGATGATTTTAGTAGGAGCCAATCTCATGGAACCATGTCACGTATACGTATTGTTGATGGTGGTAATTTATTAATAAGTGATGTCCGACGTATTGATGAAGGAAAATATAAATGTATTGCACAAAATATTGTTGGTGCACGTGAAAGTTCTAATGCTAAATTAACAGTACAAGGTAAGTGAGAATGTTTTAAAATAGTAAACACAATATTATTTATGTAGAAAATTAAACTCTAGTATGAATATATGCAATTTTGAGTATTGACAGTTGAAAATAATTTTAAACAATCAATTAATCTCGCAAAAAAAAATTACGAATTCGATTGAAGAAAACTCGCTCCGAGTAAAAAAAATGGCATTAAATCGTTTTGAATAAAATATGATTTTTGAATTTGTATTACGATTAGTACGTACTAAAAAGCACACGTATTAATTGTCAAATCAAAATTTAGTTATTGACGGTTTTTTGGTGTTGCTATTTTAATGCAAAAAGTTGACAGTTAAAAAGTGTATAAAATTGTGCAAAAACAGCGCCAGTTTTCTTTTTGAAGACGATTAGATTTTCAATAAAATACGTTTGGGTTCATTTTGCAAATTTACACAATTTCACAATCGTAAAATTATATTAGTTTTGTGCAGAATTTTCTCTAACAAATCATTTAAAAATAAAAAGACAATTTGTTCGTTAGTAGCCCTGAGAACATTTTAAGGGAAAAAATTGTCCAATTTTCCTTCTATATTGATCTCTTTCATTTACTCCCCGAATTGTCAAAATATATATCAAGAGATGACAGTTGAAATTCTGAAATTTTAATTCAAAATTATTCAGAAACCACTTACTCTACTCAATTTTATGTGAAATGTGATTTTTTAAATTAATTTTTCATAAACTGACATTTACATTTTACATTTCGGGGAATAATAGAAAGAGAATCAACAAAGTTGGACACTTTGTTTATAGAATTTATATGTCACTGTCACTTCCAGGGCTACATATTCTGTGATCTCTACTAATTAGTTGAAGTTTCAGTCCACATTTAATTTAGTTAAATAAAACTTTTCAAATATTTTTTTCTGACAGACAGTTTGACAGTAAGCTTAAAAATTGTATTTAAATTATGTTCTTCAACAATCTAACAAAAATATACTAAATGTCTTTAAATGTCTGGAATAATTGAAAAAAAAATTATTGTCCTGCTGACTTTTTTAATTTTTTAGATTTTATTTTGTAAAATTTCAGTCTAAAATATACTTTTTTTGTCTATTTTTTAATAATGAAATTATTGCTTGAATAATCATATTTTTTTCCAAATGTGGAAATGAAAGTCTGAAAAAAAAACGTGAAATTCCATTAAATTTCAGCTTATAGTCATCATTAATATACCATGACATTTAATACAATTGTGAATTTTGTCTCATAAATTTTATTATTGTATAATTAGAAAAATAAAAAAAAAAGAATTCAAATTTTAGTTCAAAAAATGAACTTTTCCTTTAATTTTTATTATTTTAATATTTTATAATAATTTATCACTGTCAAAGATAAATTTTAATTTTTATCTAATTCAGCGAAAGTTTTTTTTTTTACCAATCCTCATTATTATGTTAATTTCATACTCGACCCTCGAATAAATTAGATTCAAAAGATAAATTGTTCTATTATCCAGAAAAAATGAAACGAATTTCAACTTTTTTGTATTTTACTGATAAAAATTAAAACTTTTGCATAAATTCTACACACAAAAAAAACCAAAAAAAAAAGTCCATACTCGGAATTCAAGATGAATAAGTAATAATAAAAAAATGGAAAAAATTAAAACAAGTGCTCACATTCGTTGTCGTAACTCTAAACTGGCCTAATTAGATTTTAGTTTTGTTTTTTATGTAACAGTTGCCACCAACACAAAAATATAACCATTCCGGTACGTTTGGTATTTTCAAAAAACCGCATAGCACCCATTAAATTCTTAAAATGTTCAAGTAATAATTTTTTTAAAAGTTGTCGTTTGAGAAAATTGAAAATTCTTTATGTTAACATATTTTAATGTCTATTTGTCTGTCGGTTAGTGTAGTGGGTATTAATTTAAAATCGTTCAATTTTTCTGTACATTTACTATCTTGACGATTTAGTTTTCATTCCAAACCGTTGGATGGATTTGGAACCTTAGATAGAAAATTAAAAATTGTCTGGTAGATAGTGTGATGAAATTGCAATTTAACATAGTAAAGGGTTTCAAAGAATATGCGCCAAGAAAACTAAAAGCATTTTATCAGCAAATCAAGAGCAAGCTTGCATACTGCCTTTGCAACTGATCACATTTTACTTAGAAAATATGCTGCGAAACTAGAATCACTCAGTCATCGGTTTGCAGAAGATGTGGAGAAGAACTTTTCGGAGCACGTCCTTTTCCATTGTCTGCAGTGCTCCATAAAAGATTGAAGAATTTTGATTCTGACTTTATGAGAAATGTCAGTGAAGCAGATAATATTACGCCGGCGAAACTGATCAGTTACATTACTGAAATAGCCTGGGTTCATATAGAGGAAAATTTAAGGTCATCTATAGAAGAGTTTCATTTTCTTAGAAAGAGACTGTTATAAAAGGACTTTGAGTCAAACTAGCATAAGGAAAAATATTGAAAATGTGAGATAGTACATACACCTCAAAATTACTAGCATATTTTTTGAAATTACTGATATGGTTCATTCAATTCCTGTCGTTCGGAAAGATATGAAGGAATGAATATCGTGAAAGCATAATTTTATTATCTGCACTCAAGAAAACCACATAAATATGAAACAACCAAAAAGCAATTCTGCTATACGACTTGTTTTTTAAAATTTTCTTTCTGTTCTTCGCAAAAGTGTACATTTTTTTTCCCATATACGAATCACTGAGACTAATACATTAAAAAAAAAATCCGGAGACGACATCATACTTTATGTTTTGAACAAATGTACTTAAAATTTATGTACGAGATAATTTTCTATTTATACAAATTTTATTTATATTTTATTTTTTTTGTTGTTGTTGTATGTTTTAGCCCTTTTTTCCCCCGAAGTTAAAACTAAAAATACACACATGAACTTAAAAAAGTTTTAAATAGTTTTTCGTTCTACGGATTTGTGTTTTTTTTTTTTATAAGGAAAAGAATCTTTCTTTTTTTTTTTGGAAAATTGCAAACGAGTGAAAATCTGTTCAAATCTACAAAAAAAAAAAAAATATTTATGGAAATTTATATCAAAATATAAAGTGGATTATGCAATTAATTTTCCCGAAACTAACAAAAAAAGAAAAATAATATAAACAACAAGAAATTTGAATTAATGTATAGTTTTATTTATGTTGCTTAAGAAGATGAAGATATTTTTGCAATATGAATATTTATATGTTTTTATGTATAGTTAGGGGGGTAAATATGAATTTAAAACTTATAATTTTCTAAAAAAATTAATATTAATTTTTGTTTAGATTTTATTTATTACACTAAAAAAAAAAAACTTAAATTGAAAATAGTTTTATGATTGAAAATAGTTTTTCAATTTGTTATTTAGTTTAAATTTGGTTTGATAATTTATGTTTTGAAAATTATTAATAAAATTTTCAAATTTTTAAAGTAATATTTTCATAATATAAATTTAATTGTTAGGATTTAAAAGGATTTATGAATAATATAAAAAGGAATATTTTTTTTTTATGTTTTAAGTAGAAAATAATTGCATAATTATTTCATAATGACAACATACTTGAAAATATGTTGCACTTGAATGTTTTAAGTTAAAATGTTTAAAAACTATTTAGAAATGTTGAAAAGGTATACTTGAGACTGTAATAATAATGAATATATAATTTTGAGGTTAGTTGTTACTTGTGTATAAGATAATTGGTTACTTTGTGAAGTCTGAGGTCAGTAAATTGTTTTGGTTATTATACAAAATATAATTTAATTTTGGTGGTGAAGTAGTATTGTGGCTGTAATTTTATTCATAATAAAATTTTTGTGGTGGTGGAGAAATAGTCTGACTTTAATTTTCTTAATTTTAAGTAATTGGTGGTGAAGGAACAATTTGAATTATAATATTTATATGTACATCACTCTGAATTTAAAGGACAAACTCACTCTGAATTGGTTTTATGAATTTGCATTAGTTAGTATATGAGTAGGCACTCAAAGTTCAATTATTAATTTTCAAAACAAGTTTAAATTTTTGACGTTTGTCTTGTATTTGTAAAATGGACAAATCTTACAGTGACAAAAAAGGTGGAGAAACTGGACCAGTTCCATTTTTTTTTGATGATTCGTGTTTCAATAAAACATGTTTGGGTTTAGTTTCTATTATAGACATCTTTAGAACTAGTACTTTGCAAAAAAGCTCTTAAAATATGTACTCTTCCAAACCAAAACTTCATAATTAAAAATATTCTCCAAAACAGAAGTAATATTTGCTGAAAAAATTTACTTACCTGCCACTATGAAAAAAAGCGTTAGTTTGGGAGTAATTAATAGGGTGAAATTAAAAGATTTTTAGTAGCAAAGGTATAAAATTAAAATTATGATAACATCGTGCAAACAACTCAAACTTTAGATTGAACTAATTAATATTCTGTCAGCGAAATATTATGTAAAATTTTACTGCTACATAAAATATCTAAAATTTACTCTCCAATTTGCACTTAAAAAACTTTAAAAAAATACATAATATACGTTAACATAATCACACTAAAACTTAAACTATAAAATATCATAAAAAAATTAATGACAATTTTTATAATTTTCAATTATTAATGAAATTGTTTATTTTTTTTTTGTGGACAATTCAACCAGATAATTAACTATTAAATATTAATCATTTCATCATAATTAAATTTATGAACAATCCACGCAGACAATTTAATGAGAAAAGTTTTTCACTATAAAAAAAAAAAAAAATAAACAATTAATTTTTCTTTTTTTGTTTGAAGTGAAAATAAAAGCCAATTTTTAATATGACAATAACAAGAAAATTAGAATTTTATCGAGTTTATTAAAATCAAAGTTTTCCAAGAAAACTTTATCCAGAAGAAAACTTTCTTTAAAATAATTTTTTTTTTTTGTTTACAGTTAAACCATTTTTTAATAAAGAACCATCAGATAGTCAAGCACTTGCAGGCCAAACAGTTCAATTTCATTGTTCTGTTGGTGGTGATCCACATCCACAAATATTATGGCGAAAAGATGATGGGCATATGCCAGTTGGAAGGTAAGAATTATGTGAACAAAAAACCAAAAAAAAAAAAAAATTAAATTTAGATTTTAACGTTTTTTTTTTCATTTTATATAAACCACAAGGATAAAATATAAAATTTATTCTTAAAAATAAAAAAAAAAATGAAAAATTACTAAAGTAATTTGAAAGTTTTTATTGAAGAACCAAAATAAAACAAGTAGAAAACATAACCAAAAAAACTTTTTCCATTTACAGAGCTGACATTCAAGAAGAAGATCGAAGTTTAATCATAAAAAATGTATTACCAGTAGATGAGGGTATCTATATTTGTGAAGCACATAATAGCGTTGGACAAATAAGTGCAAGAGCACAGCTAGTTGTACACTGTAAGTTGAAATTTATTTTTTTTTTTAAATGTTGGGAAAGAAATGGTTCAAATGTTATTAATTTCTTAAATGTTACTCTTAATAGCAATTAATTTCAGTAAATAAATTAAAAAAAATGCAAATTAACAAGTTTAATATATTTTATTGTCAGAAATGTTTATTTAATAAGCACATTTTTAACTTCTAAAGTCTAAGTCAATAATCAGGGAGCACCATATTACAGTCTATATCACTGCATCCATTCAGCTTATTGTATAATACGCTATCAATTGAGTTTAGCAGATAACCTCTGTACTGCTGATGAAGCTGTACAGCTGCGATTCTATAATATATTGGTAGAGCAACTGAAGAGTTTGGTGGTCAACGCCTGTCACTTGGCTATTATTTATTCCGTCGTTTCGTCTTCAGAACGGCAAGATATGAATTTTTGGCTATCTGATACTCCAATGATATCGATGGTACTTCAGTCCACAATGTCCATCAGATAGTCAAGCAATTGCCGGTCAAACATCGTTCTAGGTTTCTTCCTGATTAATTCAAGAGGCTGGTTAGTTTGCTTCTTTGATTAATCGGGGATAAAGATTTTTCTGTAACGTAATCCATTCCTTGTGTCTCATATTTTAGGTGAAATTTGTAGCAGTGAACACTCTGTCAATTATTTTAAACAAAAAATTTTCATTTATTTATTTTTTCCTTATTTTTTTTCCCGGTTCCTTTTTTTAAAACTTTATTTATTTCTTTCTTCTTCGTTTCAACAAAAAGTTTTTTTGGCAGAAATATAAATAATAAAAAACTTTTTCATAATTTTAGCTCCGCCAACATTTATTGTAAAACCACAAGACAAAAAGATTGGTTTAAATGGTATTGCAGGATTTGAATGTGTTGCTAATGGTAATCCACCACCATCAGTATTTTGGACTAAGGAGGGTTCACAAATGCTTATGTTTCCTGATAATTCATATGGTCATATACACGTGACTGGTAAAGGTACATTACAAATACGTGGTGTACAAAAAGATGATGCTGGATATTTTGTATGTTCAGCATTAAGTGTTGCTGGTTCTTCAACAATAAGAGCATTTTTACAGGTAAAATAAAATTTTATATATTTTTTTTATTTTTTTGCTACAGAAGTCATAAGATTTCTATCCTAAATATTTTTGAGAAGTAATATAAAATGTGACTTTAAGCAAACACGTATAAATAAATCCGTAACGTGTATATAATTTTTAGTTTTGCGTGAATAATTTACTGTACGCAGATAAAAGATATCCTTTTATTTTGAAATTTTTTCTTCTGTACCAGAGATAAAAATTAAAGGATATTTTGCACTTAGGGTAGAAAAATTAAAGATAATATTGTTTTTTTTTATGCGTGTTGTATACAGATTATATATTTGTCATTATCCTTGGCATTAAAATATTTTTATTATTATTTTCTTAAATATTAGGTAACGTCTGTAGATGATACCCCACCACCAATTATCCAAATTGGTCCATCAAATCAAACATTACCTAAAGGTAGTGTTGCTATGTTACCATGTCGTGCTACTGGTAATCCAATACCACGTGTTAAATGGTATAAAGATGGTACACCATTACAAAATGCTCAACGATTTATGATTGTACAAAGTGGTTCATTACGAATTGATGGTAAAATAATTTTACTAGTTTTCTCATTTCAATTTGCTTTTTGTATATAAAAATGCAATTAAAATGATAAAAATTAATGGATTTGTAAAATATTTTTCTTATTTTTTTTTTTAACAGATTTACAAATTACTGACACCGGAATGTATACGTGTACAGCATCTTCGGAAAGTGGTGAAACATCATGGTCAGCTACTTTAACAGTAAGTGAAACATTATTTTTATATATTTGACATTATGAAAATGTAGAATTGATAAAATTGATTTACTGGTTTTGAGATAATTATTCTAGTGGACATTTTAGCTCAGTAAATAAAGTTATTTAGAATTTAATTTTTTTCAGAAATAGCTAGTTTCATTTCGGTTTATTGGACAATTTTTTTTTTGCAGTAGTTTGTTTAACATTTAGATATTTCATAAAACTCCTAAAATAAACTAATGACAGAAGTTTTTTAATATCCTGAAAAAAATGATAAATTAATGGAAATTTATGAAAATTTGATTAAAAATTATTTATAGACTTGAAAATAACTAATTGAACCTTTTAATATTAATTCAATATTTTGTAATATAATTTATATTACGGTTTTAAATTAAATTTAATTCTTAATAAAAAAAAAATACATATTTTTAGGATCAGTAATTAAATTAGGTCAAATTTTAATCAAATCATACGTCAAATTATCTCAACGAAAATAAAATTTTGCAATTATTTATGTAATTTATTTAAATTTCATAAATATTTTTCATTTCAAATATAAATTTTTGGAAATTTTACACTCCAAAGTAGAGGATAAAAATTTTCAGTAATATTTTCATTAAATAAATTTTTATGGTACTTCATTAATTTTGGGTACGACTACATTTTGGGTACTTTTTTTCCCAAATTTTAATAAAAATATTGCTATTAAACGTTCAATAATTTGAAACTTTCTGAGTAATTCTAAATTAAGTTTAGTGATTTTTTAGTAGTAGCAAGTTTTCAACGATAAATTAAACTACGTAGGATGACTACAACTTGTTTAATTACCTGAAAAAGTGACAAATCAATAAAATTTATTAAAAGTTTATTAAAAGTTATTTATTTGAAGGCGTCACCTAACTGAATTATTTATTCGTGATGAAATTTAATTTTTGATTGAATTTTAGTTAATTTTATTTCGGTTTTAAATTAAATTTCATTCACCAAAATATTTTCTAGTTTTATCAAAATTACAATTTGTTTAGGATCAGTAAATTGAATTAAGTGAAATTTGTAGTTAAATCATACATCTAATTATGGACATGAAAATAGTTTTTCAAAATATTTCTGTAAATTATTTAAAATTCCATTAATATTTTTCCTTTTAAATCGAAATTTTGATAGTTTTTTGACTAAAAAACAGAGATATTTTTTGACTAATTCGAAATAATTTAGAACTGGAATTCGAATATTTTTATTTTATGAACGTTTTTCACAAATACTTTTCCTTAATAGTTTTTTTGAGGACAATTTTAAAATTTCTGAGTAATAATAATATTTAGTTCTACTATTTTAGTGGCAATTACTTTTCAAATATAATTTAATCTATTAACATCACTAGCTACAGCTACAGCATAAAAGACATAAATTTACAGTACAAAACTTACTACAAGTTTTATTACATTAATGATTATTTTGATTACTCTGTTCATTAATGCTTATATATCAGTTTTTCTATTACTATAATCATTTTACCTAAATAGTAATTTTAAATTCCAGTTTTTAAAGACTTTAAAAATTCTTAAAAATAATATAAAAATTCAGTAACAAAGCATAATAAATTTTAAACAAATACTTTAATTTATAACTTTTGCACTGACTCTGCTGCTGCAACTATAATCGTTATAATATAGTCACCAGGTTGGTCGTCTTAAAAATTCAAGAAAAATAATTTCGTTTTATTAAAAGTATTTAATACTAAATATTTTTTTTTTAAAAATTCCTCTTCCTAATTGATCATAAATAAGACTTACGAATAATTCATAAAACATTGCTCCAACTTAACATATTTTATTTTATTTTTCTTCTAAAGTTGAATTCTTTTAAAAAATCATAAAATCTTTTTTTTTTTTATATTCTGTTCGTTTTAAGTCTTTTCGTAAATTTTTTTAAAAGAAATTATCGCCTTTTTCTCGACAAAAAAAAAATTTAAAACTGCTCCAGCCCACACTCAAAGTCATATAACTTATTTCACAGCTTAAATCTATAAAAACAACTTAACCTAATATACAACTAGACGAATATTATACATTTATGTTTTTTTGTGCAGTGTGCGTTATTGACTACACCGAGAAAAAAAACTCATAAAAATTATATTATTATTATTTTTATTATGATTATTTTCTATGCTTCTCCAGGAAAAAAAAAATATTAAATAAATTAATTTAAAACAATTTTTTTTTTTTAATATTTTGAAAAAATATCTGACGAGGTCATAAACGCATTAGCTCTGCATTAAAATTTAGTATATAGCGAACAAATCTCAATTATAATTTTTAAGCAACAAAAAAAAAAAAAAGATGAATTATTTCAATGCACAAAAATAAGCGATTTTATGTTGTTTTCTTTTTTTTTGAACAAATATGAAAATACTGACAGATGCAAATTTTCATTCTTTTATAATTTTTTTTTTTTGGTGTATTGCGACGCGTATTAATGGCATAATGAAATTTCAGTCTGGCGCAACATCAATGAAAATTCAAATATATATGAAAATCTTGCTGTTAAAATATCATAAATGAACATTAATTTTTTTTTTTTTTTGGAATTTCTGTGTTAAAAAAAAAGTCTATGTGAGCTGAAGAAGTGGGAGGAAATTATGAAGTGCTAAAAATGATTTACATTTTATTGATGTTTCAAAAAAAAAATATATGGAAGAGTTTACGTTGCAGTTTTTAGTATTTGCTTTCTTTTTTTTTTTTTTTGTAAATAAATAGTGCAAATTTTCACAGTTTAAAGTGATATTGTCTGGAATGTAAACGATAACAGTAGCAGAATTTAGGAATTTCATAATTATAGAGTTTAATGGATGAAGGTGTTAAATTACAATTTTCATTTTGAATAAATCATGTTTAAAGTTTGCTACAAGAACTTAAAATCTATGTTTCAAAATATTTCAGTTCAAGAGCAGAAAACATTTTATATAATTTGTCATGGAGTAAACTCGCTCCATACTAATTTTCTGTAAGAGCTCGTACAGAATTGATTTCAATAAAACCCCAAACGTGTTTTAAAAACCGGCAGTGCATATAAAACAATAAATGGCGGGAAAATTGTATCAGTTTTTAAGGCAATTTTTTGGACAATTCGATTTTGAATAAAACACATTTCGGTTTAGTTGGTATTAACATTTGGTATATCGCGGAGAAATTAAAGCAATCCTAAGCCAGTTTTTAGTATTCTGCTTTAGAATAGAAGTCTTTTAGAAAATATTGATTCATGTACCAAACAAATTTTAGAATTAATTTTGACTAATAATATCAATTATTTTATATAGACTATTAAAATATTTACAAAACTATTAACATTAAAATGTTTTATTACTTAACACTAAATCATTAACTTTTCTATTTACTAAAAGTCACACTAAACTCAACACTAAAAAAATATTTTTAAAAACCCACAGAAATTTGTTAATTACATAAAATTAAATTTTATTAAGTGTTTTAAAAGAAATTAACATATAAATTTTATGATCATATAAAATTTTCCTAATTCAATTTTAGTAACTAAAAATTTTTCTAAAATTCTTTTAATTTTCTTCTATTTTTGGCAGCACTTTAATAAAACTATTTTAATATGAAATTTTTATTAGTTTAGTTTGTCCTACTTTTTAAAATTCTAACTTTTAGCAAAAAAATTTGAAATTTCGAAATTTCGAAATTTGTGAAGTTTATTTATTTGTATTTAATGAACTTGTATATAATACCTACATATTTATATTTTATTTTGGTCTACAATTTCTAGACATTTTCTTTTCTGAATCATTTATTATTTCTAGACATTTTTTTTTTGTTTTATTATCCAAGACAAAGTAGAAAAGTTTTTGGAAAATTTATTATTTTGAAAGCTGTAAAAATTTTATGTACTTTTTATTGAGTGTAAACAAAGAAAATTTTTTATTTTTCATTTTCATTTTCTTTTTTTGAGTAAATAAATTTAAGTTAATAAAAAAAAAATGTAACAAAAAAGTTTTTCAAAAACAAAAATCATATTAAATTTTATTTTAAATTTAATGAAAATTTTTGATTAGTCGAATACCAAATGTAGTAGCTACTTAAATTAGGTCAAAATTGTATCAATTAAGTTAAATATTTTAAGTACAGTCTGTTTTTTTTTTTTAACTCAGTCCACAAAATTTTTTTATTTCTTTTCAAAAAAATTTGTAAATTGATACAAAGTTATGTAAATTTATGTTTTATTACCCCACGTGTTTGATTTATCGATTTCTGTTGGTACAGTAAAAATAAATTAAGAAAAACAAATTTGTAGATCAACAAGTCCTATAGCTATTGCTGTTAAAAGGCCACAAAAATTTAAAATTTAATTTCGGCTCAAATATAATTTCGAAATGTATACTTCTTTCCATACAAGTTCGATAAACAAAGTGTCTAACCAAAACTAGTAGTACTCTTTCTATTACTCGCCGAACTTGTCAATGTCAAGTTATGAAAATTAATTTAAAAAATCACATTTCACACAAAATTGTTCAACTGTCAACGCTATAGTTTGACAATTCGGGGAGTAAATGAAATATAGAAGGAAAGTAGAACAATTGTATTCCCTTAGGGCGCTTCCAGGGCTACTTTTTCTATGGTTCTATAAATTTATAATTTTAAGGAATTGGTAATTTTGAAAATATTCATGGACTGAGCTAAAAGAACAGACTGTATATTACTGACAGAAAGTTTTCTCAATTCAAAAAATTAACATATTAATTGATTACTGAAAAATAAAAATGTTTAATGTATTTACTGACAGAAAAATACCAAAATTTTACCTTTAATTCCCAAAACTTGAATTATAAATACGAAATTAGAGTACAAAACTTGAATTCATTATTTGGCCTAAAAATTCATCAAAAAAATAATAATAATAATATCAAAAATATTCCTTGTAATTTAATCAGATAATAAATTACATTTCTGTCCACCCATCACCTGTGGTGTTGTGACACATTTTTCCATTTTTCTTTGCAATGCTCTTTCAGCAAAAAAAAAACTTCTTAAAATTTCCGACATAATGAAATGCTTTCAACCAAAATCTTTTAAAACTTTCCCAAAAAAATTAAAGTATTTTTTGCATGTATCTCTTGCATATCAACGAAAATAATATAATTTATCAAAAAAAAAAACTGCAATGCAATATTATCAGTTGATAAAAAAAAAAATCTCGTCTTTGCTTTAAAGATATTTCAATTGAAAGGTTGCCGAATCTTTTCAAACCACCAAAAGAAAGAAAATTTAAATAATAATTTCAACACCAAAAACTCCTCTTCAATTATTTTGCCAGAATTTTTGTTGATATCGTGCTGTAAAATTAAAATCCTAAAAAAATTATATATTCAAATTATGTTTTTTTTTATTATTATTATTCCAGGTTGAGAAGAGTAGTTCATCTGTATTACATCGTTCAGCAGATCCGAGTACATTTCCAGCACCCCCGGGTACACCAAAAGTTGTTAACGTCACGCAAAGCAGTATTACATTACGATGGACAAAAAGTCAAGATCGGCCTGGAGCTAGTCAACTGATAGGGTATGCAATAAAAAAAACCATTTTTATTCAATTTAATTTTTTTTTTTCAATTCAAATTATTTTTATGGTGAAAAGTTTATATGGAAAGAATATTTTTAATGTTTAAAAAATATCTATTTATGAATAAAAAAAAAATAGAAATTGAAAATTGTCTTTAAAAATAAGCTTTTTCCCAAGATTATTTTGCAAAATAAAAACCTAGATAGAAATAGCTGAAAAAAAATAAGAATTTTAATGAAGTTTCTATATAAACATTAAAATAAATTACTTTAATGTTCTTTTGTCTTGGGGCGCTTAAACGAAACTATTTTTTTTTTTTTGCTTAGATATTTTAATATTAAAATGCCATGTTATTATGTTATTATTTTAATATAGTATATTTTGAATATATCTATATATATTAAAATAGTTTTATTATCGAAATACATTTTAAATAAATTGTAGAAGTTTTAAAGGGCATTTTGCAGAAAAGAACTTTCAAATTTATGTCTTTTGGTCTTTTTAAATTGGTGACATAAGTGTAGGAAAATTGTCCTTTACTTTATCTAGCTCCAAAATTAATTTTTCCAAACTGATTGTTAAGATTCTCAGGTAAACTTAATTTTAAAACTGTTCAATTGAGCTACACTATTTATTGGTCATTCAATTATATTATGGGGCTAACTTTATTCTAAAATTTATAAATTGAGTTAGATTTCGTTAATTACATTATTAGGAAAACTGCATTCCATGAAGCTAGATTTGAATGAAGCTAGTTTTCGACTAAATGGTTTACGTTTAATTACAAAATAATCACCAATTTGACAGGTGATGTAGATGAATAGCATTTACAAAAATAAAAAATATTAAACACAACAAAATGTAATTGGTGATTGAATTTCCATATTTTGTTAATGCGGAATGTGTCCAACTTTATTCAATCTAAGTCGCAGTTTTTATTTAAAAAAACAATTTAAAATTTTCGTAGTCTAATTTTTTGCATTTCATTGCCTAATGTGCTGGTATTAAATTTAGATTGAGTTGAAATCCATTGAACAAAATGTAAACTCAATCGACTAAGGCCTTAGTGTCTTAGTTTAACTCGTCATGGAAACAATGTGAAAAATATCCAAACATTAATTAGAGTTCTTTAATTTATTTTTGCATTTTCTTTTAATAAAATCAAAAATTTAACCAAGCTAATGCAAAATTAATCATTATTCGAGCACAACATATAGTGGCTTTGAATTAAGTCAATTAAGTCCAATTAAGGCCATAATTAATTTAAATATTTTACACTTTTCTCAATTCACAAATTAACAAGTTAATTGCTTTCTGAAACTCTTAAATTTATTTAATTTATGTTCTAAAATATAAACTAAGTTTCCCACAATCCTTTAGACCTGTTTCAGCATAAATTCATTCAAATTGCACGGAAAAAAAAAAATATTTGATATTTAAACTAAAATAATTTTTTGAGTTCGTAAAATAATGGAATAAATTTTATATTTATTTTGTATTTATTTATAATTTCTATATATTTCAGATATACTGTGGAATATTTTAGTTCAGATCTACAAACTGGTTGGGTAGTTGCAGCTCATCGTGTTCCTGATCAAACAATAACGGTATTTTAATATTTTTTTTTTTATTGTTTTTATCTATTTATGTTTTTTTTTGGAAAATTTAAACAAAGCTTTTTTATTTTAATATAAAAATTTTTTTTAAGGACATTTCTATTAGAGTTTATTCAATATTAAATAATTACTAAATTTTCGGAGCTTTTTTTAAATTTAAAATTTTCAAATTTTTTATTTAATTTAAGTTTAAACATAAAATTTAAATTATGCTTGCAAGAAAATTACATTTTTTTAAATAAAAATTTATTTTAGATTCAAAATTCAAATAAATTTTCCCAAAAAAAAAATGGTAAACTTCTATGAAATTTATTTTCTTTAAATTCTTGGAAAACTAAATAACAGTTTTTTTTTTTTGTATTCAAATATAAATTTCCTTTTTGTATATTTTGCATATTACACTCAAAGTGAAAGAACACTGTACAAAAAATTTATATTAAAATGTTAAAAACAAAAAAAAAAAAACATTAAGATATGCGCAAATAAAAACAAAAAAAATTTGTATTTTTATCTTTCAGATATTTTTTTAAATAATACAAAGAAAAAAAAAACATTATTATTTTGCATAATATAAAATTTTAATGTATATTTAGTTAAATAATAAAATTTTCTTGAATTTTATAATCATAGATATCGGAACTAAAACCAGGAACTTCTTATGTATTTTTAATTCGTGCTGAAAATTCGCACGGTTTATCAGTACCATCTGGTTTATCAAATGTTGCTAAAACATTGGGTACTGATGTAGGTGTGGTACCACAAACAGAATTATCAGCTGCCCGGGCTGTTTTAAGTGGAAAGGTGAGTTTATTTTTTTCAGTATTTTCATCTTCCTTTCAAACAAAAAAAAAACTAAGCAGGAGCAAAAAAAAAAAAACAAAAACAGAAATTTCTTAACGAAAAAATCTCATGCAATAATATCAATGCAACAAATCTAACATAGAAATTGTAAATAAAAAAAAAAATTGTAGTTTTTGTGTTATTTTGAAGTTGAACCGTGATAAAAGCCTTTTAATATCGTGTTAAACATGACTTTTTAGTATACTTTTTTTTTTTTAGTCTTCGTTATAAATGCCCAGTTCAGTTAAATACTATATTTTATTTTATGTCATCGGAATAAAAAAAATTGCTAAATTTTAAATAAAACATATATTTAAAAAAAAAAATTAAATTTCCCTTGAGGATTTTTGACATTATATGAAAATATTGTATTCGCGCGCACCTTAATTTATTCATAAAAAACTATATTTATACTTTTTTTTTTTTTTTTTGAACACTACTGCAACTATTTAAAAAGCCGCTAGCAGTATCTATGTTGCCTTAAATTATATGGTAATTCAATATTCAGTTCGCCCATTTCTTACAGATGTGAGATAATTTCTTTTTAATAAAATGTGTGTTTTTTTTTTTTGTATAAATGATTTCCTAATAAAATGATGATTTAGTCACTGTTTCAAAAATGCAAATTAAATTGAAAATAATGTTTTTACTGGGAAAATTTAAATTGGGAAAGAAAATTTATGAAGTATTTGCACGTTTTTTTTTCTCTCTTTTATTTAATGAGGTTGTATCACAGTCAGTTTACCTACATTTTCAGTAGTTTTTTTTAGTTTAAATTTTTTTACATTTCACAATTGATATTGAAAATCTGAAAGAAATTTGCGAGAAAATAGCAATTCAAGTTCAATTGAATTAAATGAAACCCGAATTTTCTGAAAAGTACATTTTAAATTAATGAAGATTTCTGGTTGAATTATTTCAAATTCAAACTAAAATTTATCAAAAATCATAATTTTATTAAAGTATATTAGCATAAAATTATCAAAATTGTTACACCAAGAGAAAGAACCATTTTTCTTCAGTTCTCAAACTAAACTCTTTTAAATATTTTTCATCCAAAATTAAGACTTCAAAAAAACGAAGATAAGTGTTAAAAAGTACTGCCTATTCCGTAATTTTTAACCAACAAGCCTTAACTGAAATAAAAGGCACTGTATAGGCTTTTTTAACCTTATTTTATTAATTAACATTTCTGGATGGCTTTTTTCATTTAAAATTTAGTAATATTGATAATATTTATTATAGAGTCCTTTTTGAAATTATCAAAAATATTCCTGAAAAACGACAAGTTCTAACAACATTTTAGTTCGTAAACAAAAGTGCCATTTGCCTTTGTCACACCCTTAGCTACATATTTTTTTAAAGTCTTAATTTTAAATGAAAAATATTTAAATGGTATTTAAAAAGTTTTATTAAAAACTTTCAAATTAAATCAGTCACCAAACTCTAAATACTAAAATACACAAAAAAAAAAACAGAATTTACTTTAATATTCTAAATTGAACATTTGGCATTTTAAAAACTATATATAAGAAAATAACCACAAAAATATAATTAACCTCAAGGCAAATAAATCCCCAACCCCAAAATTCACTTCAAAATATCACTAAGAAATTTTAAAATAAAGTAACAAGAATATTTAATCTTGACAAGCGACCACAATCAAGTAAGAAAAGATTTCAGGTTTTATAAGATAATAGCTTAAAAGATACATAAAATAAAAGGCTTGTGTCTATCAAACAACATAAAAGACAAGAAAAATATATCAAAGAGATACAATGCCTTTTAGCTATTTAGAAAAGAGCTTATGGGCATTGTTATTACAATGCCTTTTAGCTATTTAGAAAAGAGCTTATGGGGGATCCATATTTACATTAATTATTATTATTTTCCTATAATATAGTTAGAAATTACAATATGAAAAAAAACCTGTCAGTTCTGTCACTCTCTTAAAAAAAAAAAAAAAGTATGTTTATTTTAGTTCTATTTTTTACCAACCCCAATAATATAAGCTAGCCAATTTTAAAGCAGCTGACAAGAATTATTATTATTATTTAGAAAAAAAAAAAGTATACTACACTCCTTTTAAAATATCACTTTATTTATTTTTATTTTGGTTGATTTTGAATTTTTAATGAGTTACTCACAGTGTGTGCCTCATTAAAATCACATTTAATATAGTGACAATGTTATCTTTTTTGTTTATATATTATTTTGATTGAAAATGTGCATGGAATGAGGTTAAATTACTTAATAACAAATTGCTTCCCATATTAAAGATTTGAGTCATTCACTAAATTGATGTGCATTATTATAGTGGGTGTATTAAATTTTCAATGGGGGTGGAACTATTTTTTTTTTTTTTATGTAGTGCATTAGCATAAAATTTTATGATTTGCATGTGAAGGGTTTAAAAAGAATTAATTTAATTCATTGTTATATTAAATTTGAAATTAACAAAAAGGGGAGGGTATCACCAAAAAAAAATTAATTTAAATATATAATTGCCGAAAAAGTTGGCGAGAAAAAACAAAAAGGGGTGGAGTTTATATTTGACTGGGAATTATGATTTATCACGTAAATTATTTGATGATTGACATGCCCTATACACATATTTAGTGAAACTTTAGAAATTATTTGCGGTGGGTGAACTGGACTACATACCAAGAAATATAAATTTTTTTTAAAACCATCAATTTTTTTCGGGTATATTCTACTATTTTATTAATAAACAAAATTTTTCTTTATTAAAAAATAGGAGTGGATTCAGTCATTCTAGCATTAATGTGTCAACAAAAGTAAAATTATAATGACTCATAGTCCAAAATTCAAATTAACTAAATTTTAGTTAATTTTATGTGCGTAAACATTCCGGGATTTCTTCAAACTTCCAAATAAAATTAATTTCTAAATAATTGTTATTACAAATTTAATATTTATTTAGTATATAATTATAAATTTAAATATTTATATTATTAGGTCAAATTCATTTTTAATATTGACTGAAAGGCGTCAAAACTATTTAAATCTATATTTCTATTAAAATAATATTTTCTACACTTAAAAAAAACATAATACCACAAAAAATATTAACATAAAATAGAAATTAACATAAAATATTCCAAATTTAATAAAATATTTTGATAACAACATTAAAATAAATTATACAAATTTAGTTTAGTTTAGTTTCGTTTTTTTTTTTTTTGGGGAAAATGTGTTAAATTTCTCACCCTTTTAAAATAAATTATTTTTTTCTATCAAAATAATAGAAAATATAAATAAATAAATAATTGAATATTGGACAGTGAAATTGTAACACTTTTAACAATAACACTAAAATAGTTATATAAGAAATATGTATTAATTATTTAGATATTTACATAAATATGTTTTTATTTTTTATGTACTTACCCTATAAACGCACCAATAAATTCTATTTCGAACAATGATGACAAGAATTCCAACAAGAAAAAATAATATTGAAGAAATTATTATGTAAATAACTATTTATCCAAAAAATATCACAAAAAAAAAAAAGAAATGAAAATGAAAAAATAGTTTATGTTGCTTTATATATATTTTCTTTTGACATATAATATAAACATAAACATTATGCAGCATACTGTTCAATAGGTTCATATTTATGAGCTATTTAGAGTGCCAGTAGTAAAAATAATGTTGCTATCTTTTTTCATTACTTATTATTAACGTTTCAATACTGAATTTTTGACTAATTTTGATGGTAATTTTTACTATGTTGTAGATCTTAAAGATTATCTAATAATTTTCGAATTAGCGCCCTCATTGGCAGATATTGCAATTAATAATTACTAATTTCAATTATCTTTGCAATTCCTGTTTTAGGAAATAGAAGAATATGAATTTAGTAAATAATAATTTTCCATTAATGATCATCAATATTTTGCATGACACACCACTAATGATGCTTGTATTTGAAAATTGATGTTGTATTTGAATTTTGGTCTGATTTCCAATTGGTTTTTATTGATTTCCAAATAACCACAAATTTCACCACCAAATTTCAAATATTTAACACTGTGCGCACTATAGTATCAGTAGATTTTTCATACTAAATAACGATCTGATAATGGATTTAAATTTATGATCATTAACAAAATAATGACGATATAGAGTAACATTAAACATAGACAGATTAGATACATAAGGCATTAATCATCATAGATTCAAAAATAGATTCATCTGTCGAAGGTATCACTTAGCGAGTGAATCAAATACCGAATATATTATAAATTTTCTGGAAAAATCTCAATTTTTCTAAATTCTCATAACATTATTTTATACTGCTTTAATTTACATTGCAGTACTCACAATTTATTTATGAATTTTCTTTGCTAAATAATAATTTTAGAAATTTATGGACCGACAGACAATTTGGCCAATAAAACTATTAATATCAAACATTATTTCTATCTAAAAAAAATTTTCTCTAAAAAATATTTATGTAAATTTTAAAAAACACAATATTTATGTTTTTTTTATTATTATAATATCGAAATTGGTTATTTCAGGTGGTCGAACTTATTGATGCAGTTGCGATAAATTCAACATCAGTACGATTGGATTGGCAATTACATGTTAGCATGACAGAAGAATATGTTGAGGTAAATATTGATTTTTCTATAAACATATTATCAATATATACATAGAGAAGTAACAAAGTATATACAATATTTATATTTGAAATTTTCCATTAAACTTCCATCATTGATGCATAAATATTAACTTTTCTTTACTATTTTATTTATTTGTTTATTTCTTTTTTTTTAAAAAAAAACCCAGGGTCTCTATATACGTTTCCGTGATATTAGTGGTAATGATCAAAAGTACAATATTATGACTGTATTAACACCATCATTAGAAACACATGTTGTTACAAAACTTAAAAAATATACAAAATATGAATTTTTTATAGCACCATTTTATCGTAGTTTAGAAGGACAACCAAGTAATTCAAAATTAATACAAACTTTTGAAGATAGTAAGTATTAAATGATTATTATTATTAAAGTTTATAAATCTTTAACCAAAATACATTTTTTTTAAAAATAATAAACTTTTCCAATAAATATAATTGTAAATATTAAAGACTTTATTAAATATTATTTATTTATTAATAGTTCCATCAGCACCACCAGACAATATACAAACTGGTATGATTAATTTAACAGCTGGTTGGGTTAGATGGTCACCACCACCACCACAACATCATAATGGTATTTTATTAGGATATAAAATTCAGGTAAAATTTGAACAGTGAAACAAAACACAAAATAAAATTTTTCTGAAGAAGAACAAAAAAAAAATGATTTTATCATAAAATTTGTTGATTAAAAGCTTTTATGTTGAATTTGTTTTTTATGCAATGAGGGTAAAATAATCAATAGAATTTTTGAAATTGTTGAATAATTAAAGTTTTATTAGAGTTATTTTGACGTTCAAATTGTTTTGATTGTTTTTCATAAAATTGTTGCTTCTGCTATTTTATTTCCTTGTGTTAAAACATTTCCAAGGATAAAACAAAAATAGAAATTAAAAAATGCTTGGATAGATATTTTTTGTAAGGTAATTTTTAGTGGGCTACTAGCAGTTCATTTTGAACTCAATCCAAATCGGTGATAAAGTTCAAATTGTAAAAGTAAAACATAAAGGGCAGAATGGATTTAAAGTCATCTACACTTTTAAGTGTTTAGTAAAAGTATTTTATTTAAGTAAAGTATTTACATCTTGCTATACAAAATTTATGAATTAGCTTGAAATATTTAGGTAACATAGAATGAAATGTCGTTAAATTGAAAAAAAAAATTAGACAGGATTTTTTTCTCAAAATTAAATTACATAATAACAAAAATGGGTCACAGTCATTTCGAAAGTAAAGCAAAGAAATATTTCATTCGATAAAATTCATATCCGGTGAAACGTTTTCTATTAATTTGAGAAATAAAACCTTTTTGATTATTATTAAAATTTGAAACTGCTTTGATCAAGCTTCAACCGCTCAATATTACTTTCTTGAAATCTTTATAATTTTCAGGGTCTACGTGGCCGTACATTTTTTGGGTAATAGTGACGAAAGAAAAAGTACAATTGTTTCGTGGTATCTTCCTTCTATTATAAAATACTTTCCCTCCGAGGATTGTAAAAATAAAGCCTTTTTTATGATAATTAAACTTTGAATCTGGTCTAAACAAGATTAAAAAATTTCAAGTTTTTACTACAAATTTTTAGTAAATGGCTATAGGTTTTATTCTCTTCAAGAGAATAAATAACTTTATCAGTGACACATTTGGTGTTAACAACTGGAAACGTTAGAATTTTTCCGAGTCCTAAATTATATTTTATTGTATTTTTAATTCTGGTACTCATTTGAAGCAGATTACTCTTAGCTCAACGTGCTTCGGACGAGAGTCGTACCCAATCGCACCGCGATTGGGTACGACTTTTAGTAAAGTAGCACTGCCGGTCTAATAAATTCTACCACTAATAATTTAGAACAAAGTTAATTCAAGTAAAAAAAATTTAATTTATTTTATTCACTCGGCCCAACTTCACAATCCATATTTATCACTATTAATAAATTCCAGTCAAAAATAAACAGAATCATCAACTACATAAATATGTCAGTAACTCACACTTCAACTTTAGAATGTGCTTCAATTTAAAAGGATTTAAATATTTAATATGTTTTTATTGGTATACAACTAATCCAATATAACACAATATTCCACTTAAAAATCTACAAGCTTTTAATTAAATTTAAATTTTTTTTTGGTTTTTAAATATTCATTTCTATTGACTACAAGAAGCTTTTAATTTTCCAAAAAAAAAAAAAAGGAAGAAAACTAATAGAATCATCCTTGAATTAATTATTTAAATATATTTCATATCAAATTTAATGAATATCTGAAAATTTAATATATATATTTTCTTTCTATTATTATCCTATTTCTAGGTAAAAGCTGGTAATTCAACAAAAATTTTAGCACAAATGACACTAAATGCCACAACCATGTCTGTAATGTTAAATAATTTAACAACTGGTGCTACTTATAATATAATGGTAGTTGCTTATACAAGGGTTGGAGCTGGACCATATTCACAGCCAGTAAGTGATTTATATTTTAAATATTACACACCCTCTGTCGTCATTTCACTCTCTTTCAATTTTCCTCTTAAAACAAGTCATTGACTAAAATTCTTGTTAAACATTTAAAGAGTTGAATTTGTGGTCGGATTAGTTTTTGTTTAGAGATAGAAAAAGATGGAGAAAGAGAGAATAAGAGAGGGTAAAGAAGAAATTGTGTGTATTTGATTAATGATAAATTGTGTGTAAAATTTATGTACATTATTATTATTATTATTTTGACGCATTAAAATATCCTTTCTTAATGATTTCACACATAAAACATTAAAATACATATAAACATTTTTTTTTTGTAATATTATAATAGAAATCATTGGTTATGGATCCAGTACATTTAATATCACCACCACGTGCTCATCCAAGTGGATCAATGAATGGTGCCGGTAATGGGGGTAGTAATGGTTCTGGTATTAATAATGGTTTAGATGAAACCACAACAACAACACATCGAAAATCATCAAATGTTGTACATGAAACATGGTTTATGGCACTCGTTATAACAATGTTACTTGCAATATTAATTTCAGCTGCTGCAGCAATGATGTTCTTTAAGAGACGTCATCAACTTACTAAGGAATTGGGGCATTTAAGTGGTAAGAGGGTGGAAAAAAATCAATATCCTTTTTAATTTTAATCTTGAAGTGAAAAATATTTAATATTAATATGTATAAATTTATTTTTTTTTATCGTCCTTTTTAATGTGGTATATTATTATAGTAGTGAGCGCAAATGAAATCACTGCCCTAAATATTAATGGTAAAGAAAGTTTATGGATTGATAGGGGTTGGCGTACTGCTGATACAGATAAAGATTCTGGTTTAAGTGAAACAAAATTATTATCAAATCCAAATAGTAGTCAATCAAATTATGCATCTGATGGTGGAACTGATTATGCTGAAGTTGATACTAGAAATATGAGTACATTTTATAATTGTCGTAAGGCAAGTAAAAATATTAAAATTTCTGTTTTTAATTTATTTTATTTATTTTTTTTTTGTTGAATATTAATTTTTTTTTTTGGTATAAAATTGTGGGTGCGGTACGTTTAAAAGACAGAAAATATAAAAATGATAATTTTTTTATTGAAAATTAATATTTTATATTTTGTATTTTTGTTTAAAAACAGTCACCGGATAATCCTACGCCATATGCAACTACAATGATAATTGGAACATCATCGACAGATAGTTGTATAAAAAATTCATCAAATAATGGTGGTAATGATCATGACTCAGGAACTCACAGCCCACACTCAGATCAAATACCACAAGGATATGTTATAGCTAATAATAATAAACATAATTATCATCAATATCCACCAGGTAAATATTTTTTTTTTGTTTAAATCTTCTTTAATTTATTTCTAAGATAAAGATGGGCGTTTGAATTGATATTTTAAAATTGAATCGGAATAATTTTTTAATGACAATTATCTAGAGAAATATTAGACACTTAATTAAGAAAGATACGATAAATAATGTCATTATATTTATTGAAAATTTCGTAATATAAAATTTGTAAATCTCGCAATTTATATTCTCGTATATTTGTCGAATTTTATGAAATCTTGTTGACTGGTTTGATAAAATTCTATAAATTTCGGTCAATTAAATGGGGAAAAAATGCTTCAATACCATTGGACCGAAATCAGCTCTTATTTAAAATGAGAAATATTATTCTCGGTGTAATTTTAAGCAGTGTGATAACCAATGACCGCCACACAACACCTACGTTTAACTACGTTTGTCCTTTCAAGAAATATTAAAACTCACTAAACTCACAAAGATTTACGAAATTTACGCGATTTTTAATTATGAATTACGAGATTTAAATAAAAATACGTTTTTTTATACTATATTTCTTATACCTACAAGATTTTATAAGTATCCCTATTTATAATTACATATTTTGAAGTGGAAATTGTACAAATTCAATTTTAAAATTTCAAACATTTTGCTTTTAATTAATTCCTTTGACAATATATAATTAATCCTTATTAATTTTTCCCCATTTCTGGAATTTCCCATGTATTTTTTTTATACTTATTTTTATTTTATTCTTTTTATATTTTATTTTAACGCATGTTTTCTATCCCAAAATAACCAAACTCCGTCCATCATAACACACACACACACAAAAAAAAAATTATCTATAAATAAATTCAACAAAGATCCAATCAATTGGTCAGAATTTTTACCACCACCACCAGAACATCCACCACCCGTACCACAAAATATTTGTTATCCACCTGGCAGTCCACAATCTAGCCGAAAGAGCTCAAAATCTGGCGGTTCAGGAATGTCTGTACATCAAAGGTGAATATTTAAAAAAGAAAAAAAAAATTTCAATTTTATCTGCAAATTTTTCTTTTATTTCACAATTTTTCTTTAATTTAATTTTTTATTTTATTTCTTTTTTTATGTTTTTTTGTAAAATTTTGTTAAAAAAAAAAAAAACCAAATTAAAATTGAATAATAGTACCATGAATACATCTCAACATAGTAGCTCATCGGGTGGTTTTTCAACATGGCAACAGCAATCACAACAACAGCCATCAAATCATTTTGGACGTCATGAAAATTATTATAATAATCCATTACCATATACAGCACCAACAAATGCAATTTCACATTCTGGTAATGGTGGTCAGAATCGTTATCAAATAACACCAACTGGACAACATCCACCACCATTACCATATTATCCACCAGTTAATGGTGGTCAACAGCCACCAAGAAATATACATGTTCATTATCCATCAACAAGACATACTTCAGTATCAGAATATCAACCAATTAATGGACATAATTCAAGATGTTCAAATGGAAGGTAAGCTATTAAGTTTTCGGACAAAACTCTACAATATTTCCTTTGTAAATTGACATCGTAATACTTGATTCCTAGAATCATTTAATAATTTCTCAATTTTTTTTGGTTCACCTTTAGATCTTGTAATAGTTGTGATGGATTAGGTTCACCACAACAACCATTACCACCGCCTGGTATTACTGATTGGTATCAACCAATTCATCCAAATTCTGTAAATCATCAAAATCAAATATATAAATGTTCATCAGAATGTTCAGATAATTCTATAAGAAATGGTCATCATAGTAGTAGCGGTAGTTCATCACATCATTCAAATGGTCCACATACACAACATCATCATAATCATCATTCAGGTGGTCGACATAATAATACAAATCAATTAGATAATCATCATCAGGATATAAATAATTTAAAAACAGGTAGTAATTATATAAATAATAGTAGTCGACAAACAAATGGTTTTCATGAATCTGATGAAAGTGAACATATGCTTAAAACATCACCATGTGGTTGTGAATTAAATGTTAGTAATAATTCAAATGGTGATAATCAAAATAATCATCATCAGCATCAGCATCATCATCATCAGCAAAATAATAGAAATTGTAGTAGTGAATATTGTAGTAGTTTAAGAAATGGTATTGGTGATGATGGTGATACATGTTCATGTAGTGAAAGTTCATGTCTTTATGCTGAAGCTGGTGATCCTAATAGTTTAAATAATGTTCCAATAACAATTACAACTAAAACATCAGTAAATTAAAATTTTAGAATTAAATCTGAAAGAGGAATTTTCTTTTTAAAAGAAAATAAAAAAAATTATGTAAGCAGAAAAATTAATTATTTATGTAATTTAAGAATTTGTGCAAAAAAATAAAAAAACACTTTATATACGTACCACAACATGAAAAATAATCAATCTCGAATTAAGTAAACTTTCTAAATGAAAATATTACTCTGAAAAATTTCTTGGACTGAAAACTTTTTTTTTTAAACTGAAACTGACTTTTTAAGTTGAAAACATCGATTACATAAAAACTATTTAATAGAATTTCGATTAATTTAAAATTGAAAAACAAATTTTCGCTATAATTTATCGAATAATTTATTTGACCTAATTTAGTTACGGATTCCTACAACAATTTTTACATAATTAAGCGGAAAATATTTTTCGCAAAAAAACATAAAATTTAATTTAAAACCGAAAAATAATTATATTATAAAAAATATTCAATAATCAAAATTTCTAATTTATCACAAAAATAATTGAGTTATATTTTAAAGTCCATCAATAATTTGCATTAAAAGTGATCATAAATTTTGATTAATTTATCACTTTTTGGGAAACGATAAATTGGATTTTTTTACACAAATATGTCATATAAATGATGAGTAGTTATTGAATTTTTGTAGGGAAACTTTTACCATGACAATTATCTAAATTTAAATAGTTTTTTCCACTGAAAAACCAAGGACAATGAATTTTAAATAATTCAAAACTTAATTTAATTTTTTTTTTAACAAAACAATTTTCTTTAAAAAAATCTAAAATAATTGACTTGATTAACTAAAATCATTAAATTTACATAATTTAAATATATACTATTATCCTTTGTCCGGCTTTATAATGGTTAAAAAAAATAAATCGATAATTCATTTGAAAAACAATTATGTTAGGGATTAAAATTGCATTTATTTATAAATAATTCACATAAAAAAGAACACACACACACAAAAAAACAAAAAATACTGAACTGCCATTCGAAAAAAGACTGAAAATTTCTAAAAATAAAAAAATTAAATTCATTAAATCAAACTCCACATTATTGAACGACATTAAACATCATAAAATTATCATGTCCAGCATTTTCATAATATAAGCATCCAATTTGTGGAAAAAAAAAGGATAATTACTATGCACTAAAAATTATATATATACATACGCATATTACACACAGTTCATTTCGGGCACATAATAACAGGCGGAATTCATCAAAGTTAGTTATATTTTTTGTTGCCTTCGAGTTATAATCCTTCAAAACAATCGATTTTTCTTCACCCTCCGCAAGCATAAATCCTTCTTGTTTAGTTTTCTCATTGTATTCAAAATATTAAAAAAAAAAAAATACTATTGACTGCATTGCTTTTATATACACGTAAATAAAAAGGACGATAATAGAAATTACAGTATATAGGAATTATAATCTTTTCAATAAAATACGTATACATTCTGCAGGACTAATATTCATTTATCCAGTAAATTTCTTTTCATTATTCTTCGAAAATATTTTCGTATAGAGATGAACACCCAATATAATTGAAATCAAACATTTCATATATCCTTGTTTAATTTATTCACCAATACGGAGAAAATTTTGCGCATTATTAGATGTGTGGGTGGTGAAGTAGATATAATATGAGAAAAAAAAAATATGTAAGGAAATGATGGGTGATTATCCCATTTTTACGCATACAAATAAAACTTTGAATAAAAATAAAAATTTGAAATTATATTCCCTTTCGAAAATTAATTCTTTCCTAGATTATTTTATGGATAAAATTATATTTTATCTGTATATGTGTGTATGAGTATAAATTAACATGTTTCACAGTGTAGATAACCAAACAGAACCAACAAAAACAAAAAAACAATAGTCAAGTTAGTTAAACATTTTATTACTTTTAATTTCCTGTAAAAAGGATCCCTTCTGCTATCGCCATAAAAACAAAACAAAATTTCTAGAAATATTTTTGAAATTTGTGTGTTCTATATATATATACGTACATAAAGCTTAAAATATAATCTCTACCCCCCCCCCCGACCAAGTCAAAAACACATAAAACGCGATGATGTAGTAAATGCATGTCTCCCCAAAAAAAAATATTACCATGTTGTCTGTCCTTAATAAAACTGGGAAAAAATATAATAATTTTTTTATCCTTGATTAAAAAAATTTCAGTTATGTAGGGAAAATATATTCTGTATTATTATTATAGAGACGGAGAAGCAAGGTGATTTCAATGCACCCGCACATTATTAATTTATATGAGCTTTATCCCATATTTTATCCGTCTTTTACAATACTGAAAATAATGAATTAGAATATTGTTGTCAATGTGAAATATAATTACTATATTTACACTGTAAAAATTACGGAATAGAAGTCCTAGAAGTAAATTTATATAATTCCGTTGAAAGGAAAAGGGACTTTTCAAATTTACGGACAGAAAATTATATCAAAACTTCGAACCGGGTAATAAAACTGTGAACATTATGAATGGAAATACGGTATAGCTAAATTACAATGGTATCAAAATATGTCATGGTAGTGTAGTCCAGAATCCTTGTAAGTAAATTTAAAGTATTTAGTATCCTATTTTAGGTGGGAAACTTGGAATTTTGGTTAGACAAAAATTATGGTACATAAATTAAATGAAAATTCAAAAACGTGTAATAAAATTGCTAACATTACGGATGCAAAATAGCTACGTCACAATAAGTATTCAAAGAAATATACGGTCCAGAATCCTTATAACTAAACTAAATTTGACTTAGTCAGTAATTTCATTGCAGGATCTGTATAACTAAATTACAAGTTTTGTAGTATTCTAGTTGGAGTCGGAAATTGGACATTCTATTAGTCCTATGGTACATATATTAAATGAAACTTCAGAAAAATAGCGGAGTCACCAGTCCATGATCCTTATAACTGACTTAGAAATAATTTTCTTTATAAATGTTAAGTAAAAATCTAATTACTCAACTTAATCTATGAAAAATGTTCAATTTTCTCTTGTTTTTATCCTTGAACTCATTCTGTATCGATCTACTAAACAAATTTGAACAGTGTATCTACAATTTTCACCCTAAATCCTTATAAAAACAAAAAAACAAAATGCTTTAATAATATCCTTCTAACAATATTAACCGAAGTAAAGTGATACAGACACAAAATATCCTTTTATACATAATAAATAATAAAGTCTTAAATAATTTTTTTTTTTTTTTTTGTAATATTATTTAGCTTTTTTGTAATATTATTATATTCTTTACCGGCAAGGATAATTCAATGTTCCTCCCCTTTGGCTCAGTTTCACCACTAAAAAAAAAAAAAAATAAAAAAATATGTTAAATAGAATTTATCTCTTATTTCACAGGAAATTTTCCAGTATAAAAATATCCAGCTTCCTGTTTATTAATAATTTATTTATAGAGTGAAATTTTCCTTTTTTTTTTTCCTGTTTTTGTTGTTGTTTTTGTTAATTCCTTATATACTCATATATGACAGGGAAATTTTTTTTTATACACATATACATATATGTAGTTTTTTTTTTATTACAAATACAATTTTAATAATTTTCTACAGGATTTTTCCGACTTCTCAGAATAAACTTTACTTTGTGTATAAAGGTAAATTTTTAAATTTTTTTTGATATTTCCAGGTTTAAAAAATATATATCATTTTTTATGTTTGACATAAATACTAAAAAAATCAAACCAGGACGAATAAAAAAAAAATAAAAACGCTCTCAGCAGGCAAATATCCTCTGTCTTTCCTTATACCAAAAATAATAAAAAAAATTATATTAATAAAATCTAAGAAAGCAAGAAAAAAAAAAATAATAGGAATAAAAAAAAAAAAGTAAGAAATCAGGACACGAGAATTTTTTTTTTGTTTTTATGCCATTCACAAAAAAAAGTCCTTACAAACAGGATGCTTTTATAAATATATATATATTTACATGAAAATCTGAAATTTTTTATAATAAAATATTAACCTATACAAGAAATATTATATTATATTAGTGACTGAGTCCTTTTTTGTTTTTTTTTTTTTGTTGTAAAAAGATATCCTTAGAAATATCTTATTTTTTTTATATAAAAGAAACGCACATAAGTAGAACAACAAAAATAACAATTCTTTATTATTATTTTTTTTTGAAATATATTATAATATCCTTTTGCATGTTATTCAGCGTCGTCCTGCTACTTGTAAATATTTGAAATTCTTTCATTTTTGTCTATTTATTAATATAACAACAGAAAAACAACAACCTAAACATGAATAGAAATTAAATTCCTTAATATTAGAAATGAGTCCTTTGCAAAAAAAAAAATTAAGTTTAAATAAAAACAAAAATATGTACAAGGACATAAAGTATGTTAGCATGGAAACGATGATGCTTATTACTATAAAGATATTTTCATTTAATTAGATTTTTCTATTGTTAGGACTTACTAGAATACAAACAAAAAACAAAAAAACGGATAGAAATTTATAAAAATTGAAACTAATAGAAAAAGGATTTTAATAATATATGAACTTATTACGTTCTATTTAATTCGAATAATTATTTTTTGAAAAAAAGAAAAAACTTTTGGTTGGCCATAGTGAATAAAAAAGTATTGCAGAAAAAATATTAATTCGTACAATTAAATAAAAAGGACTTTAGTCTAGTTAATATTATTTCATTTATATGTAGTATTATTATAATTACTCATGCTATTGAGCCAAATTACCATTATTGAGTTGTGCTCTATATATACGAACCATTTTTAGTTTTGTCGAACTGGATTAATTACAAAAGCTAGGTTACTTATAATTTTAACTTTTTTATGATTAAATTAAGTTAACTCTTTGGGAATTACCTATTAAATTGTAGCTAGGAAACTGTTAGACAGCTATTGTTCCATAACTTTTAAGAAAGCGAATTAGTTCACACAAGGATTTATAAACGAATTGCTTTTCCGAAACATAAATCTGCCGTAAACATTAAATTCATTGTTTTTCCAACCAAATACAACATTTTTCAAGTTACAATCGTTATTGTTCAATTTAAATTCAATTTGAAAAATGACAAATTTCAGTTGGAAAACGTTGAATTTGGAATGAAAAATATTTAGTTATCATGAAAATGGTATATGATTAATAAAAGTATAAAAAAAAATTTGCTCTAATTAGAAAATCCAATGCTGTAGTCGGTAATTTTATTATGAACCTGATATGTCAAAAAATATTATACATTTTTAAAATATCGTTTCGCCAAAAACCGGAGAAAAATGGTATAGTTGCGAAACTATAGTTAGTTGTAATAACAAGAAATTTTGCTGGTTCGTAACCACTCCAATTTGGATTTGGGAAAAATGAATTCATTTAATTTTCTTAGATGGTAACGATAATCCATCTACATCTTGTTGACCTATTTGGGGAAAATGTCTTCTTGTTGAATTTTAAGAGTTTTTCTAATATCATTAATGCTGATTCATTAAATAATGAAGTATCTGGTGATAGTACCAAAATGTTTTAGGAATTTGGATTTTACTACCTCCAAATCCGTTGTGAAGCATATATAAGAAATAATGCAAAATCTGAAATTAATATTGGGAAAAAGTTAAATTCTAAATTATTCTGCCAAAAACTGCCCAAAATTGATAATAAGAAAAACTATTAATTGAATGACATTTAAATAATATCCTTTTTTGAAGGATTTTGTTCCCTAAATATTTTAAAAATTCTCGTAGACTTTTTTAGATCAATCCGTTTTACGTAAACACCAATTTTTTTTACTTAAATAACTAATTTTTCTTCATTTAATTTGTTAAAGCTCTAACAATCCATTTAATTAAATCATAACTAAATTATAATTCAAAACTTTAATTCTCAAAAAAACCAAAATTTCATTAAACTGTTCTCTGCCTATTTACAAGTAATTTTCATTATAATTCATCCATAAAAAAAACCATATACATATACACAAAATTCAGATTACATATAGATACATTGTCTCTCTGATCTCTGTCCTTATTTCCATTTTAGTTAAGTAATTGGTTTTATAGCAAAAAATAAACTAAAAACTAAAATATACTTAACAATACCAATATAATATTATAATTGGAATTTTGTGTACAAAACTTCTTATGTTGTAAATATAAAATTCTAATTTTACTACAAGCAAAAGAAAAAAAATACATAAAACTTTAAGAGGATTTATTTATAAAATATCAATTAAATAAAATTATATTAAATTTATCCTTTTTCTAAAAAAAAAAAAACATAAATAATATTGTAGAAACATAAAACTAAGAAAACAGAAAAAATTATGAGTAAGAATTTTCTTCTCACTAAAATAATAACAATTCAAATAATAATAATAATCATTATAGACTTAAAGGCACCCCCCCCCCCCCATACACATACACACGATAATAATGAACACACAACAACATAAAAAAGAAATTTAATAAACTGAGAAATTAATGCTAAAAAAAAGAAACATAAAAAATTAAATTAAAAAAAATTCAAATCAGGGTATTAAGAAATAAGATAATATTTAAAAAAAAAACATGAAATTTTACATAAGATACAATAATAATAATAATTAAAATTAAAGTTTTCTGTTCTTTGTATAAATTTTCCAATAATCAAAAAAAAAAAAAAAACCAATTTTAATTAAATTTTCCAAGGAAAACTGTGTAAAAAAAAAATACGCTACATAATTTTTGATACTATACAAAGAAAAAAAAAACCAGCATAAAACATTAAACCTAATAAATAAAAATACATATTAATGTAAATTATAATTAAAAGTAAATTGGTGACCATAAAATTTCTATCAAGGCTACTAAAATTTAAGTAAGGATAATAAATACACAATAAAAATAATAAAAAAAAAAAAACGAAAATGAAAACTAAACTAAAAATAGTACAGAATTTTCAACAATTTTTACTTTTATCATTAAATAACTAAACGCAATCATAAAAGTATAATTTTTACAAGTCTTTTTTTTTGTGTTAACTTTACAAGTTACCAAAAGTTTTGTAAATTATTTTTATGTTGATTAGGTTCTCTTTATGCTACACAGTAAAGAAAAGTATTTTATCAATGAAAAGCTTTGCTTAGAAGAGTTTTATACGCTAATTTGCTTAAAGTGATTATTTTTAAGAACCTTTATTAGTGAACTACTGAATTAATCTACAATTTAAAGTATGTAAAAATTGGCCTATAACCATATTTTCTCAGAAGACCATAGAAAACGGCCTAAATATTTCCTTCCTCTTTCAATTGTTTTCAAAAAAGTACATCGAAATATTTTCGAACAGTGTCCCCTAAAAATTTGAATATTACTGTGTATTGTAATTATTATTTTACCTTATCTTAAATATGTCCAATAAAATTCAAAGTACTAGTTTAATTAGAATCGGAAATGTCGTCCAAAAATTAAGATTTTTTTTTTTTTGTTATGTTAATCCTCTGATAATCAGAATTAGTAGAAATTCGAATAAAAAATTTCATTTAAATAATTTTGCTATTCGTGAATATTCGACAATTAATTTTTAAAAAAAAAATGATTAAAAAATACTGAAACTTTAACAACGATCTTAAAAACACTTCTATCATACAAAAAATAAAAATTATAAAATTTATATAAAAAAATTATTAAAAAAATGCTTACAAGAAAATATATAAAATAAAATTTATTTATAAAAAAAAAAATACATAAAAATTATTATTAATAAATTTAAAACATAATAAATATTTATAGTAAAAATTATTATAACTTTTGTGAAAATTAAGAGAAATATTTTTTTTTACAAAAATATATTTCAAGGAAATATCTGAAAAATTGACTTGAAACACTAGTAAAGAACTGAACTCACTGAAAAGAAATGATTAAATTTGAATTGGTGATGGGTAAAAATTTGTAACTTAAATTACATATCAAAACAAACATCTAAAATATGGTACGAAAATTTTTACATTAAGTATTGAGATATAATGACATAATGTCAGTGAGATTTAGTGGTGACGTACTGTCAGTGTGATTTTGTCAGTGAGAAATTGTGAGTTTTTTAAGTTATATATTATACAAATTTTAAGAGTAGACAAAGTGAAACAAGCCTGAGACAGGAGAAGATTATCTGGAATTAGTATTATATGAAACTAGTTAAACTAGCTTTATGTGACACTAAAAGCCAATGTAATCTGCCAGACTAAGGTTAATTTTATACAGAGTTGGTATATGACATTATCTGCCAAGGAAAACTGCCACAGATAGATAGCTTAATATTATATGAAATTAAAATTACATGGATAATTTATAAACAACAGATGTATCTTATGTAGACTTAGTATTATAAACCATTATCTATCAATTTAACACTAAACGCCAATGGAATCTGCCAGATTAAGAGTAATTTTATACAGAGTTGGTATATGACATTATCTGCAAAGGAAAACTGCCACAGATAGTTAGCTTAATATTATATGAAATTAAAATTACATGGATAATTTGTGAACGACAGGTGTATCTTATGTAGACTTAGTATTATAAACCATTATCTATCAATTTAAACCGCTAAAATGAAACAAATTTTCAAAGTACTCTTTAATTATTGACCTTAATTCACAGCTAATCTCATAATCTTGATAAAATAAATATAAATTTGCGAAATAAATATTTCTCTTAATTTTGTACTAAATTGTAAACCTGTGATATAGAATCATAATTATTAAAATAAAAAACCATTTTCATTTATTTCTTTTCTTAATTTTGAAAAAATTTAATTTAAATATTTTTTTTTTCATAATTTCATTTTATTTATTTGTTTATTTAATGAAATTAAATTTACAAATTTTTAAAAATAAAATATTTATAAATTATAAATGTGATAGAATAAATTTATTTCGTTAATTTAAAAACATTAAATTAGCTATTTAAAAAAAAAATGATTTTGTAAATAAAATTAAATTGTGAAAAAAAGAAGAAAAATATTTAAAAAAAAGAATTTCTAGTATAAAACTTTTTAATTTTCTAATTTTATAAAAAAATGAAACAGATAAATTAATCTTACAATTATAATCTGTTTACATTTTTTTTAATATTATTATAATCTGAGTTGTTAAATTAATGTAATTAAATAATTTTTTTTGTTGAATTTCATTAATTATTTTTGTGTTATAAGATTTAACTTAAGAAAAACAACCATTAAATTTGTAAGACATTAAAACATATATTTCGTAGTATTCAATGAACAAAAAAAAAAAAAAATTATTAAAATTGTGAAAAATATTATGATAAAAATCTATAAGATAATTTTTGTACGTTACTCAAAAAAAAAAAAAGAACATAATTTTTCACATAAATTTGAATATCTGAATTGGCTTACTATAGTTTATTAAATCGTCTAACTTTACAAAAATGTAAAATATGCTCAAGAATCAATCTAAAAATATTTACATATTCTTACAGTTCATTTTTATCCGATTTAATGAACTCCGGTTTACCGGATCGGATTTCTATAAATTAGGTAATCGGAAATTTTTTTAATGAAATTGTTAATTTTTCTATTCCGATTTTTCGGATCAGTTTTATGTAAATCTGAAAATAGTATAGATTAAATTAAGAATTCTTAAATGTTTAATCAAAATTATGAAAACTTTGCTAAATCCGATCCGGTTCCTCAGAAATTCGAATAGTAAAACTGAAATTGATATAAAAATATAAAAAAATTGTAAATAAAATTAAACTTAAATATTAAAATTGGTAACAAAAACAACCAATTTTCTTCATTTTGTTTTGACAAAATTTAAAATGTAAGTTGTGAAATATAATTCTTTAGATTTAAAATTTAAAATATTTAATTATATATTACGAAATAAATGAAAATATTGATAATTTAACATAATTGTATAAAAGTACTAAAAAAAAATATGAAAATATAAAAAAAAAACCTACTAATTATAAATAAATTAAATGTACTATCACTTGAAACTAAGTAAATGGAAAAATAAAATTATAATTATTATAAAATATAAATAAAAATATATATATATATAAATTTGAAATACTTATATAGACTGTACAATTATATAAATAAATATTATTATCTTATTATTATTAAATATATATATACATATATAAAAAAACATAAAAATAATAATTAAATAAATGGCCATAATATTTAGCAAAAAAATAAAATGGAAATAAATGAAAATAAAAATGATAAAATAAAAAAATTTTATGAAAAAATTAAATAAAAATTGATTTTTCTTTTCAATTAAAATAATATTAATAATATTATTTTTAATATTTTTCAGAAAATTGAAGATATATTTACATAATTTAGATTGTTATGTTTAATAAAAAAATATATGTTAACCAAAAGTCTTCTTGTTAGCGAACTGGATTGATACCGAACAATGACGTCCTTTAAAATGCCTCCAATTTGGACCTACTAATATCAATATGGATCCTTAATTTGCATATATTGAAGAAAATTTTTAATTACACAGGGTAATAACTTTTTTGTGTGGCATTTGTTGTTAGAAAATTGCCTCAGCTGTTGTCATTATTCTTAAACACCCATTTTACTATAATTTTATTACTGGTACTCATTTAAAGTTAAGTTAACTTTTATCAACATCGGCGCCTCGGTCGGTCGGAATTTGGACTACCGCCGGTGATGGTTTTTCTTACCTTTAAATTGAATTACGTAAAAAGTCGTCGCTTTAATTAAATGGAAAAGAATAATGTTTATTTTAATTTCAAATAAATCATAATATATTTTTATGAATTCTATTCAATTAATTTCAACAAAATGTAATTAAAATTAATCGATTTTTGAAAATCAAAATTGTTCAAAAATAATAATTTGTAGTAAATTTGTTAACCAAAGTTTGAAAATATTTGCTAAACTAATTTCGGGCAAATTCATGTTGTGGTATGCCATAATTAATAATGTTAAATCACTTTATTCTGACATGGCTTTATTCAGTTGAAAAACCGTTAATTTAAAACTGCGGAATTACCACAGATTAGTCTTAAAATAAATCAGAATATTTACTTCGACTGCAGAATTCCCAAAAATTTCCGTTTTAATGGTTACTAAAAACAATTGGGCGAAAATGTTAAAATTAAATTTTTTTTTAATTTACAATTTTGTTAAACTTAAATTGGGTGTATTTTAAGCTCCGATTATGTACAACTAATACATCTACTATTACGTAAATTGTAATCCATAACTGAATTCCCAATAATAACCATATTCATTGAAAAACCATCGTTAACAATTTATTATAATTACCCAAAAGATTACTCCCATTAGCCTATTAAGATAATATTTGCAGAAGTAATTATTGCAGATTAAAAGCTTATTTTTATTAAACATTTCGAACGCAAAACTGGATAAAATAGAATTTTATGAGTAGGAAACTGTGAACCAATTAATTACACAAAAATTTTACCCAACAAAAAAATTGAATTCCTTTTAATTAAATGGAATTATTTATGCTTGTAATAAAATACAAAGTCATAGTAAAACATTAAAAATTTTGATTATTCAATAAAATATGTAGTCATAAAAGAAAATAAAAAATTTATATCTTGACTGCTGTTTTTACTACTCTTGCCAATAATAAAATTAATTCTATTTTAACTTAATTTCATTTTTACTATCAGTTCTAGTTCATTTCTTTAATGAATATCTCTTATAACATTTTCAATGTTAATTTTTTATTGGTGCCATTTTAATTTATATGTACTGCTAATCCACAGATTGTTAAAAATATGCTCTACACTTTTAAAGACATTTTGTTTTTTGAATAAAAATGAAATGATTACCAATATTAAATAAAATAGCAGAACTTCTGTTGATGAAATTATTACTTGAAATGCAACAGATTTTTCGAACTATAGTTACAAAATATTGTGCAGTATCATCAGTTAAGTACTTTTATGTAATATACGCTATTTTAGGAGAAAAATAATTCAAAAACTACTGAGAAAGAAATATCGAATTGGATTGACAAAATCCTCTGCGTGCTTGTTTTCGGAAATTCATTGCAAGAAATGGCAAAAATACTATTGAATTTTTTTAAAAAACGCGATTTTCAATAACACATATTTGGGTTCAGTTTCAATCAACAGTCTCTTTATAATCCGTGCAATTTTTGGTCAATAAAAAACACAATTTGGAAACAATACGCTTTTAAAATAATCTTCAAAAACAAAACTTCATAACGAAAATATTACTGCAAATACACGCAATATTCGGGCAAAAAAATTACTTAGCTACCGCTGCGTAAAAAGGTGTTGGTCTCGTAAATAGATGTTAGTAGATGTAGTCCTTAATAAAGTCAATTTTAACGATTTCTTATAGCAAGGATATAAAATTACAATAATAATCACATCCTGGAAAATTATATTAAAATTTTTTATAGTTTAACCTGTAAAACAACTCAAACATGAGCTACATTAAACTAATTAATATTCAGTCGGCAAAATATTATGTAAAAATTTTTACTGATCCATAAAAATTGTAACCTCCACTCTATAACACTTAAAAAGACCTATTGCTAACTACATTTTAATGTGAATATGTTTTTATACAATAAATTCATAAAATGTCAAAAGAGTATTAAAAGTTATAATAGTCATACCAATAATTTGCACATAATAGCTTTCGACTTGAAAACTTTCCTAACAAAATATAATATGCTAATCGGTCTAACAAGTAATATAAAAATCTAGAAACAATTTCAAAAATTTAATTTACAAAACATACGTATACGTATTAATAAGGTCCGTGTAGAATTTTATTGACTATTATTTTTATATAAGTTTTTTTAATTTTTTTTTGGAAAATTTTAATTTTCTAGCTTCAGGGGATAATTTCGATATTTTTCAATAAAGCAAATTTATATTAAATTTATATTTGTGAAAGGTAAATTTTGTGTATTACAGTTAACTACCAGGTAACTAATTAGAATTTTGGTTATAAAAATTTTTTTTTTTATTTATATTTGTTAAATGAAATACGTTTTATAGCGCATTTATCAGAATATTGATTTTTTTGTTTGTTTGTTTGTATATCGATAACCGGTCAATATCGTTAGGCATATAAATATTTCAATATTATTATTACAAACAAGAAAATTTTAATTAATTTAAATTGAAATTATGTTTTTGACGATATATAAAAAAAAATATATAATATAGTTTCTTTTATGATCCTTTAGGGTAAAATTTAATTAAATAATTTTTGAATATTTTCCATTTTTTTAATAATATTAAATTAAAAAAAAAGGAATTATTTGTATTTTAAAAAAAAAAATTAAAATGAAAGAGAAATAAACAACAAAAAAAAGGAAAAGTTATTTAAAGCACGTCCTTTTAACAATAACAGAGTATATTGTCGGGCAAAAGAAAAGTCAATTAATTTAAATTAGTTTACAATGAAAAAGCCAGATTATTGGTTAAGTTAAATGATATTTAAAATGATTGCGTATCGTAGATTTTTTTAGTAAATTTGATTTTAGTACAACAAACGGAGGTGAAAAATTATGGTTTTTGTTATAATCTGTGTTTTTATATTAATAATTTTCTAAGCGAAATATGTTACTTTAGAACCAAATTTAGATTTGCATGTCTAGGATACTGTCATTATATTAATTTGTGAAAAAAGTGAAAACAATCGGATTTACACATAGATATGTAATTAATAATTAAGTTAAACAAAAATAGTATATTAAAAAAATTTAACTAATAACCATAAAAATTTTATTAACAAAATTATCCTTTAACATAAATTTAATAAATAATATAATTAAAAAAGTCAAATATTTCTACAGCCTTTTAAAGACATTATTAAAATTAAAGTAAAAATTTAAATTTTATCCCCCAAAAAAAAAAAATTTTTTTTGAAGTCAAAATACTATAAACACTCCACGACGCCTCCACAATATACACACACAAATATCTCCTATACAAAATCGCTCAAGGATATTATACTTTGCAACATAATGCAGGTATAATAATCTTACATATATCCTTTAAACATAGAACAATAATATTTCACCATCATTGTACCCACTGTTAATTCTAACTTTAATATATTATTATATAAAATAATATCCTTATAAAGTTTTGCAAATTTTTCCATACGAAAAATACCAAAAATTTTACTCCATATTTTCCTATAACTGTATATTATATATATATATACATGTAGTTGTGTATATTTATATAAAATAAAAAGATCTATAAACCCATAAAGAAACATATTAAACGAATCCTTTTTGAATTTTATAACTCGTATATGCTATAATGATGGCAACTCCTGTCCTTGTCTGGTAATTTTTTTTTCCCCTAAATTTTCTTCTTTTTTTTTTTTTACAACGGAAAAGAAACATTATTTATTTTCAAAAAAAAAAAAAGGTAGACGGAAATTCTATCCATAAGGACACAATATACTCTCATACAAATATAAATATTTTTTTATATAAAAAGTTTTTAGGCTTTAATTAAATCGGGTGTAAAAGGAGAAAAGGGAAAAGGCAAAAAAAGAAAAAGTAGATTGGAAAAATTTTTTTTTGAAATGATAAAAATCTACTTCTTTCCATGTGGAAACGCATAATTTCATTTTGTATTTTTTTTTTTTGTCTTAAATTAATATACACAAATACACATTTATTTGTATATACATTAAGTATATTAAGGATATATGGAATTTCTTATATGTGATTATTTAGTCAATTTTTTTTTTGTTCCTTTTTAAAATGAAGAATTTTAAAGAAATTTTTTTACCTTATTTTGTTTTTTAATTTAAATAAGGATAAAAGTTATTTAAACTAAAAGACAAGAATATTCTTATCAATATTTTCAGGCATCAAAATTAAGGATTTTCTTCGTGGTTTTTTTTTTTTCGAAATTATTCAAAATAAATGGAAATTGATTAAAGCTAGAATGTAAAATAATCTTTGTGGTTAATAAAAATAAAAATTTACTTTATAATGTGGTAAAGTTTAGAAAATTATTTATAAGAATTATCATAATTATGAAAATTAAAATTTATGTAAGATTAGAGAATTATAAAGTCTTAAGAAGTATTGTGTATTTTGTAATATTTAAATTATATTTTAAAAGAAATTTTATATGTATTTAATAATATAATTTAAATTTTATTTAGAGAAAATTTATTTGATACTTTAATTTGTAATTCAAGTAATGGTGTCTATTTCTGTTTCAATAACATTATCATTCTAAAAAAATTTTGTATTCTAGTAATAATTGTAAACTTGTGGAAATTTGCCAAAACATGTCATCCAAAGAATTATGTATAAATTTTCAGCAGAGAATATTGAAGAAAATTTAATCGTAACTTGTCATAATAAAATGCTTGTGACATTACAGCTTTAAGTATTTTGTTAATTTATGATTTATATGGTGATGTCGATTAAGTTGTCATATTTTGGCAAATTATTAAAATAAATAAGCTTGAACTTCAGTAATTTGTCAAACAACGCAGCAATAAAAATATCAAGTTTAAACTTTACCAATTTTTCTTTGAATTACTTTTCCCGTCAGTCTACTGTAACAAGCATAAATATCTTTATTCAGCTGAGGAATGATTTGGCTTTAGCTATGAAATATTGGTAATAAAATAAAAATATCAAAATCTATAAATATCAAATTCTCGAATTAAATAATATTGTCCAATTTTTCTTAACCAAATCAAACCTTAAAGAATCATAACATAATTAAAATTTTCAAATAAACTGTTTCAAACTTTTATCGTATAGCATAATTAAGTTTTCCATATTAAAACATAAATTTACATAAAATATATTAAGTAAAAATGACTACGAACTTTGCTACTTTTCAATAAATTCCATTTTCACTCAACTTACCCTATTAGTGAAGAGTTTTAAACTCTCTTAACTAAACTGCAAAACAAAATTTAATTACTCTTTTTTTTTTACAGAATTTTCATTAAATATTTTCCATTTCACAATACGAAAAAAAAAAAAAAAAATAATATTCATAAAAACACTCAGACAGTCAAAATTCCTTTTCACTTAACAAATATAAATGTATATAACAAGTATATTTAACATCCCCAATCATTTTCATATTAAACCATACTCATTACTACAACAGTTCTCTCTATGTTTTTAATTTGCCTTGTTATGACAGATATAAGCAAAATTCTTTTTATGAAAAGTCCTTAAAAAAAAGTGCTTCATTTTTCTAATAGTTACACATACACTCACAAAAAAAAAAAATAGTCATACACTTCATCAGTATGATTTTTGATCAATTTTCAAACCCTTTTTTTTTCGTTACAATTCTACATCAACAAAAACAAATTAAATTTTTCCACCAACACTTAAAGAAAATTGTAGATTTAGGAAAAATATTAAAAAAAAAAATAAATCCTTTTACATATTTTGTTATTAATTTATTTTATTTTATTTTTATAATTTTTTTTTTTGTTAATATTCATAAATTTTATCAATACACACAGCCAGAGAGATGGAAAAGGAGTATATTTTTATTCATATCCTGTTCTCGACAAAAAAACATCCAAACTTAAAAATGAAGTCATGTAGAGATTTTTTTTGCCTCGTTAGTTTGACACTCTCATTCAGGAAAAAAAAATATTCTGTATATGAAATTTTGAAAAAAGAAATTACTAATCCCTTTCGTCCTTGAATATAATTGTATTCTAAAAATTGAATTGAAAAACAATTTTTCCATTTTTTTTTTGTGTTTGTTTGGTAAAATATCATCGTACACACTTGGAAAATGTAATTTGTGTAAAATGTGAAAAAATAGAAACTTGAAAAATATTTTTAAAAAAAAGAAAAAAAGAAATTGTTTTGTGCAAGGATATCATCTATAAATGTCTACATTTATAAATATGAAAAGGTGTCCTTAATGGTGGTAGAAAAAATACAAAACATGTATATGTCATATTTTCCTGTATATACGTGTAAAAGATGACTCTATAGTAGTGAGTACAAAACAAACTTTTCACGTTGGGTAAAATAAACAAACTGAAAGCATAAAAATAATAAAAAAAAATAATAGTAATTTGCATAGAACAACATGTTAATTAGACTTTTAGATAGGATTATGGTTTTTTTTTTAAAGCTCACAAATATTATGATAAAACTTTTCTACTTAAAATAATTTTTTTTTTGGTCTATAATCTTTGGATTTTCAGGGATGAGGTAAAACTTTGTTGTGTGTTGGATTTTTTTTTTTTCGAAAGTTTTAATGTGTTTTGTGCTGAAAAGTGATTAAGGGATCAAAAAAAAAATGCTGTAATATATTAATGGCTCATTAAGTTTTACATGACAAATAAACGAACCAAAAAGCAACAAAATATATAAAAAAAAATTAAAAATTTAAACTTTTTTATTGCCTAACGATAAAACAACCAACATGTTGTAAATTCATTAGTTTTATGTATCCACAAAAAAAAAATATACAAAAATTGCTTCATTAATTTTAAAATAATTTTTAAATAAATTTTAAGCACATTTTGGAATTAAATGTGAATGAGAAATATTTACTAAATTTTAAAATTACTTACTAATTTGATTTTAGTTTGAGAAATATGTAAAGTGGAGATGCACTCAGTTTGATATATCTGAAGATGAAATATACAAAACTTATTTTCGATCATAATTTTGAAAAAAATTGGATTTCATGAAAAAATTTGGTTAAATATCAATAAAATTGGCATAAAGCTCGCGCTGCAGTTCAATAAAAGCCTGTGCCATGAAGAATCTAGAGCAGTCTATTGGAATTTGTAGATATTCTCTTTTATATACCTTTGGAACGTAAGCAAACTTCTTGGAATTATTAATTGCATAATTAGTGAAACATTAGTCGTTAACAAGTTTTACTGTAATTTTATTACTGGTACTCAATTATAGCTGAGTAAATAGACAAACATCGATACATTGGATGGGAATCTCATTAGATTAACCTAAACTATGTTTGTTTCCAACAGGTGTTTATCTTCGGTTAGCATATATTCTAATAGATTCACTTACATATATTCTACTCAGATGAATAGGATAAGATGGAGCATCTATTTTGCGATAGCTTGGGATGAAATAGGGATTCTTAAAAACCGTAGAATATAACCAAACAGTAAAGTAATAAGGAAAATTCTTAACTTCTACAAAAGTTTAGGAATTATCCGACCAGAAACTAGGGTATATACAATTGATCTAGTGGTAAGGGCTTCGTCTTTAATGACTCCAAAATAATCAGGGTAAAAAACTGCTACAACGATTTTAAACCCATTTTCTGTTTTAAGCTTACAAACCCTCTTCAAATCTTCATTTAATTAATTTCAACTTTTTACTTTATTAATCTTTTATTAACTATCATCTGTTACCATTTTAAATATATTTGCAAATTATTTTTCAGTATTTATTTAAATTAGGTATCATTAAATTTCACTTTATTTTTCTGTCTGAAATTACGTTGTTGTTGCTTTTTTTTTGTATATTTATCTTAACCACATAGTAAATGTGTTGTTCACCCAGCTGACTGTGCTTTAGCAAAAAAACAAAAAAAACAACACCCTTAAAAAAAATCCAAAATTATCATCGAAATAATAGAAAAAAACTATAAAATTGTCACATACCTAAATTGGCAATTTTCTCCCATATGTCATACCCGCCCATCGAGTAATTCATTTTAATAGATTTTTTTTTTAGGTTATTTTTAACAAATTTTCAATGTACCACCAAAAACAAATCAGCCTTTCAACCCATCATCACCACCCACTATTATTTATATTCAAAAAAAAAAAAAAGAAGAAAAATTTGCATTTGTTTTGTGTAAATGTGGTAGTTTATTTATTTTATGCCATTACAACCCTCTATCTATCATTAAAAAAAAAACACAAATTACCAAAAGGGATGATAACACTTTTTATTTTTTTTGTCCGACCTAAAAAAAACAAGTAGCTTTAATAATTTGTCTACAACAATTATATTTAATTTTAAGCGAGAATAAACTTTATTTTGTTTTTTTTTTGGGACGACGACAGAGACGACAGGAGAGTCGTAAATGAGATATTAAGTACCTTCCTTAACTCTTTTGTTTTTAGGATGGCATATATATTACATGCAAGTAAAAATTTTTGGAACAAAAAATTCACCCTCACCGTACTAGGACAAAGTATTTTTTTTTATGGATTTATCATTTTCTATGTTTATGTATAATTATGTAGATATGTGCGTGTAAGGACTGCTGAAAAAAAAAAAATAAAGAAATAAAATAAATAGTCTAGCCTTTAAGGAAACTTCTTACCAACAAAACAAAACAAACTATAACAGCAGACAATAACTGGAAAGGATAATAAGTAAGTAGGGGGTTGCTATAGTATAGATGACAGTGGAATTTAGATTTATAATGAATTTGCTTAAATATAATTTAAAATTCGGTTAGGTCTCTAAAGAATGTTCTTGGTTTTTATGGGTAAGTTACCATTTACTTAAAATTATAGTAGACAAAAATGGCATAAATTAAGAATGCTGAGAATGATTAATCTATAAACTTTAATAATTATGTAGATAGTCGCGATGCAATGTCTGGTTTAAATTAATTTCTATACGTACTTAAATATGATCACGTCTTTTTTCTCTTAACTACCATAAAATAACAGATCAACTCTTAATAATAAAAAGGGCTTCCAGCTTTAAGTATTATTCAGTTATTTTCCATTTATAGGTGTTTCTGAGATCAAATTTGACAAATATTTACCATCTTAAATTACAATTTAAAGATAATTGTAAACAGTGTAAAGCAGCGCCTCTAATGGTGGAGATATAAATCTATTTGCAATTCTTCATGGTTCTTCAACGGTGAGATGTTTTGTCTGCTTTTCTGTAAAATAATTATAATCGATAATTTGATTTATATCTCAGTTTTTCATAAATAATGTAAGAGAAACAGATGAAATCAAGCTACAGTCAAATTAATCATTCTTTGTGAATCGACGTAGGATGGGTCGACAAGGACATAACAGTGATCGGCTGAAGGAAACTACTGGCTTATCTTTACGAGGTCTAAATGCGTGTAGATTGTCGAACCTTTAAAATACACTGTTTTTGGTGGAGTTTGGGTTACCTGACGGACAATATTAACCTTTTTCATCCGTTTTTTAATTCTAAATGTTGAATATTTTGAGGCATATAAACCTTATGACATTGCAAATTGGTTTCTTAATGAATAATTTAAAAATTATTAATTTGAAATTTGAATTATAAACGTTCAGACATATGTCAGACGGACAGACGTAATTTCGTTAAAATATCTTATTTTCATTTTCTTTAAACTACAGCCCTAAATCGCATATAAATATTTTCAACCTTCAATATTGTGTTTAGTTAATTTCATTTCGTGTGCCATCATAAAAAGCCATTTTTAAAAAAAAGGGGGAAGAAATTTTCTATGGAAAACAAATAATAACCCGGTTATTATATTATTGTTATAAATAAAGGAAATGGATTTTTATTTTGTTGTGAAATAAAATTACATTAAAATAAGGATAATAAAATAATATCTAACAGTAATTTTTGCAAAATAAAATGTCCTATTTTTATTATTATCCTTCTTCATAATTTTATATATAAATAAATTTATTTATATAGATATCACTTTATTATATCCTTAATAAATATGAAATGATACTGAAATGTTTAAATTTTAAATTATCTTTAATATGATATTTTGAATATATGTATATATATTTAATATTTATTTAAAAATTTAAATATTTATTTCTGTAACAAACTTTTTAATTAAATAAAAGTTTTTCATAATTATATATAAAAAAAAAAATGTTTTTATGGTCACAAAAATATCTTTCTATTTAAATTTGCATATTTTTTTGTTATACAGTCCTTCATTTAATTCAAAATTCAAAGAATATATTAAATTTGAAAATTACCATTTTTTTTTGTTGAAATTTAATACTTAAGGATCATAATTTTTTTTTTTTGGTTTTTTTTTGAAGAAAATTGTTTCAGAAAATTAAAATTAAAAATATAAAAGTAATTCACAAAAAAGTGTAATATCCTTAAAGACTGAAACGAAGTTTATTCCCCCACTTTTCGTGAATAATTTTTCTTCTATATATTCATAATATGGAAGAGCTTAAAAATACGTTAAAAGTTAATAGAAATCATTAATAAAATATATTAGCGTTTTCCCTCGTTTACTGGCTCCCCAAAGTCTATATTACTATACAAAATGAGAAAAATTGTGGCTAATTTAACTTTCAGAAAACGTAGCAATTTTGCAAGCAAAAAAGCAATCAGAATTTTTTATTAGGAGACCTTTCTTCTGGAGCTCATTAATAATTTTTTTTTTGTGTTCATTTGATTTTTTTTAGGGGGTGAAAAGACAGACTTTAGTTAAAAATGTTTTTACACCACAAAGTATTAGTAATTCTACGTCATGTTTACAAATAATTTTTTTTCTGTGCGTGATTTTCTTTAAAATACAATTTTTTTATTATTAAAATATTGCTATTGAATTTTTTTATATAAACATACATATATATATATATATTTTATTAAAAGGATAATATATTAATTTATTGAAAGGATTTCGATAAAAGTAAGAGAGGAAAAAACTAATTTTGATTATGTGCAAAGGAAGAAAAAAATCTATTGAAAAGTATTCAACTTATTGAGTTGCAAAAAGGTTGTACTTAATTTTTTTTTATAAAACTTCATTCCTGGATTCCAGTAAGAAAAAGTTCAGAAATTTATTGAAAAGAAAAATCCAATCTTTTAAAAAACTTCTAAACTAATCTATATATAGAAAAAAAATATGTCTGTACTCTTCAAAAAGTTTTAAATATAAAAATTATAATACTTATTTTGTTTTTGCCGCAGTTTTAAAAGGGGAATTTCTTTTTTAAAAATTCCTTTTAAAGTTCTTATCTTACGATCATACTTTTTACTTACCTAGAAAGAAAATTTATTTTAAAAACCATAAATCAAATTAAAAAGCCTTATTCAGAAACATCAAATAAGTTATTTCTCTGACCATTTGATATCCTTAATTAATCAGTTTCCAGAGAAAAGGGAACAACATATTTTGGAAAATTGATGCGTTAAGTAGTTAATGATTAGTAAACTAGGTCGAATAGCTATTAAAGTTAGTAAAGATAGTTAATTAGAACATGAGGACAATATAAATTGAAATCTTGAAAGCAAAGGGATTTTCAAACTAGATTCTATATGCTGTAAAAAAATTTTTTAATTTTTATTTAGAAATTTTTTATGTTTTATATTTTCTGCTATATAAAAAACATAAAACATAAAACATAAAACATAAAACATAAAACATAAAACATAAAATATAAAACATAAAATATAAAATATAAAATATAAAACATAAAATATAAAATATAAAATATAAAATATAAAATATAAAATATAAAATATAAAATATAAAACATAAAATATAAAATATAAAATATAAAACATAAAACATAAAATATAAAACATAAAATTTTTTATAAAAACGTTTTATGTTTTATGTTTTATGTTTTATATTTTATATTTTATATTTTATATTTTATGTTTTATATTTTATGTTTTATGTTTTATGTTTTATGTTTTATGTTTTATGTTTTATGTTTTATGTTTTATGTTTTATGTTTTATGTTTTATGTTTTATGTTTTATGTTTTATGTTTTATGTTTTATGTTTTATGTTTTATGTTTTATGTTTTATGTTTTATGTTTTATGTTTTATGTTTTATGTTTTATGTTTTATGTTTTATGTTTTATGTTTTATATTTTATATTTTATATTTTATGTTTTATGTTTTATGTTTTATATTTTATATTTTATATTTTATGTTTTATATTTTATGTTTTATGTTTTATGTTTTATGTTTTATGTTTTATGTTTTATGTTTTATGTTTTATGTTTTATGTTTTATGTTTTATGTTTTATGTTTTATGTTTTATGTTTTATGTTTTATGTTTTATATTTTATGTTTTATGTTTAATGTTTTATGTTTTATGTTTTATGTTTTATGTTTTATATTTTATGTTTTATGTTTTATGTTTTATGTTTTATGTTTTATGTTTTATGTTTTATGTTTTATGTTTTATGTTTTATGTTTTATGTTTTATGTTTTATGTTTTATGTTTTATGTTTTATGTTTTATGTTTTATGTTTTATGTTTTATGTTTTATGTTTTATGTTTTATGTTTTATGTTTTATGTTTTATGTTTTATGTTTTATGTTTTATGTTTTATGTTTTATGTTTTATGTTTTATGTTTTATGTTTTATGTTTTATGTTTTATGTTTTATGTTTTATGTTTTATGCTTTATGTTTTATGTTTTATGTTTTATGTTTTATGTTTTATGTTTTATGTTTTATGTTTTATGTTTTATGTTTTATGTTTTATGTTTTATGTTTTATGTTTTATGTTTTATGTTTTATGTTTTATGTTTTATGCGTTACTCAAACCAATTTAAATTTTTTGAAAGTAAACACAACCTTTTTCAAAAAAAAATTAAACACTTTAAAGTTGAATACAATAATTTTAAAACCGAACTAAATGTTTTTAAATTAAACGTAACATATTTCAAACCAATTTCAACATTTTAAAACTAACTGGAACGTTTTACAAACCAAAATAAAAGTTTTAAAGTTTTCAACTTAAATACAACCTTTTTCAAAGCAACCTAAATGTTTTAAAATGCAATACCAAACTTTTTGAAAGAAGTTTAACGTTTTTGAAATCAAGTTTAACTTTCTAAATTTAAATATAACGTTTTTTGAACCAGGTATATAACATATAATATTTTGAAACTAAATATGATGTTATTCAAACCAAGTTAAATGTTTTGAAGTCAAATTTAACCTTTTTTTAAACCAAGTTGAACGTTTTAAAACTAAAATGATTTTTTTTCAAACCAAAATAAGGTTAAATCCAATGTTTTGCAAACAAAATTAATTTTTTTAAAGCTGAATACAACTTTTTTTTTAGCCAAACGCATTAAAGTTAAACAATGTTTTTCAAGCCAAATAAAAAAATGTTCAAGTTGAATACAACATTTTTCAAAGAACTAAAATCAATGTTTTTTGAATTAACTTAAAGATTTTAAAGTTAAATAGAACGTTTTTCAAACAAAGTAAAATGATTTTCAGACCAAGTGAAACCTATTAAAATTAAATAAATTGTTTTGCAAACAAAATTAAATGTGTTGAGGTTAAATCAGGGAAAAAATTTTAAGTTAAACCAAAACTATTATATATGATTTTTTATTCCCTTATTATCCCTGGTTAAATACAACTTTTTTTTAAAAGGACAGAAAGTGTCTGATTATGGGGATAGTTTTGTCATAATTTTGTCGTTTCAAATGTTTGACACACTAATTAAGTAGAATAATTCGTTTAAAAATATTCTGCAGTGCAAGTAGCTTATTGAAGTAATTTATTTCATTTAACATTGAGTAAACATTTTTTCCCAGGGTTTTCTAGTGTTCTTTAAATTATCCCACTAACTGATGTCAGATTTCTACAAAATACTCTGTGTAATCGTTACATCTTTTGTTTTGAGGTCCGACCTTTCTGTAAAATACAATATAGTACATAGTAGTTTTAACAGTTGTGGTCTTAGGCTCGTTTAGGCTATAAAACTGTTTCCTGGCATTGTTATTTCCTTTCTCAACTTGCTTTTCTTTTCTGTTTTAGAAAGATACTACATGTCCTATTATTCTTCTAACTAAAGATTTCGCTATTATCCTTCTAACTAAAGACATTACTGTACTAGATAATTGTAATTTTTTGGAAATATAATTAGAAATTGAAGGAAATATTTCAGAAAATTCCGAAACTATAGTTTTAATACTCATTTTTATCCTTTTCTACTTTAAAAAGGTTAATATTAAGCGTGTATTGTTTCATCAGGAAAATTGGATTTAAAAATAAAATTTTACTGATGAGAATAGGCGCTTAATATTAATTATAATTAAATCCTTGCGAAATAAAGATAATTGTCATTGCTTGGAGTTATATTATGAATGCGTTATTTCAGACTAATTACAGACTAAATTATTATAAATCGTATATGCAAATTGCTTAAAGACTTATTTAGTAATTCTTTGATTAATAATTTTAATATGCCAAATATACCGAATTCGTTTGTAAATTTGCAAGGATTATAATGGCTTGGAGAAATCCAATTTCATAACGTCTTTTTGGAATAGAATGCTTTTTGGTGTGGATAATATTACATAAATATATTTGTTATTAAATTAAAATACTCCAACGGCATATGTATGTCAGCCTTCAAGCAATAACTCTCTAATTATTAAGTTTTACTACAATGAAACAATCCAATTTACTAACATGTATAAGGATTTAAAAACAAATTATAATTAACCCTTTTTTTAATTTTCTATAATACCATTTAGTTGTGATGTTGCAACAAAATATTGTATTGTTACAGTTCTGTGATTGTATACCAAAATTAAATTAATATCCAATTATATTCAGTAAAAAGGATACAGATTGAATACATTTTGTGATAATACATATAGTTTTTTTCCATAAATTTTATAATAATTACAAAATAACTACAAAATGATTAATTATTAAAAAAATTTGAATAAAACATTTTTTAAATTTTTTTCTGTCTCAATATTTCAACTATTTTTTTTGTTCCTATAGATAAATTATGAAAAGACTAATTCAAATTATTATTGTTTTCCAAAGATTAGGACTCGAAGGTATACATTTAAAAAAAAAATAAACCAGTTAATTAGAGGAGAAACATTTGCTAGGTTTGGGTAATTTGGTCAAATCAAAAAAATACCATTAAAAATAGGAAATTTTAAAATATAGTTATCAAAATTGTATAAATTATAATTTACATAAAATAAAAACCTAAATGAATTATTATATTTACATAATTACATTTATCCTTAACAGCTAATTTAAATAATCCAATATTTTTTTGAATATATTAATTCATGACCAAAACCTATTAAAAGTAAAATCATTAAATTACATTTTCAAAAACCATTTGTAATTTTTTTTTTTTGTATTTACATTAAAATATACGCGTAAATATTATGAAAGAATTTATTTACCATTAAAAATATTTATTTACAATTTCAATTCACCATTAAACACCATTATTACAAAATAATGATAATAATAATTCTTTTTCAATATATAAAATTTTATGCTTGTTCACAAAAACTTGCGAAAAAAATATGTATCTATAAAATATATAGATTTTTATTTTTTTTGCTTAAATATATACAATTTTTTGTATCAATAATGATTGCATGTTTAACACAGATCCTTTTAAGTTTATGGAGTGAAAAGGCGGGGATTTTTTTGTTTTTGTAACCTGAATAACCGTAATCAACATTTTTTATATTTTCAATAAAGAAAATTTTATAAATTATTATTAAACTTAATTGATAGTATTAAAAATATAGTGAAATTAAAATTTTGAAATTAATTTGTAAGCCATTTGTAGGAATTTTTCAATTTGTATTTTTAAGGTGTTTCCTTAAATTTATTTTCTTATGATATGGTAATAAAAAAAAATAAGTAAACCTAATCAGGATTTAAAATAGTGTAAAATATTTTGCCAGAAACAACAGACAATATTTTAATACATTTAGTTTTTATTTCTGAATAAAATATTCGTTACTTAAAACTGAAAATAATTTGTATTTTATTATTTTTTAAATATTTGTAATTTATATTTAACGAGCCTTTTTTATTAATTTGAAATAAGACTAATTATTTTACGCCAACGAAACTATCTGGTAAAGTGCTTGAGCAAAGTTTGTAAATATAGAATATATTTTATAATTCTTTACAAATATTGACTCATCACTATTGAAGTATTTAGAAATAAAAAAATCGTTATGTTAGTATTTAGTGGTGTGTCCGTCGATCTGCTTGTAAACTTATTCAAATTTAATTTAATACAGTAAATGTACAAATCAATTTTTGTTAAATCGTTTGTCGGAAGAGATAAAGTATTTTCTATATCATCTCCTTCTTATTCTTCGATACACTAGCTTCCTTCGGGAGTCTCTATGAGTCTCCAAATACTAGCTTCCTTCTCCAAACATTTTCGTACAATTTATACATCTTCTAATTTTTTATCGATTTATACTCTCTTTTTAAGTGTAATCGTTTTTTCGTGTAGTATTTCTTTTTAGCAAAAGGATTTAAACCATTTGCAGTATAGCATAGTACACTAAAACTAAACTACCATTTGTAAAATATACAAGTGTAAAATATATATATGCCGCTAAGCTACGTTAGTGTGCTTTTTACCACGATAAATGGAAGGTCAACTGGAACAGGTCTAATTAGTGGCTAATTCTGGAATAGAAGAGACATAAAATTAATCCGATTGGCTACACCTACAGTGGCCAGTTGATCTTCGTCATTACAAATACAGTCGTTTAAATATTCTCTAAAACTTAAGACTGATTGAAAACGTAGTGAGTGTAAAAGTAGAATAAGATAAAAGTGTGTAGCATATGTCTCTCTTTCAGTAAAGGCGCCAGGTTTCAAAATAAATTAATTTCTTTATGTGAATTGCCAATTACTTAGTGCAACATGATTTTAATACAACAAACTGCAGGGGTCGGCACCCAAAAAAAGCCCATAAATATGAAACTACATTTTTTTTTTTAAATTTTATCTTTTCTGTTACTCCTTACCTTTAAACTATCCTTCTTCCTGTTACTCTTTTGCTTGAATTGTGTCTTTAAAATTGACGTGACATATAAGAAAAGCCTATACCATCTTAGTACACCTTTTTTATAAGGGGGTGGCGATTACTTTTATTTTAATAAAAAAAATATAAGTGATGAAGAATGAGTGGGTTTAAACACGATGACGACGACAACGACACACCACTGTTCACCAAAAATAAAATATGTGTATAAAATTTTATAAATTAAAAAATTTGTAAGTGTGACTTAGCACGCGATCGTTAAATTTTTTTTTATTTTTTTTATTTTTGGTTGCATGTGAAACTAATTTTGTATTTATTTATTTTTGTTCCACGGCATTTAAACAATATTTTTCCTATACATGAAAGACATGGACATTTTGTGCACAAAAATATCCTTCCTTCATTCTTTTTTTTTTTTTTTTTTAAATTACAATTTTAAGGTTTTTTCTATTTAAAAAAAAAATTGTGAAACTATAAATTTTTATATATTGTGATGTCGGTGGCAGCGGCCCTGCAACAACGCAAGTACTTAATTTTTATTATGAGTGGTTTTTCTAGAAATTCAAGGTATACAAAAAAAAAAAATGGAATTTTATTGATGACATTTATTTATAGTAAGTACTTAAATTTAATAGTTGTGAATAATGCAATCATAATTGATGTATACGAATAGAAAAGGTGGACTATAAATGAAGGGTTTAACTAAATTATAATTATTTAAAAGAAAGTCACAAAATGTTGAAGGTGAATAAAAACATTTTATTAGTTGAATGTAAGTATATTTATTCATTTAAAAACTTATAAATATTGAAATTTAAATAAAACAAAATTAATAAATTTATTGGTTTAAAGTGGGTAAATTTTGTAGAAGGTGGAAAATTGTTTAGTTAAGTTTAAGTTTGTTTAGTTTTTAACGATATTAAATGTTAATGAAATAACCATTTTTAAAATTTTGAAAGGGAATAATAAAATTAATTAAATATTAAGAAGGATATATGAAATATGTGATTCTACGACATCTTGGCTTATTTTTTTTTTCAGTTTTGAGACCAACCATTTCGGGTTTAACATTATTAACCATTCTTAAGAAAAATATTAAAATTTTACGAAAAATTCAAATTTGATGTTTTTATGGTAACAAAATACTCTTACTTTTGCAATATTGTTATTTTTCTGCGAATAATCTTTCTGTTAACTATTTTTCAGTAAACTGAATTTCTGTAAAATGGTGTGTTGTCAATTGACGGAATATCCAAATATTTAAATAAAAATTGAAGTGAAATAAATCTGCAAACCAATAAGCTACCAAAATGTAGTATCTTATTTTGTAAAATAAGACTTATGGAAATCAGAACTTAACTAAAACTCTATAAATACCACAAAAATGTAGGTATACATATTTGATTTTACTAATAGTAAAATAAGAATTTTCGAAGCATTTTAGGCGAACAACATTTCGAATTAACATATCGAACTTTTCCAAAAAAATACAATATTTCCCTTTACTGTTTTCTATTATCTGGATCCGATTAGAAACCATATTCTAATGTTTTCCAAAAGCTTAAATTTATTTAATTGGAAAAACTAAAAAATGATTTAAAATTAGATAATCTATATTTTTGGTTTTAATTTTCTTGGAAATATTTCTCGTTTATTTTAAATAAATAAAATTTAAAAAGCAGTTGCTTTAAATGAATTTAATTTCAATTAAAAACTTATACAAAATTGTAGTTTATAAAAAGATTTAGAATGAACGCTTTTAATTAATTATGAACAAAATACACACATTGGCTTATGGCTACGATTTTCCTACTAGATAATTCAAATTAAATGATGGTACTAATAAAAAAAATTGCAATATACTATGTTTTTTAAATTTTATTAATGTGATTTGATACTTAAACGCGCTCCTAAACCGAAATTGGTAAAAGTTACAGCATTACAGTTCTTGCGTAAAGCGAACGTAAAGGAAAACTCCATTATAAATTCAATATAAGAATTAAATTGTTTGGATTAATTTGCGAATCATATTCAATGTAATATTAATTTGCGAATCATATTCAGTGAATCATATTCAAAGTTTTTTTTGCTTATCATTTTGCTTATGAATATGATTTTAAAAAACAGTTTATTTTTATGAATTAATTATATTTTAAAAAAATTACTGAATTAATTCTGCATTAGATAGTTTTTTAAAAATTTCAATCATTTCCTGAGTAGGTTAATTTGATATAATCATTTGGATCAATTTCTAATTTATATTTAAAAATGTATTTAAATAATATTATTTAAATATTCAACAAACTGATAAAAATTTCTCAAGTAACCTTTCAAATATCATAATTATATTCATAATTAAAATTTCCTAAAATATCTCTTAATTCTACTTGAATATGTATTTAAAATTAAAGTATTAACACTAATAAATTTACCAAGATATTTTGCATTAATTCCAAAATAATGTTACAAATTTAAACCAGTTTTTTTTTTTTCATAAATATATCATAAAATTTATTATAATTATTATCGTCCATAATTGCTTATTTCTCTTTTTCTTTAATAAAAAACTAATTTTTAATATTATAATTTTAGTTAATATCAATTGGCATTAATACGTCTTTAACGATTTCATATCAATTTCAAATTAAATCTTAAAAAATTAAATTTATATTTTCGGAAATATACAAAACATTAAAAAAAAGAAAAAAAGAAAACCAGTTCAAAAATGCAATCAATTTAAATACGTTTTTAATATACCACAAAAACACTTTAAAAAGTCAATATAATCCTATTAAAATATTTTATTATATGATTTGCTGTAACTTCATAAGCAAACTGGTCACAATTACCCACACTGATCCACAAAAAAAAATAAATATACATATATGTTATTAATTTATGAAGACGCATAGCACAACAAACTTATAATTAAAATCATTTCGACTTGTCTGACTACTTTAAAGTGGATACATTTTATAAAAATATCTGTTCTGTTCACACTTTACTGTCAGTTCGTCTGTCATCTGTTTTGGAAATTGTAATTTAAGACAGTAAATATACACGTTAATCGATGCTAGACTAATCGTGGAAAAGATTTAAGAATTTTCACATAACTACCGGTAGGTGGTATTGTTTCTCTTGTACCAAAACATGTTTTTTAATGGAAAATAACAATTTTACATAGTATCTAAATATTTTTCAATATTGATAAAAGTATGGGCTGTAGAGATCTTAGAAAGATAATTAAGAGTCGAATAAAATAAAATAGTAATTTGTGTTAATTGAAATTTCTCCCACTGAAGGACTGAAGGCGCTATTTCGAAGAATGTATTTATAATAAATAATCCTTAAAATGTAATTTGTCATAGTAAATTGTAATGAAATTTATATTAGGGCCTCCATTGAATAGGTAATAAAGAGTAGAACTAAATTCCAGTTATTATAACTAGAGGGCGCAAAATATATTTGAGTTAAAGTAGTAAAAAACATTAAACAATTACGTAAAACTGCAAAATTATAGCCACATAATTTCAAGCTCATAATTAAAATCTACTACACCATATATCAGCTATGCCTCATTTTTTTTATTATGCTTTATAACCGAAAAAATATCTTAAGATTTACCGACCACAAATACCGCAGCATCAATATAACAGAAATGTTAATTTTACTTTTCAGCAATAACACAAAAAAAAGCAGAATTTCTTTTTTTTTTTAAATTTAAACATAATATGCAAAATGCTAATAAAAGTGACATTAAACAGATTGTTGTCATTTGATGTACAAAAGAATGACTTCATTTCACATTCACGAATTTATGGAAAAAAAAAAACAATACTCTGTAAATATTTAACATTTTATTATTATTTTACTAAAAATGTTTTGTTTTTGTTGGTCGAACATAAAAAAATTCTGTCGATTAAAACAAATAGAAAAGATCATAAAACAAAAATGAAACATAAATATTGTACATAAGTTTTAAAAAACAGTTATTCCATATAAAATGATTGACTTGGCATGGTCTTACTTTGAAGGTGTTTTTTTTTTTTTGGTGCTTTTATGCAATCCGAAAGGAGAAGTCATCATAAATGATCAGGAGATTTTTCGAAGAAAAAAATACTATAAAATGAAATCGTGGTCCTCGAATTTTCTTATTATTATATTATTATTATATTTTTTTGCTGTAATAACAACTTTTAAATTTAATGTACAAAATTTTCATTGTTGGCATTCACATATGAGGATAATATAAACTGAATATAAATGTAGATATAAAATATGTATATGTAGGTTTTTGGTTTTTATTTTTTATATAATATTGTACACATTATCATTGTAATAATCTTGTGCTGCTCCTAAAATGCATGACGTTTGCATCTTTTAGCCTTTTATGGAATATATTTATTGTCGTCTCAAAACATAATATGCCCTTGTTACGTTAACAAACGATCATACGTAAAATAAGAATATCCTAAAAATAGTTCTTCTTTATTAAATTCAATTTCTTTTTTAGAACGAATGAAGAAGCTACGAAAATAAACTTTAAAATAAACTACAAAAATAAAAGAGATATCAATGGATTAAACTTAGATTTCTTAGGTTTTTTTTTTTGATAATCATTATAAATATTTGCTTATTCAAACAATCCTTTTTGAATATTGAATATAACTTTGTCATGATGCCGAGAAGAGTTGGGAAGAATTATTTAATTATATTTTCATATTTTTTAAATATATTTCCATCATTAACCTAATGTTTTAATCAGCTTAAACTAATTTTCAATTAATTAAGATACTTTTCAATTAATTTTAGCCTAGTTCTGTGAAAAATCTTAATTATTGGTAAAATTGTTATGAAAGGCATAAAAATTTTTCTTAGAAAATTCAAGATTTAATAGTGCAATATCTGAAATAGAAAAGTTCAGAAAAATTTAAACTGTAATTAATTTGCACAAAAAACTGGTAATAAAATGGTTTTAATTAGCTTCCAACATTAGGCTTCTTATACTCTAAGTTGTTTCAATAAGAGTTCCATTTATTTTTAAAATAATTAAAAGAAAATATAATTTTTCTTGGAAAGCTCAATATTTAGTAGGGTAAATCTCAAAATAATTGGAAAGAATTAAACCTTTTTGAAGAATAAACTGAGAATACACATCTTCCAATATTAATCCTTTCAACATCCTAAACTACTTATTACTAAGAGCTTAGTTTCTTAAGGCATTTTTCAATTAAGTTTACTCAAATTCTGCACAAAAATGAATATTATTTTAATTTATTAATAAAATAATTTTAAAGAATTAAAATTTGTTTTTGCTAGATTCAATATTTACTGGGTAATGTCTCACAGTCATAGGATTAAACTATCACTTGAAATAGAAGCTTATAAATTAAGTAACGATGTGTTACTTCCATAACCGAAATCACAAAACCGACATCTTCCTATTCTGAATCCTTAAACCGACATTTCCATTTTTATAAATACTTAATCTACCCAACCTTAATTCATTGAAAAAAATAATCAAAATTTATTTAGTTTTCTTCTCTTTTTTTTTTTTGGATTTTTAGTCGTCCGTATTATTTTGCCGCCGTATATGTATAAAAAAAAAATTGTCAACTTAGCAAAACCACATAAATTGACATTGGCTTCTTTTCATTTACGTTTTTCTCTACTTTTTTTTTTTTTGCACACAAAAATAACCTGGAATAACAAATAAAAGAAATGGTTTTTCTTTTTTCAAACATCAAATTTAATTTTTCTTTTTCATTTTTCTGCTTTTTTTTAAAAAAAAAAACCTGACTTTTTGAATTTGATGCTTTACCAAAATAAAAGACAAAAACAAGAGTAAAATAGCAACCAACTCTTTTCAGTAATGATTGACAATGTTGTTGTTTTTTTGGTTGGTTTATTAAAGTTGTATGTAATACGATGTTTATTTATTATTATACAACATTTATTATATACTTTATTTTAAAATTTCCTGGGCAAATAATCAGAAATTTTATGATTTCTATCTGTCTGTCTGTTGGTCTGTAAATATTTTCAAATTGTTTTAATATAATAAATGTAATCATTAGCTTTATGCTAGGATATCTTCTGAAATATTTAGATACAATCAGAAGTTGAAAGATTATCATCGTCTTCTTACTCTTGGAGTACTAGCCCGGTGTTAATTCCTGACTTTCCAAAATTCTAATGCTGTTTGGGCTTACTAATTTTATATGAAATTCAATTTACAACAAGCTTTTAAATATTATTTAATGATAGAAAATTGCCTGAATTGTTCAATTTAATTTCACGGTACTTTTGAGTACTGGTACTTATTTAAATCTGAGTAAACTTAGACTAACATTTTCGTAGAAACTTATTTTCCAACAAAAAAAATTGCAATTTAACATAGTAAATATTGTTCAAAATTAAATATTAAATACCACCCTGGAATCTAGAAAATTAATACAGAGTAAAATAAATTTGTAACCAATATATAATTCAAGTTTCTACCATTAATAGCGGAGTTTGGAAAAATATATTTATAATAATCTTTAAAATGCAAAATAATCATTAAAAATGATTTTATAGTGTAGTCGTTGGGAAAAATAATAAAGTCGTTATATTAAAAATTGATAAATATCTCTACTTAAAAGAGCTCATTACTTCCAAACTACTATAAAGTAATTCTATTTCCAATGCATTAAAATTACACAAAAAGGAAAACCAACAAATATGAAAAAAAAAAAAAAATAATGTTTTATGTTAAAAAATAGAAAAACAGAAAAAGAAATTTACAAAAAAAAAAATTATTTTGTCTGTTTACTCTTAATTTTCTTGTAAAACTGACAAAATAAAATCATAAAAAAAATATCTTTTAGATGTAATTTTCTTTTCCCTTTCATATTCATATAATTTTTTATTTAGATTACTTTGCACAAAAAAAAAAATATATATCTTGTACAAAATAATATTATATTTTAATAATATTCTTAATAAAGATGATTTGCTAAATTCTAAAAAAATAAAATAAAATCTATTTTAAACCAAAAAAAAAAAAAAAATAGGTTATATTTATGTTACCAAGGATTCTATAAGATTTTATATATTAAAATTAATATAATTTAAATATTATATCATTTTTTGATTTGAAAAGTTCTTAATTTTTTATTATTTTGTGTGAGTTGTTAAAGTTAAAGAGAATGATCTCTAGATTTATTATCTTGAATAAAATTTAATTCTATCAACTTGAATTAAAACCCCAAAAGCTACATGGAATTTATTTTACATACATATATATATATTGTACTGATATATTCTAAGTATCACAAAAGAGTTATTTTAATATCATGATTTTTAAATTTATTATATAGACTATATAAATACGTATGAATATATCAACTGAACTAGAAATTTTTGAGTTGAGTTAAAATAATATACTTATTTTAAAAAAGGGTGTTCATAAAAAAAAGAAAAATTGTTCGTGATTCAAAATCTGTGTTCGAAATGATTGATTATTAATGATTGATGATTTCAAAATTTTCAAATTGTATTTGGCAATGATATGATTAATTCTACTAGTATTAGTTTGTAGCAATAATAACAAATTTAATAATGGTTTTTCAATAGTGGATATGGAAAATTGCCAAAAATGAAAATATCATTGGATATATAATTATAAATAATGTTGATTTCAACCACATATCCATAGGGTATTAATTTCAAAATAATTAATTTCAAAATTATTTGTACACTACAATATCCTGATTATAATCTTTCTGATGGACTAATTGAATAATAGTATACAATATATTTATATAATCAGAAATATTACCTGAATCTTAAGTGATATTTTTTATAATTTAAGTAATTATAATATCAAATAACAACTGGCAAGTCAAAGAATACTAAGCTGTCAAGCGATAAGTGTACTAGATTCGTCTTAAATGGGTACCGACAATAAAGTTATAAGAAAATGTAATAAAATACTGGAAAAAACCCTAACAATAAATGTCTCAGTAATTAACACCCATTAACTTGTTCCAAATAAAGTGTCTTTGCAATTATAAAATATCTATCAGTACAGGTCCGAGCGACGATTCACATAACCAGAGGATTTTACATCAAACTCTCTTAGGAAAGGTTCTCAAGTGTGATTTAAGATCTATAAATGACACAAGGATTCAGTTTCGGTATTAGTTTGCACAGCTCTGCATCTCTATATCTATCTACTTAATGAAATTTATGATTCGGAATCTATGAGACCCTTTAATGGAAGCATAGATTCTTTACTTTTTTAGTTCAAATTAGAAAATCCTATTTTTTCTGTTCACAAACTTCGCTACCTCACTTATCTACTATATTCTATGTCGTTTACCAACTTAATAAACACCCTATTTTTTTTTTTTTATTAAATATCAAAAATTAAATCTTCTTTAAGCTTATAATATTTAAATGGTTTATTAAAAAGTATTTTAAAATAATATTAAAATACCACAAAAAACTTCATGCAACATTTTGATAATGTATTCTACAGAAAAAAAAAAAATAACCACACAAACCTCTACTTACGATTATATAACGAACACACAAAAAAAAATCACAATGAAAATGCCAAAAAAAGATAAAATTGTGGGCGTTAATAGAAAATATAGCATAGAAAATTCATGCAAAAAAAAAAAATTTTCATATCTTTTAAATGCATATCCTCCCCATTTACTATATTTTCTTCAATATACATAAAACTACTCACATAAAATTTCAAATCCTTATTTGCAAAAAAAATAAGAATTGTTTGAACTTTTGTTAATAACATGGTATTCGACCATAACAAGTCCAAAAAAAATGAATACCAATTTCTTTATAGACATCAAAGTAGTACAATGACCTACCTTAACTATTAAAACAAAACCAAAAAAAAAAATGGAAAAAGATTGTTTAAAAAGGAGCCCTGAGCAAATAAATGTTTAAGTTGTTTAGGAAATGTTTTAAATGTTAAGTAGAATAAAATTTCAATAGACTTTTTTTTTTTGATTTTAGTGTTTTTTCGGTAAAAAAATGGTATCTGAAAATGGTAAAGCCTTAGGAAGCTTAATAGTAAAATTTTTAGCAAAAAAAAAATAGTGTTGAATTGAAAACGGAGCAGTAGAATAATAATAATAAAAAAAAATTATTTGATTGTAGGAAAAAATGTGCATTCAACTAAAGCAAAAAAAACATACATACTTTCAGAAAATACATAACTTTGACTTGATTTATGGTACAATTTGTTGAGAACATTTTCTAAATTTAAATATAAAAATGCTTCAAAAACAATTCAGTGCTGAAAACGTAATTTTTCAGAAAAGTGATTTTAAACATTATGTATCTACATTAATAACTTAATCCATTTGTTAAATTGCTAAAACTTCTGCTGCAACGGTTGGATGAAAAATTAGTTTACCATTAAGTTCTATCAAAAAAATCAAAATAGCTCATCTGTCGACTAAAATGTTTTACATTTTGACCACAGAATGAACAAAGTTGTAATAAGTCTTCAAAACGTCTGAAAATTATTTCGAATTATTACGTAATAATATCAGGACTAAGTTAATTAGAATTATAAGCTTTGTTAAAAATGTTTGCCCGTAAGTTTCACTAAATAATTCTTAATTCAAGGATTTTTAGATAACATTTCAGACCAAAATTAATCTTATCTTCACATACAAATTTAATAAAATAATTCCAGTGTCCAGTATTATTGTTCGAATGAGATAATTCAGCTAATGTTTGGATCGATGTAGGTAGAATAAGTCCGGTTAAAATATTGGTGGAAAAAAAAATTCTATCAACTCCAGGAGCTATGCAACGGGCCTATTACTCGGTTACCATTTCGGACAAATTAATTATATTTCGTAAAAAAGGACCATTGTAAAGGGAGGGTTAACGAATATACAACTGTTTCCAGACCTACCATAAAACTATCAAGTTCAAAATTCAATTCATTTACTTTATATATTAAATATGGAAAATCAAATCTAAACAATGAGCATACAAAATAAATACATTTAATGCTAAATTCCTGTTGATACGGTCCATAAAACTGGATATTATATTATACAATGACTTATTAAAATTCGTATAAGGCCTTTCACCTGTCACTTCATTTTAACAATTTATATAAACCACACACAAAAAATAGAATCATTAATGTATTTTATTATATTAAATTTTATTTATGTATTTATATAAAGTTTAGTTCGTAAAAAAAAAACCTTTTTAACGATCCTTTTTGATTATATTAATACCACAAATCACAATAATAAAAAAAATTCTTTTTTTTTTTTTTTTGAAAACAATAGAAAGAAAATTCAAACTTTAATATATTTTGTGGAAAATTCATGTTCTAATTAATTTATAAAACGGATATTAAATCAAAACATTTAATTATTATAATGTTTTTTTCAAAAGAAAATTAAAATCTTCTCATTTTTCGACCTAACACAATAAAATCATTGTAAAGTTTTTAAGAATTTACTACTTTTTTTTGTTTGTTTGATGTAGTATGAGTATTATACAGAATATCCTTTCAAAAACATTTAATAAATTTATTTATAATATTACTCCTTCAAGGAAGTAAGAAAAACAAACTTTGGTACACAAAGAAGAATAGGATTTTTGCTTTTTTTGACAAATATTATATGTAATTTAATACAAAAACTATATATAAACATAGTTTATATAAGGCGGATATCCTTTAACAAGAGATTTATTTTTCAGGAAAATTATTTACATCCCATTTAAATAGAACATATACGAGTATATAAGAAAAATAAACTTTTCTAATAAAATTCTAACTTCTTTTATGACAATTTACATTGTAAATGTGTTACAAAAGCTTATTTTAGATTTTCATAGCGTATATACACTGTTAAAAAAAAAAACTTTTATCTAAAATGTGTTTTTAAACAGTCGAACTTCCATTTGACACAAAAGTGCTAAACTATTTTTGCAGGAAAATTATTAATTAGTTAGGGAAAATTTTTTTTACTGGAAATGTGTTCCAAAAATGTTGAATCCATTCCCAGTAGATTACATATTTTTCAATAGATACACTTTTAAATTCTGTTTTTATTAGTATCTTTTTTCTAGACCTTCACAATTGAAAGATTTGACAATAATTTTATTATTGATACTTAACAGATAATTTAATTATTGATACTTTAAAGCTGAGATCGATTTTAAAGAAGTTATCTCTAGATCATCGCGAGTTATCAAAAGCAATAGATAAATCAATTGACTATTGATAAACTGTGAACTATACATGTAATCGCAAGTCTCAAAGTTGGTGTACACATGTCTATTATTTCTGAATTTATCTTAAACGAACATTCTTTTGACGCAAATGAAATTTTGTTTACTGCAAAGTAACTCCTGACTACTTTTACTCCAAATATTTAAAAGATTTTCCAGAAAAGGATTTAATTTTCAGTAAAACTTTCTTTAAAACACTTTTTAGAGAAATAAATCATATTGCTTGCAAATAAAGTTTATTTGCTGCTAATAAATCTTATTTACTGGAAATGTTGTATTTTTACAATTTTTTTTATCAGTGTAGAATGTAGAAGATGAAAATATGAAAATTATATTTTTTTAAAATAAATTTGTCAGAAATCTAATGGTTTCTAATTCATTGAATTAAAACAAGAAGATAAGAATAATAGAAGAAAAAAAAATATCATAAACATAAATTGATATTTTTTTTAATGATTTATATACATATTAATACTAAGATTATTCTTAATGTTTCAATTCAATAAAATGTTCATATACCATAAAAATTATTATGTATATATATTATTGTTTAAATTGCTACTGATTAACATATAAGTGATGAGGAGACAAAAATTGTGGATAAAATATAGAATCAATTTTCTGTTTAGTGAAAATAAAATGCAAGTAAAATTCTTCATCAATATTTATGATCTTTACAGTCGATTTGGGAACAATCGAAAAAAAATAATGGAATATTACTTAATATTCAAGGCACAAAATAGTTGAGCTTTTATATTGTTTCATGGAGTATTATAAAAAATTTGGATAATGGGATACGTTTTAAAGTATACTATATAATAATGTTAAACGCTACAAACTTACAATCCTTAACAGTTTAGTGAACTACAAATTACTAAACAAAAAATTATACGTACTATACGTACATTGATAGAAAATAAACTATTTCTGAGTAATGAAAATTAAACTAAGAAACTTTCGGATTATCCTTTGAAACAAATTAATTATAGTTGTGGCAAATGGTTTTCCCATTTGTTACAAAAAAAAATTATAATTTTTTTTTTGCTTGAAAGTTTTTAACAATTTATCAGGACAAAAAGATTTATTGGAAAATTGTATAACGTTTTCATTTTTTTGAAGAAATTTTTTAAAACATTTGTTTAAAAGCCTTTAATTAATTATATTTTGAAAAGAGATGACATGAAAATTGTCTATTTACGAGAAATCCAATATTGTCTACGAACCAATTATCTGGTTTAGATTTATTACAAAATAAAATCGTTTATATAAAAAAAATTAACTTGTAGCAAAACATATGTTTATGCTTATATAGAAGTAAATTAAATGTTGTCGTAAATGGTTTTCATTGAAATTAAATAACTTTAAACGTTTATAGCAATTACTATTTAAGGACTTTAAACAATTTGAGAATGAAAAATGCTAAAAGGACTTTATTTAAGGATAGCAATTACTATATTACTATTTAAGGCACAAAATAGTATTTGAATATTTTAAGATAATTATTTGACAGTCGCGTAGAAAATGTAGTTTTTCAACTAAAAGATTTACTAAACTTGACCATATTTAACTTGATATTTTGATCTGTACAAAAGATAACATAATCAGTTTTCTGTACTCTCCAAGATCTATGCTAATTTTTGTCATATTTTGATTATTAAACACAACACTACAATTACTACGAGACAACCCAATATTTGTATATTAATTAGAAAAGTATATTATTTCCTATTATTTCAATATTAATTTTATTTTATGTTGTTCGGTTGCATAAATTTTAAATTTGTTTAACGTATTTTATAATCTACTTTATAAATAATTAATTTTAATTTTGTATATGCTGCATATAAATAATATTAAACACAATTTTGTTAATACCATAATACGCTTTAATAAACAAATTAAATATTAATTTTAACCATAATTTAATGTTTTATAATTTTTAATATTATTTTTTATTTTCAAATTATACACTTAAATTATATTAATAATTTTGTTTAAACATTTAATTTTTACATCCAAATTGTAATTTAATTTTAAAATATTTACAGAGTTTCATTAAATCCTTTTTAAAAAAAAAAAATCATTTTGTTTCATCTCTTATGTAAGTTGTGTACCATATAACATATTCATAAAATTATCGTAAAAAGAAATATAATTTCTAATTTTCTAAATGAAACTGACAACTTCAAATTATCTACTAAATTCATGTCAAAAATTTCAAATCCAAAAATATTTCAGTTTGCCTTTTATGTCTTCAACTAAATAAAAAAAAAACCACTAATATTTTATCTATATGTATTTAGTATATCCTTGCAAAATAATTTTTTGTACAGATTTGAAATTATAAGGAAACTTTTCCGACATATTAAGTTTAACACAGTTTGGTACCCTGACAAGCTATTATTACATGAATAGAAAACACGCGATCTAATAATACTGAACTACATAACTTTTTTTTTATAGGTTTATTTTTTTTTATTAATATCCGAATTTAATTTACTTCTCATATTTCATACATATTTAGAAAAATTTATGTTGTAGGAAAATATTAGTTCTAAGTAAAGTTGGGAGTCACAATGATTTGGATGCGTTTGATAAGTTCGAATCGAAAATTTCAAATTTTCACAGACATATACAATTTATATGATAGTTTGGATTAAAAGTCAATATATGAGTTGTCGAAACGAATTCATACGAATTATGTTGAATGTCATAACCTAAATGTCATAATATAAAATTGGTAGAATTTATTGAAAATGTTAAATAAAGTCCCGAATTGTAAACTAATGGTATCAAAGGTTATTATTATTTTTTAAATTTAAATTTTTGTTAAATAAAATATTTCGGATTTTCAAATAACTTGTCAAATGAGAAATGACAGAACAGAATGAATAGATTTTGAATAGAATTTATTTTCGAACTGATCGATTCGAACTTGCCGTAACAGATCGAAATCATTATTACTCCTACTGTACATTATCACTCCCACTTAATCTTGATAATTGTGTACCAGAATTTAGAAATTATTTTACAAATTTTTATTTTAGAAAATTATACTACAAATAATTTCAGTATTTGTCCATAACATAAAAAAAATTCTAGGGTAGATCTTAAATTACAAAATATAAATTATCCAAAGTGGGTGGGTCATATTGTGAATAGACGATGAACTGTCAACATTTTTTTTTGAACTCATTAAAAACATTTTTTTTTGTTATGCTAGTTAATTGCATAAATATTTCGTATAATAATTAACTTGGTAAATTGGAAAAACTTGCTAATTATATAGAGCACAGCGGACAAATATTTCACTATTATTAATAAGCAAACTAACAACAAAAATATACGAAATTAAACTTTAGTGACATGAATTCACCAAAAAAAAAATATAGTATATATTTTGATTGTTCATATATTATTTCCATATTTCATGTCATATGAATGTGAAGGAATTATACTATGTGTCTTTTTATTTGAGGAAAATAGGGAAATGAACTTAACAAAAAAAAAATAGGAAAAAAAATTCGACCGAAAAACTTTTTTAATTGCTGCAAAATAAATTACTGATAATATTTTATAAAAATGGAAAACTTTTATAATTATAAATTATATATTATTTTTTGGCTTATCATGAATGAATGAAAATTACAAAAATATAAAAAAAATTTTCACATTATGATGTGATTTTATTGAAACAAAATTGTTTGCATAACTATAGGAGATAAGTAAAATATTATCATGCAAAAGTTTTGTTAACAATTGTTTTTATTATCATTTATCATGTTAATTAAAAATATAAATTTAATTTTTAATTTGAATTTTTTTGAGAATAGATATTTGAAGAATGATCCATATATTGTAATATTTATTCAGTAGTTTTTTTAACTGTCAACAAAAATATTCAATTAAATTTTAGTGATTAGTTATAAATCGTATTTTCTAATTTGAGACTTGTATGAGGGGCACAAAATGGAATTTTAAAAACATTTATTTAATTCAATTCTTCTTACCTTATACGTATATTAGTGTAACTTCTATGGAACTTTGCCAAAACATGATATCTACATAATTATAATCATGCCAAGTTATGATCGAACAAAATTCGAAATATTCAACTAATGAGATTAAGCATAAGGGTTTTTTTTGGTTCTTGTTTTGTAAACCAAAATGACTGGCCATTCGAAATAAGAATTTATCTCAAAATTTTCCACAATCTTTCCAGTTAGAATAATATTTTATTAAAAATTAATTTAATTCTTAAATAATTTAATTTTATTGTAGAGCTCCTGTAAGTATGCAAAAAGAATAATTATGGTTTATGTAAATTTATAAATAAATTAATAATATATATAAGTAACATGTTCGCAATGTAGTAAAATTTAATTTTTAAAACAAAACTCATTATCATAAAACTATAATTTTAAAACTAGATTTATTGTATATTTCAAATTTACGTTAAAAATTTATGTTTTGTTCTAATATTTTCGTTCTATGATAAACAACAAAAATTACAATTTTTATATTTAGGTAAATTACTCTATGTAATTGCAAAGTTTAAATAAATTCCTTTTACTAAAATATTACTAATATAAATTTTACCCTATTTTAAAACTAAAATGAATACAAAATATTTTCTAATTTTCCCTTTAATAGAAAATTGTTGGCAACAAAATAAATAAATATATTTATAAAATATTCTGTTCTAATTTCTGTAAAACTTACATAAATCTATTAAATTTTTGAAATATGAGAATTTAAATATAGTATATTTAGTATTTAGCAATACATATATTATTTTAAAATTTATTTTCTCTGTCATATTTTATTTATACATATTACAACAATAATTTAAACGAAAACTATTCAAGTTCTGTTCAAAAACCTAATTAGATTTTATTCATTTACATAATAAAGTCTTCTATATCTAAAATTAGTAAAATTCTTTTCAAGATTTTCAATTATTCTAAAAATTTTAATTTGACATATTTCTAAGTTGTCTGGGGATTTTCAAAACCTTACAATTTTCAGAACTTTCCAAATGAATCTTCTTTTTTGAAACATTAGTTTCAGGAATTTATTTAGTAGAATACCGATTGAAAGGGATTTTATGAAACATTGATAAAATTGAACTAAGTAAGTTAGGTGAAAAAAAAATTTAGATGACAATAACCATTTTTAAAAATAAAATGATTTATATGCTTTTGGTCCAGACGACTTTGATTTATTTGCTATAAAATGCAAGTAAAAAAACTATTAGATACAACACATTTCACAGAACATTTTAGCATTTAAAAAATTATCTAGATTTTCTTGGATTAGCAAAACAGCACTTTACGCAACGCATTAATCAAATTTCACAAACTTTCGAAAGTAATATTCTGGATAATTTTCCAGAAATATTGTCATGACAAAGATAGAAAAGATAATAATATCCAGAAATATTGTCATGTCAATGCTGTCTTTTAAAATGATAAAACCACTGCGTAAAATATACACGAAGACGAAAGAAAACTATCCAAGGAAATCTATTCAAATTCAAATAAACTTACTGGATTTCTCGTTCCACTTAAATTATCCAAACAAATTTTGATAAAATTGTTGAATTCCTCGTAAAATTATTAATTTCTATCAGAATTCATTTTATAATTAAGTTATTTTTGTAAATTTTCATTATACTACATAGTTTATAAATTATTTTATAACAATTTAATTTTAAATATATGCTAACATAATTTTAGGCGGTCACGAAAAAACCATATCAAAATATATATGTATTTTAATTATGTATACTATAATTAAAATATATTTAACTTTTTTTTATGTTATGTTTAATTAGTTTTAATAATATAATACATTTTTTTTTTTTATAATTAACCAATAATTAAATGAAGTTAAATTAATAATATTGTCATTATTTTTTATTAATATATTAGTATATAAAATAAACTGTCATCCTTTTTTTTTTATTTTATCCTTTTTTATTTACAAAATTACAATTAATAAATATTTTATCAGAAATTTTCCAGTTATAATAATAATAAAAAATAATATAATTAATTTTTACATAATAACATTTTATATTTTTGTAATAATCATAAAAAAAAAAATGCTGACGGCAAAAAATATATCCTTTCTCATATTTTATTTAATTATTTCAATCAAAACTTTTCTCATTTTGTATATTCATTCAACATAAATATAAACATAAAAAAAAAGTATGAATTATTGTGGTTTTTTTTTTGGTTTATGATTTACTATTGAATGGTTCGTAAACTCAAAGTCAAAATATAAAATTTTTTTTTTTAACATTAATATGAATTATTTATATAATCAATAATAAATGTTAAAATTTATTTAATAAATCTTATACTAAATATAAATATTAAATATTAAATAATATTAAATAATGGCAATGGTGTATCACTTATAAAACTAAAATCAACCTTATAAACGATAAAATTTCATATGGTCAAAAGTTCAAACATTTTTTTGACCTCAACTATAAACCGACAACGAATATTGATTCAAACTATGCTAACCAAACATAAAAAAAAACATGAAAAAAAAAAATTTAAAAAAATAGGAGTTAAAAATGAATAGAGTTGTTAGTTTTTATGATGGGATAGGTCTCTCGGTGCAGTTGAACATGATGTGTACTTATCCACAAAATAATGGTATAAAATAATTCTGCTTTTTTTTTTAGTTTTTTTTTAAAAAAAAGGGACAAATTGAATGCATTATACTGAAAGGAAAAAAAATTATGTATTTATGGAACAATATAGTCATATATGTAAACATAGTATTATGCAATTTTTATAGAATTAACTTTATTTTACTATTTTTTTTTTATTAAAAAAACTGACTTCATATAAACAGAAGATTAACTATTCTGTTGCCAAGTAATATTATGACTATCAGAATAAATTATTTTACTAAATTTTTTTAGTGAATTATGCTGATCCAGAGAAGAATATAGTAAGCAACTTTTAGAGTTCAGAGATATAAAAAAAAATCTATAAAATAAAGTTAACTTTATCTGAAAACTATAAAATTATATTTATAATATAAAAATTTATTGTGGGAAATTTTAACATTTGTTTTTTTTAAGTTGTCTGGATAAAAAATATGTGAAAATTATCATAAAAGTCGATTTTAATTTTTGCAAATCTCCAGATATTTTTTTCTAAAATTGGTTTTTAATGATTTCAGTTTTATAAACTATTAGGCACCGAAAATTTTCATGACCTTGTCATCTACAAAAAATTATCTACATTTTCTTGGTTTATCAGAACGAACGCATAAGTCAATTTTCATAAACTTTCGTGAGAATTTTTTCTGCAATATGTTTTTAAAGAATTCTAACACCGTAAAAGCTACAAAACCTTCCTTCATCACTGAAATTAGTGAGCATATAATTTTACTGAATTTAATTTAATTTTGAATTATTTAAACCCTATTTTTCCATGGAATCCTTTTCATAGTCTCATAGCATACTCTAACAAACTCACCTCTGTAAAAAAAAATTCAGAATCAACAAATTCTTGAATCCTCAGCCAGGATATTCTTTTATAAAACCGAAACAATGTTTTTGGCATGCAAAAATTTATTGTTCAATTGATTTTGACGCTTGTCATTTTTATTTTGTAAAATTTTTCCACCTCCACTAATAATATGGAAGTTGGAAATTGCAGGTAACAAATAAATCCTTTCATAAATTTTACAATTTCTCAGTAAGGAAACATATTAAAAATGCTTAACAATATATGAAAAGAATACAATTTTTCAAAATAAGAACACAATTTTATATTGTTTCGATTTAATGAAATATTACAAATTTTTGTCAGATGTCATATGAAATTTTGTTGTATTATAAAAACATGTATATATGTTAAATTTCAATTTAGTTTTGAATATGAAATACATAAATATTAGTTTTTCAATTTATAAATTTCTTTTTTTCCTTGGAAATAATATTTCACAAAAGTTATGTTTTGCTTTTTTATGATAGCATCTGGAAATTTCCCGGCTATAGACAGAAAAAAATTAATTTTTGTCTCCATGGACTCTAATTCTTTTTTTTTTTTTTTTGTCCAGTAGCATAAATGAGGATTTTTATTTTAATAAAAAAAACTTTATGATTTATTAAAATTCAAAATAACATGGCATATTGTGAGAAAATTCTTTACAAATTTTCTGAAATAGTAAAAATAAAGAAATGAAAAACTCTCTAAACGCCTTAGGACTATTTAATATATAAAATTTTTTTAGAGAATTGAAAAAAAACTATGTATACGTATTATATATTTCTGCTACGTAAAATTGTGTATATAGAGATAGATATGCTATTAAATAAACTATTTAATATGCAGATTTTTAATAAGGAAATATTGTTTGTGTAAATCATTGCATGCTTTAAGAGTATTCAATGAATTTTAGGTTCCAGTGCTTGCATATCGTAAACAATAAAATAATTAAAATTGTGATGTAAATAAGATTTTTTCGTAAATGTCTTTTTTAACGTGTAAATTTTAAATATGGAAAAAATTGCTGAAATTATAATGAATTTTACTTGATAAAAATTTTACTCGATATTGACTCCGGGGAAGAAGGTTCTTTGGCTTAGGAATATGGGAAATCCATCCAATTGTCTGATAAAACTTAAATTTAGTCTTATTAATTCTCTGCATTTTGCGCAAAATTTGCTGTTTACACACCGTTATGCAAACAGTCGTGCGATGTATACCAATATCTTCGCCTACACTAATTTGGAAGCCATAGGATCTGTCCTATATCGTAGAAAGACTACCAATTTCTGATTAGATGTCAATGTCTACCACTTTTTTTTACTCGTTGTGAGCGAACTAGTTTTCTTTTATTCACAGGACGAAATATTAAGCCGTACACTCCAAAGAGATGGATTAGCATATCAATCAGTACTTTATGAATTTTAACATAGAATTGATATAATTTTGAATAATGAACAAATACTATGATATCAAGGTTACATCATAAATTGTATTATGAACCCCTTTGGTCAGTTTTCATATTGTTAAGCATGATCTCTGTTTGTCAGCTTTGAGATTCTAAAATAACAAAATATTACCCGCATTGTTGTCATCTTAAATACTCTGCAAAAGAAAAAATAGAATTTCTATTTATGCCAAAAAAAAAAACATAAAAATAAATTTTTAATCAAAAAATTTTACAAAAAAAAAAAAAACCAAGAAATTCATTTTCCCAAACATAAAGGCTATGAAAAGTTATCTTTATTTCTGTAAATTTTTTTTAATAATATGCAAGGAAAAAAAAACGATTTTTCTGTAAATTTCCCAACACAACAAGAAATTCAAAAGAAAAATGATTGGAATGCATTCAGAATTAACAAAAGCGGAGTTGTTGCAAATTTTTTTACAGCTGGAAGGAAAAGTACATATATTTTTTTGTTTTTTATGTTGTGTCTCAAGGAAAATTCCCAGACATAAAAGTAAACGATGCAATATTTTCCCTATGTTTTTTTACTTACTTTTTTAAGGACGCAGGACTCCTACAAAATAAAGAAATAAATTTTAATGAAAAATTTATGAAAAAAAAGGGTTAAATACATTTTTTTAAAAAAATAATTCACAAAGTTTTTACCCTCAACTCTAAAACTTATTTCTAGATTTGAAAAATAAAAGCATATCTTCTCTGGAATTTGTATTTATCTGCCCATAAAAATTTACACAACAAACAAAAGTAATCAAAACTTAAATACAAAATATTAAAAACGAAAAAGGATTAATGACCTTTTCCTATTTAACAACAATTTTTCATTTAACGAAACAATGTATGGACAATGTGGAAATGATATAATGAAGTTCATTCAACGTCAAACTATCATTTTAACAGAATTGAAGCCTGGGAAAAAAATTAGTTAAATAATATTACACAAAAAAAAAAAAAATAGAAATTCCTTTTATTTTCTCAGAAATGTAAATATTTCCAATTTATTTTTTTAATTTAGAAATTATTTGAAATTTTTTATGGTCAAAAAGTTGACAAATGATTTTTCAGCATCATTATTTCAAGAAAATTGTTATTTCAAATTAGAAAACAAATACAAATAAACTTTAAACGACATAATTAAGAAAATCCCTTTTTTTCCCCCTTTAATATTTATTTCACATTAACGTTTCGCGTTCTATGGCAAGGGAAGAAATATTCTCATTAAGGATGGAAAAAAATTAAAAATCCTCGAAATAAATACATATTTTTTTTGTATTTTAATTATTTTTTGGTTGTATCACTTAAGTTACACTGAAAAAAATTAATTGAACTAGATTAAGTGAACTCAGAGTTGATTAATTATTTAAATTGTTTAAAATTTATTTTAAAGATTAGAAAGCAACCCCCGATTTAAGAAAAACGACTTCTCTTTGCTTATTTAAATCTGAATGAAAAATCTACTTTCAAGCCAGTGATCGTATAAATACAATTTTATTTCAGTGTATAATTATTTACAGTAAAAAAAAAAACAATTTCTGTATATCATTAAAAATCCTTCGTAGTTGTCCCTGACATCCAAAAAGATTTAATCGTTCATAAAAAATAACAACTCCATGCAATTTAAGCGATGAATACTTTAACCAAAATTATTCATTTCAGAATATTTCTATGTTTTCTGTCGTCCTCGGTATTGTTCTCATCATATTTATCATTCACTTACATATACTATCCTTTTTTTTTTCATCAGACCATTAAATCCTTTCCATATAACTCCCCACTACAATTTAAACGCTTGTTTACTTTTCATTTTATTTTAAAATGTCATTTTTGACCATTTCCATAAAAATAGAAAATAAAAACAAGGACATTAAACGACAACTTACTTTATCATTTCAGGCAAACAAATGAAAATTCTCCAATTTATTTTCGTTATAAATTCATTCCTTTTTCCACAAACATTAATACACAAATTTTATTTTCAGTCTCTGTATCAGTTCTGTTGCTTCAAATAACAATTTTTTTTTTTTTTTTGTTTGCTGTCACTTTATAAGGATCTGTATCTTCTATACTAACAGCATAAAAAAAAAACAAAAATTAGATAACAAAAATGTATGTATTTAGCATTCAATAAGGGTTGCCCAGATAAACATGTGCAAATTATATGCAAACAAATCTAAAACCCCCCCAAAAAAAAAAATTATTCCTCATTTAAATAATATACAAATTTTTTGTTTGTTTTAAAGGATTTTCTTTTAACGCACAAAATATAGTTTTTCCGGATGGGGAATTTTATATACTTATACGTTTTACGTAAAAATTTGTAATAATTTCTTTTAATTTTTTTTTTTTAACACGCCAGTTAAAAAGACGGAGGACAATTAAAATTTTCCAATTTTATTATAACCTAATGTAAATTAACATATATGCGAAATTGAGGTTATGAAAAGTTATGCTAACAATAATTTTGCTTTTAGGTAAATATTACGAAAAAAATAAATAAACTTTAACTTGGTAAAGGAAGCATGTAAATTTTTGTAAAAAAAAAAATAAAAGTTAAATAAAAACTTTTTTTTTTTCGAGTAAAAAATAATAATTTTTTCTTAGAAAAACTTTTCCAGGCAAAGTAACTTTTCTACTTCTTTTGTGGAAAAATAATAATAATCTTAACGTGGGAATAGAAATTATGAAAAAGAAAGTAGGAAAATTTACATGAATATTTTCTTTAATATATTATATTAAAGTTTTTTTTTTTTTTGCATACCTTTCCCAGCGGGTATTTTATGTACTAAAATATATAATACTTTTTTTTAAAAAAAATATATTTGTTGCTTGAAAGTTATTTTAAAAATTGTTAAAGCAAGTTAAAATAAAAATAGCAATTTTTTAGCCAGGAGGAATAATATTAATAATAATTTTTGACTTTATGTCCTTTGATAATTTATTTGTAACAATACTTTTTTTTTAAAAAAAAGAGTACGATTTGTTCATTTTATAGTCAAAATTTATATAATTTTGTAATTACATTAGAAAACTTTTACAAAATTAGTCTTTAAGTTAGATTATTGAGAAAGATTATATAAATCATTTTGAATTAATTGTAGAAATTTAATCTTTGAAAAAAGTGGAAAATTAAATTTATATTGAAAAATCATTTGATTTACATTTCCCGAGCGAAAACTTTGTTGTTATTAAATTCTTATTTGGTATTTTTTGAAACATTATTACTGATCAATTTCATATATCTGTCGAATACAGTTCAGTCACCCAAAAGATCCTTAGCAAGTAAGACACAATAATTATATCAATTAACCCTTTCTGAAACATTCTTACATTTCTCATAAGTGTTCATTCCTTTTTCATACATTTTCACTCCTAAGTTTCTAATATTACATGTTTTAATATGCTTAAGTGTCTTGTAAAGAAATTACGACAATTAATAATTTTTGCAGTTTTATTACTACTCACCTTCTCTAGGAGCTTTACTAGTTTCTCTTTGAACACGACTGAAGTTGCTTGCTGGGAGTCCCTTTTATTGTATAGTCAAAGGTGTGAACCGACCTTCTTCGTATACTTCAGTCAATTTGTCAGTCATAAATATCAAGTTGTCTTAGAATTTATATTCAATTATTAAAATTTTGTAAATTAGTCAGAAACTACAATCTAAAAATTATTAATTTTTTTTTGATTTTACGGAGATTTTTGTTAATAAAATAAATTCATAATAAAAGATTTTTTGACAAAAAATTTTGTGTTTATTTTTTTGTTGTTTTTACATAAAATAAAAATTCTGAATTTTTTTTTTTAACGAAAAATCAAATTTAATATGAATCTTTCACAGGAATTTGTTAATCGTAAAAATGGTCAAGTTGTTATGAATGCTATAAACAAATTAAATGGAAATGCAAAATTAAATAAAATTATTGACTACATCTCACAAACTGAAAATGTTAGTTTATTAATTTAATTTTATTAAATTATTATTTTAAATATTTATAAAATTTTAGAAACAACCAGATGAAATTCGATTACAAATTAAGAAAATTCTTATGTATGGTATAAAATGTGGTTTTGTGCAAAGAGATGGTGGTGGATTTTATTGTATTTCCGGTTGTAAATATTTTTCATTAAAGAAATTGCCTAGAATTCAGAAAAATTCAAATAATTATAATTATAATATTAATATATCACAAGAAAAATCATACGAAATGGTGTGAAAAATTAAAAAGGCTACACAATTTGTGTTTCAAGAACAGAATAATGTCTTCCCAGAAGAAAAAAGTAGAATTTAAAACCAGTATTATTATTTTTAAAATTATAATTCTTGTTTACTCCTTTTTTTGTATAATAAAGCACCATTTTAAAATGTTATATTTCTAATATTCTATAAGATAATCAATAAGTTGACTAAGAAACGGACGCTGTCCACTGCTAATTTTTGAAAATGCTAATGAGCTAGTGACAATCTTTTTAAAAATGAATGAAATGGCGTGAGTTAACAAATATCATGACATATAATAAGGAAATTTCTTTTAATTACACCAAATTTTTTGACACTATCATGTACTATTTTTAAATTTTCTGTCAAACCATCTCAAAAATATTAGAGTACTGTGAGGAATTCAGTCGTCGTGGTGCTTTTTCAGTCTAAATTAAATTTTTAAAATTTTTCCTGCCTTATTGATAACAATACATGTAGGTTTCCGATTTTTTTATTTTCCTACTCACTGAATAGTAAAATTACATGCTGGGAAATGTAATTTTATCTCTTCAGACCGATCTTTACTCCCTTCTCAAAGGGATTTTAAACTATCTATGCATGTGTTAGTTTCTAAAAAGTGTTAATTTAATCATTATTTGAAACAAAATTACTCATATAAAGAGGTGCAATTCTAAACGAAGAACTCACAAGATGTAGGTCCTTCTCGTTGGACAAACTACGAAGGAATGTGGGTTGGCGTCAAATTTTTAACCAACAAGAATGGAGGAAATTAAATTGTAGTAATATTACTATAATTGCTAATTCACGTTTTTGCTTAATTTATGGCTCCATTACTTAATTTGTTGCTCTTTTAGTTTTTAATCACACACGAGGTTTAATATCTTCTATTATTTGCTGAAAAATAATTATGACATTACTTTTAAAAAGGATCCTTCAAAAAAACAAAAGCTATAATAGCTTCTGAAAACAATTTACAGATTTTGTAGCACAAACAAAAATGCTGCCTTTGATCCCAATATAAATTTTATGCTGATTGGTATATTCAATCAACAAAATTGAATTTATTGAACATTCTGATTGGAATATCAGCTTTCGATCCAATATTTTAATTTTTATAAATGAAAATTTTATTTACTTACTGTCATCTAATTAATTAATCCAGTTAAAGAATCCAGCACCATAAATTTAACAATAATATTCCTAATACAGATTTTCAAAAATTAGAATATTAACATTCAGATAAAATGGAATGATCAGAGCATATTTTAATAATAAAAAAGCACAAAAAAAATCATCAAGCTTGTTATTAATTTAAAATTCATTACATTTTCTCTTTCAGTTGACTATTTTTAGACTATTTTAATTTTAAAATTCCAGTTGACGCCGGTATTAGAAAAATTCACTTTCTTTCATCACATGATAATCTATTAAGACGTAAATAAAATTAATAATATACAAAAAATAAAATTAATAATAAAAAAAAAACGAAAGTTATTAGATATTTGACCTACATTTTAAAAAACTTCCAATATATTTTTTGATTATTTTTATTAATTATTTAAACTAATCAATAAAAATAATTTTATAGTCACCAAAAATTCAAATTATTTAAATATACTAATGATTATAGTTAAAACTGTAATCAGATGAATCAGTTAAACAACAAAATAATAATAAATAATATATCTGTAAGATACTTTCATTTAATTTAATTTCCAAAATAGAGAAAAGGCATCAAATTATTAAAAGGTTTTTCAACTTTTTTAAAAAGAATTTATATAGTTTCTTTAGTAAAAACCCCCAAAAAAAAGCAAATTTTTGAAAGTGGGGAAAATTTAATAACTCCAATAAAAATTCGAAAAAACAATGATGTTTCTTTAAAACCCTATTTTCAAAACGAATTTAGTTTATTTCGAGTCATTTAATAATTCGGTTGCCAAAAAAAAAATTAAATATTATATTTGAAAAGCACGGATAAAGTTTAAATTTAATGAGTAATTAAGGATCCGATAACTTTACAAAAAAAAAAAAACAAAAAAAAAATGTACAGAGCAACATTAAGAAAACTATCACATGCCCTGAAACCAAAACCAGTTGTTACTACAAAGGATTCTGTACAAAATCCATCATCAACAACCATTATTCATGATGTGATCTCAAATAATAATAATTTTCAAAATCGTCATATTGGACCAAGAGATAAAGAAGTTAATGAAATGTTAACATTATTGGGATATAAAACATTAGATGAACTATCTAGTACAGCTGTTCCAAATAGTATACAATTAAATCGTAATTTAAATTTGACTGAACCAATCAATGAATATGAATTAATTAATAAAATACGAAAAATTTCGGAACAAAATGAAGTATGGAAATCGTATATTGGTATGGGTTATTATAATAGTCATGTACCAACAACAATTTTACGTAATATTTTTGAAAATCCCGGTTGGACAACACAATATACACCATATCAGCCAGAATTAGCACAAGGACATTTAGAATCATTATTAAATTATCAGACACTTGTCACTGATATGACTGGATTAGAAATATCAAATGCTTCATTGTTGGATGAAGGTACAGCAGCAGCTGAAGCAATGTGTTTATGTGCACGTTATACAAAACGTAAGAAATTATATTTATCGGAACGTGTTCATCCACAAACATTAGCTATAGTTAAAACACGTGCAGATGCTTTAGATTTGGATGTTGAAATTGGTCCGATTGAAAAAGCTGAATTAGAAAGTGGTGAAATAGCTGGAATTTTAGTACAATATCCGGATACATATGGTGATGTTACAAATTTCGATTCTATATCCAAATTAGCAAAGAAAAGTGAAACTTTAGTTGTTGTAGCAACAGACTTATTAGCACTAACATTACTTCGGCCACCAGCAGAATTTGGTGCTGATATTGCTGTTGGAACATCTCAACGTTTAGGTGTACCGCTCGGTTATGGTGGACCACATGCAGGATTTTTTGCATGTAAAGAGAAATTAGTACGATTAATGCCAGGACGAATGGTTGGTGTAGCAAGAGATGTTAATGGACATAATGCAATCCGGTTAGCTTTACAAACCCGAGAACAACATATTAGACGGGCAAAAGCAACTAGTAATATATGTACAGCTCAAGCATTATTAGCTAATATGGCCGCTATGTATGCTATTTATCATGGTCCGCAAGGATTGAAAAAAATTGCTCATCAAATACATGCTTTTACTTGTATTTTGAAAACTGCTTTAGAAGATTCTGGTTATGTTGTGAAAAATAAGAATTTCTTTGATACTCTTCATATTGTTCCAACTAGCTGTTCAACACAAGAAATTCGCGAAAGAGCTGAAGAATTGAAAATAAATTTTCGATATTTTACGGATGGTACAATTGGTATTGCATTAGATGAAACTGTTAATGAAAATAGTATTGAAGAATTATTATCAATATTTCAATGTAAATCATTAACTGAAATTTTAACAAATACAGATTATACTGAATCATCAATCGAACATACAGAATTTCTAAGATTATCAGAATATTTAACACATCCAGTATTTAATACACATCACAGTGAAACGAAAATTGTACGATATATGAAAAAATTAGAAAGTAAAGATATATCATTAGCCCATTCAATGATACCACTTGGTAGTTGTACAATGAAATTAAATTCAACAACAGAAATGTTACCATCTTCATTTACAAATTTCTCAGATATTCATCCATTTGTTCCTATTGAACAAACAAAAGGTTATCATCAACTGTTCAGAGAATTAGAAGAAGATTTATGTGAAATAACTGGTTTTGATAAAATCTCAATGCAACCAAATAGTGGTGCACAAGGTGAATATGCTGGTCTACGTGCTATCCGTAGTTATCATCAGCATCGTAATGAATCAAATCGTAATATTTGTTTAATACCAGTTAGTGCACATGGTACAAATCCAGCTTCAGCACAAATGGCTGGTATGACAGTTGAACCAATCCGAATTCGTTCAGATGGTAGTATTGATATAACACATTTAAAAGATAAATCTGAACAATATTCTAATGATTTGTCATGTGTTATGCTGACATATCCATCAACAATGGGTGTTTTTGAAGAAACAATTTCTGATGTTTGTGATGTGATACATCAGCATGGTGGACAAGTTTATTTAGATGGTGCAAATATGAATGCACAAGTTGGTTTATGTAGACCCGGTGATTATGGTTGTGATGTATCTCATTTAAATTTACATAAAACATTTTGTATACCACATGGTGGTGGTGGTCCAGGTATGGGTCCAATTGGTGTTAAAAAACATTTAGCACCATTTTTACCAAATCATCCAATTATAAATCCATTTAATGGTAATGATGAATATAGTTTTGGTGTTGTTAGTTCAGCACCATATGGTAGTTCATCAATATTACCAATATCATGGTCATATATAAAAATGATGGGTGCAAATGGTTTAAAACGTGCATCACAAATAGCTATATTAAATGCTAATTATATGTCAAAACGTTTAGAAGAATATTTTAAAACATTATATAAGGATCCAAAAACTGGTTTAGTTGCTCATGAATTTATATTAGATGTAAGAAATTTTAAAAAAACAGCAAATATTGAAGCAATTGATATTGCAAAACGTTTAATGGATTATGGTTATCATGCACCAACAATGTCATGGCCAGTTAGTGGTACATTAATGATTGAACCAACTGAATCCGAAGATAAAGATGAATTAGATAAATTTTGTGAAGCTATGATTTATATACGAAAAGAAATTAAAGATATTGAAGATGGTAATATGGATAAAAAAATTAATCCATTAAAAATGTCACCACATACCCAAGAACATGTTATAACTAATGATTGGAATCGACCATATTCAAGAGAACAAGCAGCATTTCCAGCTGATTTTGTTAAAAATCATACAAAATTATGGCCAAGTGTTGGTCGTATTGATGAAGGATATGGTGATAAAAATTTTACATGTTCATGTCCACGTATTTTACCACAATTATAATCAAAAAAAAAAAAAAAAAATTTATATAAATTTTCTATTTTTTTTTAAATTATTTAAAAAATTTAAATAAAAAAATATTAATTTATCCAACAAAAAATATTCATTTTTTATTCATTTATCTACAAAGTTCATTGTCCATGCTTTTATGATTTTAATAAAATAAAGTTAAAAAAAAAACTACAAGGATATTTTTTTTGTTTTGTAGGTCATTCACCACCATGTTTCATGAAATAATATTGCAATATTGTTCTTTCATAATTTTTGATGTTTCTGTTCTCCAATCTTGTTGTTCAAAGTTTGAAAATGTCCGTAAACATATTAGTTTCTTTTTTTTTTTTGGAAAATTAGAAAAGTTATTTTTTTTATGAAAATTTTTATATAAAAATTTCTCATGAAAAATTTTCATCCTATTTTATGAAAAGAAATTAATTAAACATTGAAAGCCAATTTTGAAATTCATCATCAATTCGCAAAAAAATAAAAAATATCATATTAAAAAATGTGAAAAATCTTTGTTATTTTTTATCCAATGAATAATTTTTCCACTCTTTTGAAAAAAAAAAAAAGGATAATACTGTGTAGATTTTTATTATATACCAAGCCAGAAATATTTATCCTGGGAAAAATATAAATAGATATATATATTTTTTTTTTTTTGGATACTGTTAACATATTATTATTACTTTGCATAATATTTTTCTCTGGTATTTTATATCCTTTTTCAACAGAAATTCAATAGTTTATAAACATATAGGTATACGGTTTTTGTAGATGAAAATTCTATGATTATATATATAGGAAATAAGTATGTAATTGAATATCCTTGAAAATAGGATAGTTTTTCATTAAATATTCTGTATAATATATATATTTTTGTTTCAAAAAAAAAAAACCTCCTTAGGTAAAAAAAATAAAAATAAAATGATATCCTTTTTTTTATGGAATTTTTATTTTGTGCAAATACAAAAAAAAATAAGAGATATGACTTTTTCCTTGTTTATGTAAACAAAGTTATTTTTATGAAAATTTAATTTTTGTTAAAAAAAAAAATATGTATTTAAATATTTTGAATAAAATTGTTATAAGCTAGGATATTTCTTTTTTTTTTTTTGGAAGAAATTGGAATAGCAGAGCATTCTTTTTTAGGTTTTAAAACGAAATATGATGTGATACGTAAATATTGTATACATTATTAATATTTTTGCTAACTTCTATAGGAAATTTTTCAACTTTAGTAGGAAATATTTCAAGTTTCATAAAAAATTAGACCATATTTTATATATATTTTAAGCTTTATTTAGGTTTGTGGAAATTCAGATTTATTACAAAGTGTCTAAAATTTATTATAAATTCTACTGAGGATACGAAACTTAAAAAAAAAATTAGCGAGAAATAAAAAATGTAACTTGAAATTGCGGACTAACATAATTTTTAATTAAAGTTAATAAGGTAAGCTTTTTGAGCAAACTTAAACTAAATGAAAATATGCTGGATTTTTTTGATAACTAAATTTTATTTTAAAGTTTAATCGGTTTGACAAACCAATTAAACTTTAAAATAAAAATGACAAATCTCTTATGATATACTATTTTCGAACAAAATTTTGAATAAAAATATTTTCGAATTTTATGAATGGATTTATAATGGAATCTTCGGATTGAATGTGTTAACCCATGTATGCCTACAGCTGTTTTAACAAAAATAAAGTAGACTTTCAAATAGCTGGGTTTTGAAATTTTGTTTTTTTTTTAAACTTCACAAAATCAATCAAAATTATTGGGTCAATAACGATGGGTTAAAAGTAACATTAATTAAAAATAATTCCTGTAGCGTATAGAATATTGGTAAATTTTGTTAACATTTTGTTGAAATTGACAGTGAAGAATTAAAATTGTAACTTAAACATATTGTTCAAAGATTTTTTTTGATTAAATTGAGGAAAATTGAAATAATAGAATTTTTGGAGTTATTTTTTAATGAGAGAAAACCTTTTAATTTTAACACGACATTATACTATTTTTAATTTATTTTTAAACATTATAAAACCCAGCTATTTGAAAGTATAATTTTAATTTATAATTTTAATCTGATATAACACCAACTGCCCGTCAATTTTATTTTCTCAGACAGCGTAAACACTAGCATAAGGTGAATATTTTCTCATGCTCCCGTAAACGATACCATAAGCAGAAAATCGGTCTTACGATTTTCGGTGAAACTGTATTTAGTACTATTTTTCTTATATTTATTCTCTCCACAATATTTTATGTAATTTAAGCTTTTAATGTAATTAATTATTAAATTAAAATTATTAAACTAAAATGAAAATAAACATCAGTTTGAAAACCCAACTCGAACTTGTAATTATACAATATATTAAAATTGATTTTCTCATATAATATTTCTCATTATTTTTATTTTAAACGGTTTTCTTTATCCTTTCTAAAGTTTAAATTTAATTTCTATAAAATATTAATAATAAAATCCCATTATTAGATATTTTATAACTTAATTTAAATTTCATGAGGGGATAAAACTTGAAAAATAACTTTTTAAAATCTATCTGCAAAATAATATTATATTTTAAATATTACCTAGTTATTTACTATAATATATATTTAATCTTATGGTCTACGTATATCAAAAAAAAAACCTCCTTAATAAACAATTTTACTTAAATAAAATATTTTCCTTGAAAAATACAAATATTTTCTAAGTAAATTTTATATGTATATGAAATACGCTAAGGATATTAAGTCCTTTAATACAGTTATTGTATCCATGTTCTTATGAATCTCTTTTGCATACACAAAAAATATATTATGATATAAATATGTTGATAATACTTAAGTGCTTATATGCGATTCCGTCTGGTTTTATAATGTTAACTAAAAAAAAAATATGACTTTTTTTTTTGTACTCTTGACGTACAGTCGAGGCAAAGGGGCAGAATATTTTACATTTCGTACAATTTTTCGTACAATTTTTTAACATTTTTAAGAGACAGCCTTGAACCTTGAGGAAACTTTTCAGTATTTTAATTTTAAAATTTTACAGTCATACTTTAATAAATTTGAAAAGGACGTTTTTTTTTTTGATTATATTTTGAACATAATTTACAAAGAAAATTAAATTTATGATTAAGCACTAAATAAAATAATTTTACTACAATACTTTGTGATTAAAGCTTCAAATTAACCTCTAATAAATTTAGCGCTCATAATTTTTATATTGTTTTGTTCATCACCAAAAAAAAAAAAAAAAAATGTGACTGACAAACAGTCACAAACGGTCAATTTGGGAATAAAAAACAAGAAAAATTTATTCATCCTGAAAATGAAGGAACCAAAAAATTAATATAATATTTTTTTTTTGTCTGTAATATTTATGATATGTTTTTATATATATTTTTTTCAAGGATACTTTTAATCATAAACAATTTTATTTATATTCTACTGTATTGTAATATAAAGAATTTTGAACTTTTTTTTTTTTTCATAGTATAATCGGTCCAATCAACATACAGACAGCGATCCAGACGAAATAAAATTATTGATGTCCTTTGAGATTAAGAGATGTTCATTACCATACATCTGGGCTACTGAATACTAAAGGCAATAAAACAGAAAGGACTTTTTTTTTTTCGTCTTGCCTTTAGCTTAAGTTATTTATTTACATTTTTTTTTTTTAACTTATGTTTTATGCTATTTTTTATTTTATTAATATTTTTTTTATATTTATGACCAGAGAACTGACCCTTGAGAAACAGACTAATTTTTTTCAATTTCATCATGGATAAAAAAACCGGAAATTATGTGGACATTTATATATAATATTAAAAAAAAAAATCATAATATTTTATTATTCATTTATGTTGTAAGTAAATTTAGTAATTTTAGAGTTTTATGATTTTTATTTTAGGTGAAACATAAAGATTTTTTTGAAAATTATATGACGGATTATTATAGATCTAAAATTCTTTAAAAATTTGCAATCTAAAAGAGTTTTTTTCATTTACGAATAGAAATCCAATATCCTCCGACTACGCTAATTTTGAATCCAGGATCGGACAATATATTAGAAAAGCTTCCATTCTTTTGTTGTCTTGACTTTCAGATAAAAAAAAAGTAGGCAATCGCTCAAAACATTAATTTCTTTCAATCAAAATAATTTTTTATAGATATTTGTAGTATCTGGTATGCCGTCTTTTATGATATACAATATACTTTTCCTTTACGAATTGGTAAAATTGAAGCCTTTATTTTCACCAATTATTTGTAAAATTTGAATATGGTCTGAAAAAGATTGAATAATTTTGAAGATAAGTTTTGATGAGTTCTGTCTGTTAGAACTTGATATTCTTTAATCTTCTTTAGAAGTGGAGTCGAATTCGGCGATTGGAAATCGGTGTAATTATTGTTCTCCGATTTTTATTCACACAAAATCTAACTTTTACTTTAACTAAAATCATTTTATTCACTAGGTTAACTGAATTAAATTGAATTATACCGGATTTTAAGTAAATTTTATTTTCGAACTACTAAATAACATTAATTATGAATTTTATTAATTAATATTTTAATAACTTCAAAAGATTTATACAAATATATATTTCAAAAGATATTGCGGTTAAATCAATTTACTTTACTTAAAAAAAAAATAAAAGGATCTTTTAAATCTTTTTATGTAAAATATATTCTCTTAAGTATCTTATAAATATTTATCTAACAAAATATTAAATTTTCAAAAAAAAAAAAAATTACCCCTAAATATAAAGAAAAAATTAAATCTAATTTAAATAAACAATTTGAAATAATATCCTTTTCTTCAGTTTAGTCTTTTTTTTTTCTCTCTCTTTCAGTTCACCTTTCAAAGCCACTTTCGTCTTATAATTCTCTAAAGACAATGAGAAATGCCTTAATTATCAATTCGGCTTTATATTCTTACACAAAAATAAACAAACTCATTATTTAAGCTTAAAAGCATATCCTTTTTGTTTTTGTGTGTAAAAGAACTATATACACATTGAAAATTTCCTAAATAAACTTTACCATTTGTATTTGTCATTTTTTTTTTTTTTTTTGTGAAATCCTTTTAAAGTTTATTATACTCAAACCAACCAAATTTCCTTTCAAAAAAAAAAAGAAAACAACATTAATATAAAAATGGCGCGAAAAATAACAATACAATCATCATAATACCATACCATAAATGACAAAGCTCATTAATTTAACGCTAAATCTCAATTTACTTTATTCTACTATATTGTGTGTATATATATGCCATTACGTTTTTCTAACACGGCTTATAAAATTCCTTTAGTTAATCGTAAAATAAAACAACAACAAAGAAAAAAGGATCCCCCCCAAGCAAAAAAAAAAAATACAAATGTATCATATCATCTTAACCACCTTTTTTTTTATAAGACTGGTAAATACAAACGAATTAAACAACAACAGAGAAATGTTATATGTATATAAAGTATTTAAAAAGGAAATAACAATACGTAAAATAGGCTTTTAGCACAAGGACTCTGTGCCTTGTAAAATTTTGTACAGAAAAATGAAGAATAGAACCAAAAAAAACCACACTAAAAAAGGATATATTAAGAGAGTCATTCATGATACTCGACAATTGTCATAGAAATTTTTTTTTAGGGGGCTTTAAGAAGGATGCTTTTAGGCTTATTATTATATGACTAAATATTGTTACGGTTAGTTAAAATATTGCCTAGTGAAATGAAAACTAAAGAAAAATAATTTCATTTTATTATTATTATTATTTTGTTGAACAAGCTTTTCATATAAATATAAAAGCTATTAATTACAATCTTAAGGCACTTTTTGTCAAAATGAAGATTTTTAATTTTAATATTTCAACTATTTGACTATACGTAGCGACAGAATAAAGATTGTTATATATTTTGTTGTTTTTTTTTTAATATTAAGAGTTTTAAGGAATTATTGTTATAAATATAATAAGAGTTTAAACAGTGAAATTGTTAAGGAAATAAAAGGACATTTAATGAAATTTAAATGATAATCTGAAATTTTTTGAATAAAATTTATGAAATATTTTTGTGTTGAGCGAAATAATAGTAATTGTTTCTGCAATTCGTGAATTAGTTTTAATAAAATATTTTCCAAATAAAGGATTCAAATTTTTTTTTTTGACAAAATGGAGAGGGCAATTAGTCTCAACGTATAATTATTACACAATGGTTTACAATTAAAAACAAAAGAAATAGATTGAATATAGGCTACGGTATTGCAACGATAGATTCCAAAACCGTTTAGGCTCGATTGCATTGCAAAGAGAGATACCAAACCATTTAGGCTAGAAAAAAAAACCCGGTTATCTGATAGAAAAAATTTAATTCCTAATTAAAGTCTATTTAAGTTTGATAGTTTTAAATAATAGCTCCACCGCTCAACTGTTTATTTTCTTTTAAGTAAGAACTTTGAGAATCGCAAAGAACATCGTATACTGAGAATTTGAAAGAATGTTCTCTAATCCTGATTCCGATCATGGTTCTGAACCTGATCCTGATAACTTTGCATCATTTCAGTATAACCATGTCTTGGCAGTCTCTTCAGAGATCAACTGATATATAAATCCCTTTCATTTTGCTATTTTTTCTAACAGACATTGACCCATTTCATGCCAAAAACTTGAGATTACAATAACATTTCGTGGTTTGGATTTGTTATAACATTAATTTGTGAAATCGCTTACAAATAAAATTAGAAGACAGAGCTGATTTGGGTTGACAGGTCATTTAAAAAGGAAGCATTTAGTGTTGAAGAATTGACTATCGAAAAAAATCAGACATACACACCGCAACAAATTCTAAAAAGATAATATTTTTTTGTAGGCTTTTGGTAAAATATTAATATTTTACTAAAATTTATCGCTGGGAATTCAAATAATTTCTATTCCCTTTGTTAATCTATTTGGAAAAAGAAATTTTACTTTCAATTTATTTTGCTATAAAATTTAACTTTTCAAAACCATTTTTAATATTAAAATATTTTTTAAAGTTATAATCGAACCGGGAAAAATGGTCTTCCTGGCGAGAACTTTTTTTTATAGCTATAATAAAAATATTTTAATTTATTGCAAAATATTATATTTTTTTTTTCAATTTATTTTAAATAAAATCAGACTATTAAGCAAATCGAGTACATCACTAATGGATTGAAAAAAAAAAACAGGGTGAAGTACAAAAAAAAAACGTTTTACCATGAACTTGATTTTTCTCTACAATTAATTTATTATACAAATGCAAAATTAGTAAATTTAAAGCATTTAACTTTTAAAATTGTAATAATCAAATTAAATTTACATTCCCTATAAAAAAAAAAACCAAAAATACGAAATGAACTAAAATATCCTTTCAACCCAAAACATTTGCATTTGTAATGATGAATTAAAAAAGGATAGACGTGTGGTATTGTTATATTTACTTGTACATAAAATGTATCCTTTTTTCCTACGGATATAATCTAAAACAAAATATTATATATCCGCGTAATTTGCCTAATGTAATTTTGTTGTTTTGTATAAATTTTAAGGGTTCTTGCACACCAACCAAAAAACATACATGTAATTTGTTAAAGCATTTTAACCATAAACCAATAATTTTAGGCAATTTTTGAATATGGGTATGATTTTATTTAACTACAGAGTAAAATCTATGAAAATTTAAAAAAAAAAAAAAAAACAATCATAATTCGTTAGACCGTATTATAAAATTATAGTATTCCTACATCCCACTTTTTTCTCCGTTTTTTTTTTTTATGATTTTATGAAAAATATATCACAATTCACATGATTTACATGGACAACCAAAAAATTGTTCATTATCCTTGTTTTTAAATAAATATACCGAAAAGGATTTTTAAGGTTTTAACGGAAATATATATTGTAGAGATACGTAAGCCACACGAAAATCATAAAAGAGGATATTCTGGTGAATTATTATGAGATATAGACCAGAAATGCTTATGTACACAAAAAAAAAATTGGAAGTAATAAAAAACAGCATCTTTCCGACCACAATAATTTTGTGGTTTGAAATATGAAATTTTATTTTTGAATACGTACTGGTTTATGAATGAACATTATTTTTGAAACAGAATTTTGAATATTTTTTTTTGGAAAGTTTTTTTTTTCCTGTGGGTATCCTGCCAGGTTATAAAGAAATAAAAAATAGACTAATAAAATTGTTTTATTACCAACCATACAAATTATATATGTATATGTTCCAAAAAAAACCAAAAAAGGACTTAAGGTATAAAAGAAAATATTCAAGTAAATAAATAATACATTTTTTTTGTTTTTTGGTTTGAGAACATCCTTTTGTTGTCATTTCCGGTATGTTGGTCATATTTAATAACAAAAAAAAAAAGTTTTTACATTGAAAATATTTTTCTGTACAATTTTTTATACAAGGACATGTCCTGCAGACATTTTATTACCTCAATTATTTTCATAAATTATTTCAATTTTTTCAACAATTTTAATATTATTTATTATTTTCAAAACTTTTAAGCTTAAAAATAAACAATGATTTTTGACTTTTCTTAAGATGAAAATTTAGATAATCATAAATCAATATGTCATTATTGAAGCTAATATAGCGACAAAAAAAAAAAAAAATAAAGGATAATTGGAAAATTCACTGAACGACGACAACAACAAAAAACAAAAAATCAATAATTTCCAATCAAAATTCTATTGCTCATAAAATTAATGTTTTCCTTATTATTTATTATAACAAAAAAACAACAATTTTTTTTAACTTTGTGAAATTTTTCTAAAAATAACCACCCCCAAACTCCCACCCCCCAAAAGAGGAAAAAAAAACAATTTTTATTGTTTGTGTCTAGAAAGAAAAATGTATACTTTGTTAAATCATAATGTCATGTCATTGTCGCCACCAAAAAAAAAAACAAAAAGAGTATAAAAACCCACCCCCTACACACATATTTTGTTTGCGTTATAATCAATTGCCCTCCTAATTTCATTCACAACAAATGTTCGCCTTATTTTCTTTTTGTTGTTGTTAAAATCCTTTTTTTCCTTAAGCATTACGTAAAAAAAAATTTGTAATATATTCATTTACTTACTGTAGTAGACGCTTAAGTACATATACGTTTTATTGTATTAAATTCTGAATATCATGGTTTATGATCCTATGGCCTATGAATTATAACATATAAGAAGGGTTGGTTCTTTCTACTTTATTTTTTTTTTTTGACACAATGGAAAAAAAAAAGGTTGAGTTGATAGTAAATGAATATAAATAAATCAATGCATACTGGCATTCATATATCATCTACAATGAAATTATCAGGAAGTTTTATATTTTATGATTGATATATTTTCCTGTCAAATATTGTATATTATATACAAAAGCTTTTTAGATGATGAATTTGATGAATATGTGAAATTATTATAAAAAGTAGGTGAGTATAATTAGAAAAAAATTGGTCAGACATTTTAGAAATACAAATTATAACTAATTTAAAAATTAATTATTTCCGTTTCACAAAATCGTTTTTTTTAAAAAATAATTTATTTTAAATAGAAAATCTATTGTTGATAAATAGAAAATATGAGAAGCCTATAAAATGAGATTACATCACTAAATAAATTACATCACTATTGTTTTTACTTACAAAGTAATCAAGAAAAATATTTGCAGAAAAATCATTACATTAAAGTAAAAAAATCATATTCTCTGTAATGATGTAAAAAGTTATATTTGTCTGCAATTAATGATGATGATATGTTGCATCAATATTATTTCCCTTTAGATTTCCCTTTAGATTTATTTTGTTGATGGTTTATTCTTAATGATTATTGTTTCCCTTTTTATTCGCAAATCATCGAGATGTAATTTTCGTACACAGTGCTATTTTGTTAAAAACATAAACAATGGCATTGAAAATACAATTGATATGTAAAGTTTAAGGAAATTTATGCTGTGCTATTATTATTTAATATATTTATAATAAAAAGATATTTTATACTAGAAATAAGTTAGTTTTGAACATTTCTTGTCTAAGGAGTCAGAACGAAAGTAATCTTCATTAGGTACTTCACTTAGTCCAACTAATTACAAAAATTTATCGCGGTCGTAAGCGCGATAAATACATTGATCACATTTCTGTAGAGCTGCTGATGTTTGGGCCTCTAAAGCATTACAAGTACTGAACTTGCTCGTTTACTACAAAAATATCGAGATGGTGGACGTAAATTAACCTCAACTATTGGTCAATTTAATTTAGATCGATTTTCAAATCAATTTGGTACTAAACAAGGAGAAATACTTAATCATTGGCCTCAATTATCAGTGACTTATAGCTTCATAGTCCAACTAATTACAAGTAGGGTAAATTGTTATTTCAACCACAGCATAAAAATGTTTTAATTGAAAATAAAACAATAATCAATTTTAATTAGAATCTAATGACGATCATCAAATGAAATATGTACTTGTATTGTTAAATTACAGCCTAATTTATTTAGTTAATAATTTGTGAAACATATTCACCCGTTTCAATTGACTTATTTATTATACTTATGTTGTAAACACTAAATTTCCAAAAAAAAACAAGAAATGAGAATTATGAAATAATATATTACATACTACTTAAAGTAGTCCACTCTACTAATAAATATTAATATTAATTTTTGAACTAATCTTAATTTCAAATAATTTATTTTACACCTGAACTTCTACTTCTGACTTATTTTATCCAAAAACTTTTGTTAATAAACTCTCCACTTAGTATTTCTAAATTATAATAAATTCTTTTACATAAATAATAAAATAAATCTGTTGGGATTTTAGAAAGGATTAATTCTTCATAAGATCAGTAAATTGACTATTAATTTTAAATGAGTCCTTAAATGGGATATCTTAGCTTCCAGAAAAATATTAGACAAAATATAAAACAAAAATCATATCTTTTTAAGATAAATTATTTAACTCTTAGCTATGAATTTTATATGAATATCAAGGAGGGGTCAGTAAACTTTTTCAATGAGGGTGTAAAAATATTTTTAAAAAAATTGTTATTTAGTTGAATGTCAATTTAAAATCCTGTTTACTTTTAATTTATAACGTTTGCCAAAAAAAAAAAATGAGAAAAAAAAACGTTTCCTTTTATTGGAGTTTAATCAAGCATATTGTATCCAAACAGCATTCTTCAAATTTAACATCTTTATTAGTCTAAGAGCTGTTTGTGATATAAATTTTGCACACAATTCAAATTTGTAAAATTGTAACTAAATCCTTGGGAAAATCCAAAAATATTACAATATTTTCCACAAAGTTTTAGGATTTTTTGGAGATAATAAGGAGCTGTTTCTAAAATATAATTATAATAATAACCTATTTTCATAACAATACCAATTAGAATTTTCCATAAAACTTCAAAAGTACTTGTATTGAACAGAAACCTGGTAGCCCATAATTATGGCAGTACTGAACAGTACTTCTCTGTGCGGCATTTTTTAAAAATATTTTGATAATTTAAGCGCCAAACAGAATGTCGCTTTAAAATTAGAAAGTAAAGAAGTCAAAACTACCTAAGACGTATTATGACATTACAAGTTTTGAGAAATTGTTCATTTGCCTCTAATTTTACTTTAGTAAGAAAACATTATTGACGACATACTCTGCGGCAGAAGTGGCGACATCTTCTGTTTGGCTCTTTATGGTTTTATTTAATATCTCATTAAGTCAATTTTCATAATTTCTAAGCATGACATTAAATTGAGCTAAATTAACGACATTATAATTGAACAATTACAGAAAATTTTTGACAGGACTCCCAGTCTACATAAAAACAAAAATTTAATAGCACCCCTGCAATTTTTTTTTTGTGCAATTTATTTTATATTAAAAACAACATTAAAACTAAAAAAAAAAATGTTCCTCAACTGCAAAAAAGTAACAATAACATTTGACACTAAGCTGATCCTTTTTTTTTTCTTTATTTTTATTTAATCTCTACAATTTTTGATGCATTCACATACTTTGAAAAATAACTAAAAATATATATAAACAAAATAATAAAAAAAAATGTTTATCCTTTCAAACCTGGTCCTTTTATATCCAAACCTATGATGGTGTTATGCCATTAAAGCGGAAGGAAGGATTTTATTCCAGCGACAATAATAACATTGCACAAAACAAAATAAATATTTCACAAATAAAAACAACATCAAGTAACAAAAACATCACAACAACAAAAAAAACATTACAAAATTTAATTTACTTTACTTTCACTCTTAAGGATGTGTATTTTTTTTTTTCATGCTGGCTGGAAAAATATCAAACAACAACAACAAGAAAAAAAGGGTACTTCAACTTCAAATGAAAGTAGAAAATTTTCCAAATATAAATATAATATGTGAATGTGCCATCATGTTGTATATAAGTGGATATTCGTCACCCTTAAAATAAACGTGTTACGCATTTATTTTTTTTTATTATTTTTTTTGGTACCCTTATAAAAATATATGTATATATGTTGTAGTCCTTTTTTTTTTTGTTTAATATAAGTTTAAGGATATAAGAAAAGAAAAAAAAAAATTCGCATAAAATGGAGATTTATTTAATGCTGAATTTGGGCTTTATTTTCCTTCGTATTTTATTTTATTGTGCAAAAAAAAAAGTATATATATAAGTTTTTTTTTTGCCTAAAAGGATATTATAATAATAAAAGTAAAGGATGTGATTAACAGGATGTCCTATGCTATAATAAATTAATTAGTAACTAAAAAAAATAGTTACTAAAACATAAAGTTAATTAGTTCTCAAATTTTCTCGTTGAATTTGATTTTGTTTAGTCTATTTATCAAAATTTCGTCCTTTTAATGAATTTTTCAAAGGACTTGAGAATACTTTATTAGTACAAACATTCATTAGTAACTAAAAAAAGTAATATACCAAAAATATTTTGTTGCCTATTGAATTGTTGCCTATTTCTCAAAATTTTATTACCTATGTTTGATGAGTGAGTCTACATAAAATTTTCCAGAACAGTTTTGAACACGTTAGAGATCACAAAAACATATTCAACATTATTTTTAATAGATTATGCTTAAAACAGATAAAATAACCTGTTTTAAGTATTCTAGACTGTTCTAGTTTACTTTATTTTACCTTGAAGAAGTTATTAGAACAGATTTGGAACACCTTTTGTAAAATCTGTCTTGATTTTTTCAGTTCCGAATTGTTCTAAATTATTTGACAATGAAATATAATTTTTTTATCTGTTCTAATCAATTCCGTTCTCTTCTCCTCAGTTCTATTCATAATCTCATTTCTGAAAACTCACAATTTTGTAATCAAACTTTTCTTTTAGTATTTTAAATTTAGGACACCCAGTTATAATATTTTTTTTTTTCACCATCATAAGTTTAGTATGATATTTTTATGCTAAGAAATGCTATTAGTTTTTTTTTTCTACTTACACTTTGTGTATCACGCATAAATTTTTTTTTTATCACATAAAACTTTTTTTTTTGGAAATGGGTAACTAAGCATTCCAATATTATAAGGGTATACCTAATGGCATACCTGATATTTATTAGGTACGATCGACGATGGATAAATTTTATTTCTGGGTGACGACCTATTTTAGGTCCAAAATGAATCCAAAATATTGAATCTTATAAATCTTTTTTTTTTAATATATATTTAAGAGGGGGAATGGAATTGAAAGTAACATTATTGTATTGGATATAAATATAATTTTTTTTTCATATTATTACTGCGTGAAAATTCCTTTTTCGGTTATTTTTTTGGATTGGTAAACGTAAATTTAACAATTTTTTTTCTTTTTGAGGAAAATTGATTTTTATATTTAAATTATTGAAATGAGAAAAATATTTTAAGTGAGAAATAAGTTAAAAGATTTTTGTAATATATTTATATTGACCTCGATATATTTTCGAAAATTTAATAATTTATATTGATTTTGGATATGGCTGGCAATTCAGTTTAATATTGAAAAAAATTTTCAAATAAATTTTTATTTTAGTTTTTCAAAAGAGAAAAAATAAAGGCTGTTTTTCAATAAATTAGCTGGAGTGTATATCCAAATTCAACGAATAAGAATGCGAGAACAGAAAATGTGGCTTATAAGTCCGAACTAGAATGGAGCCTTTTTAACTTCATGTGGTGTGGCTGTTTTCCACATTTTGATATCCAAATTTTGATCATTTCTCCAAAATACAAAATTATAAGAGAGTTTTGGATAAAATCAAGCTCTGCTCTTCAGCATGTTTGTTTTTGTTATTTTGCAGTACTACCTGCTTCAATATTTATCTTATTGTATATTTATAGATGGCAGCAGATGCATTTTTAACAAGAAATTAATTTTCTTTGATTAAACCTCACGTGTATTAAATTATATTTAAAAGCAAATAATATTTAACTAAAAATAATTACAATTAAAATAGTTTTAAATAAATTACTAAATTAATTCAAAAGTAAATAGTGCTACTATATTAATACAAAATAACAATACTTTCAAAAATATGCTTCACCTCAAAGGTTTCAGAAATTTCAGATATTTCAGGTTGACGATTATTTTAATAAAATAATAACACAAAATTATTTATTTCTTAATTGACAACACAGAACATTATTTTCGAAATCCGGCTAATAAATTTATTGAAAATCATTGTGGCTAACCAGCTACAGAAAAATCTAATAACAGCCACGACTAATATTTATTTATTGAAAAATAGCCTTAAATATCCTAAATAAAATTTAGCGAAATTTTTATTTTAATAATAATTATTATACAGATTGAAATTTTCTATAGATCACTTAAAATTTTAAATTAGTTATTTTTATAGGACACCGAAATAATTGTTTAATTATGAAAATTAACCAAAATGATTCCTTCTTGGTTTTTATATAATCTTATTTACCTAGAAGCTAATTTACTATTAATATATTTTCTAAAAAAAACAAAATAAACAAAATTTTAATAATAATAATAAAAATTAATAATCTCTCTTAAAAATATAAATTTATTCATATATCGTCCTTTCGAAAATATTTTTAAAAAAAATAAAAATAAAGGATATTATTATATAGTTATTTAAAAAATGGTTTAAATAAAATTACAACAATCATCATCATCATAATAATAATTGTGGGAATGTTGTCGTTAGTGTCATATTGTAACTGAAACATACAAGAATATAAACGACAATAAGGACGAAAATTTTAAGTTAAGAAAAAAAAAAAGTATGCAACAAGGAAAATATTCTCAATTTCATAGGCCATTAACGAAGGAAAACGTTTATTTCCTATACTATTTAATTTAACAAATATACTGAAATATTCCTTACTAACGTGTGTATATCCTTCAAAAAAATTTGTTATCTAAACAATTTATTTTTTATTTATAATATAAAGGTGTTGTTTTTCCGAGAATTTCCTAGATTTTCTATACGTCCTGACGATAAAACAAAAAAAACAAAATTATAATTTCGTTTCATATTAATTTGTTTAAAAATGTATTTGTATGAAATGTAAGAATTTTTCCTGGTTTAATTTTCCTGTTTCCGTTGAAATCACGAAAATTATAATGAGTTTGAATTTTCAGTGTTATGTTGTTTTTTTTTTTTTTTGCGCAAAAACTGTTAAGGACATAAATATATAAAATACATACAGAGGCACAGGCAATGATGATGAGAAAAAAAACGATATTTTTTTAGCTCCAAGTTTACTATAATATTTGGGGAGTTTTTTTTTTTGATAATAATAAATGTATCCTCCATGGGAGACTCATGACAATGAATTGCTGCTCTCGATTTAATGAAATTATTTGCTGGATACTGTAAAAAGGTAAGATTTCATTCATTGTTGAACTGTTATTACATTATTTTGTACAGGGTGATTAAAATGGAAATAAATTATGTGACTTGTAAAATACTTTACAATTTTTTTAATTTTAGAAAATAATAAAATGGTAACATTTGTCAGACTTTTGCATCACCACTTTCACATGTTTTTCTGCCCAAACTGCTCATATTAGGTGATGAACTATTTTCACGCTGGAACTATTCGATCTTTTGCTTAAGCATACATTACTTTAATTGACAGTTGACTCTGTTAGACTTTAGAATTTCTTTTAGTAGTTCTAATATTTTGATTAATTTTTTTATGGCTCGTCTTAGATAGTTATATTTAGGGTGTAGGAAAGTAGTGGCATTCTTTTTAGACCCTGCTACAAGTAGTACCCAGCTAAGTAAAATTCTCGCCCCTATAACATATAATTATTAATTTTTGTTTACTTAGTTCAAATTATTGTAAGTTTTGTTTGTTTCCGTTAAAACATGCTCCGATGGAAACATCAGAGCTTAGCCCACTGCGAATAGTAAACTTTTCTTCAGCATGTGGAGCAAATGCAAGACAGCAAGTTTAAACTATATTTTTTTTAAAATCTTTAGTACATAAATATTAACAATATCTCTCCGGAAGCAGGATAAATCTAAGTTAACTTTGTCCTGACTTATCCTGTCCGCAAAATTGAAATCACTCTGTTCAAAAATACAAAAAGAAGAACGATATTACAAGAATTATTTGAATTACATTTAATGTAGTTTTTCCTAGATATACGTTATAATTACATATTTTTAGTCCTGGAATATAAATTCCGTATACCTCTAATTGTTCAGACAGAATAAATTATACAATAAAACCAGAAAATGAGCAGATGTTACACTAGGGAATATAATATATTTTTAATTTTTTGAAACATTTTATTATTTAATAAAAGAAGAAAATGAGAGAAAAACGTTCAATAAATTGCCAAAGGATTTAAAAAAAAAAAATTGTAAAAATTTTAACGATTTAAAGAAGTCAGATTATAGAGTAATACAAAAATCTTAGCAAATATTGAATTTTATTCAGTACTATAACAAAAGTGTGTATATTTATGGTTTAATATTTCATGGGTTGGAACTGAATAAGGAAATACACAACATCAGTTTTCCAGATATTCAGAATTAATATGGGATTAATTGAAGATGGAGATTAATGGAACTTTTAAAAGTTGTATTGTACTATTAGTCTCTTGAAAATACGATGAAAATCCAATATAATTTTCTGCAACAATATTTTTATTGCAACTTTTTTAAAAGATTATCATCATTAGAATAATTTACTGAAATTGCAATTTTTATCAGCATTATTTTTTTAATGAATAATTTATTTAATTTAAGTTTCGAATTATCAAGTTGCTTTAAAAATCAGTTTGTTTAGACAATTTAAGCGAAGAACCCTAAAAAGTGAACAAAAACTCTAATAATTACGTAATCAGATCTAAACTGATATGGAACTCAAGCCAACAAAAATATGGTTGTACCCATTTGGGTAACATTGAAATTCAGCGAATTGAGAAAGCTAACCAACCAACCAAACAAAGTTCAGAAAACAATTTATTTTTCCACGCTCGTTTCCATTGAGTTCAGTAAACAACGCTAAGAAGGACTGCCTAAAGACAGAAGAGCGAAAGCACTATAATACAGTCTGCAAAAATTCCAATTTTTTGTGTCTTCATTAATAAAAAGAATAAACAAGACGTCTTTTGAATTTGAACGTGAATAGAAATCAGATTCAAATCCTTATGCCTAAATAATCTAAACAAATCGATTGCTTCGAACTGGAGAATTTGTGAAGATGAAGATATCGCAGAATATATTATATGCCAATACAGCGGACTTAGTCGAGAAGTATAGCGATTTATAGAAAAATGTTAGGTAATATCTTTTAAAGAAATTCTGGAATATCTTGAAAAATTCTTTAAATACCTTTAGAAAATTAGGGGTATTAGTATCACAATGGTTTCAGTGTGGTCCCAAAAGTGTCTGTGAAATTTTTGCCTCCAACTTTAACCAGCCCTGTAGTTTATTTATCTATCAGTCTTATTTACCATATACAATTAAATTTAAATCTCAAAGTATAATATAACACTATGTACGCAATTTTAATTTAATTAAATCTATTTCAGTAATTAACAAATCCGATTATACCTTAATTAATATCAACCGAGTTAAATACGTGTTAAATGTATACTTCAAGGAATAATTTTTTTCCGGAAATTACGTCATTAATATATCCTTAATAATTATTTTATTATCCTTAACTATTATCACCATAAAAATATGAATTTACTAAAAAAAAAATATTATATTTAATAACTAATTACTGAGACTGAAATGTAACAAATTTAAAAAAAAAAAAAATTAAAAGGAAATTTTTCGGTAATTGTGTAATGTAATAAGGACCCAAAAAAAAACCCCCCCTTGAAATTACTAATGAAATTCTATATTTATATACAAAAAATATAGTTTTAACTTTTCTTTTTTACTCTATAGTCGAGTACCATGTAATTTGTCCTTTTTAACAATGTGCTTAATTGCAACTAATGGCCATAATAAATTTTCCCAGAATTAATAAATTCAAAACATTTTCCATCCATACACATAAAACATAATACATACAAAAAAAAAAAAATTAAATGAAAAATTATATAATAATATGCCAGGATACATTAAAGTTCACACAAAAATAATAAATGAATGAACATTAATAATATAATTTTTTTTTTTTTACTTTTTTGGAAAATTTTTTTTTTTATGTAGATATTATTTTATAGTGTTGTATAAGGTCAAAAAGGACATGAAAATTTTTATATAAAAGTTCATATCGTTTATAAAATATTTCTCTATAAAAAAAATATAAGAGGGTGTGTATATAACAAAAATAGGTCAAGAAGAGATAATAATTTGATTTAATTTCCTTGACATCAATCTATTAATGATATTAAGAAAATTCTTATGGTGTCGAATGTTAAAAAGGACTTTTATAGTTCAAAAAAAAAAAAAAAAAAACACAACAATTTTCTTTTATAAATTTTTATAAATTATTTTTTTTTTTTAAGGAATACAATCATGAATTTTCAAGTATCAAATTATATTATGGAAAATGAGGGAAAAAAGAATTTTCTTTTGAAAAACTTTATTAAATAATTTCAGGATGAATTTTTTCGACATAAATTCGAAAAGATTTTGAAAAGAAAACTTGTAATAAATTATTACTTAAAAAAATATTTAGTTAACATTTTAAATAGATTTAATAATTTTTTATATTATAATATTTTATTAAATTCATTTTGGTCAGTACAAATGAACCATAATAATTATATTTAAGTGTTAAATAGTTTCACAAATTCATACCTGTTTAAAAATTAATTTAGTTTTACTATTCCAAATATGTCAGTTTTAATTATCTTTAATTATTTGCTTCATCAGAGGAAATAATAGCAAAATTAGTAAATTTTAGAAAAAGTTCACAAGAAACCAAGTTTTTGGACATGACATAATGTAGTAGGTTGTATAAACTTTATAAAAGCATTTATATTTTTTATCATTAAGTTTAGTGTTAAAGTTTAATAGTCATTTAAATGCCATGTTAGCCAAATTTCGTATGCACAGCTCGTAAAGAGGCTTTTAAATTGCTAAATGGAGCTGTTAAACTAAAAGGAAATTTTACAACATTTTAAAAAAATAAAAGAAGTTCTATAGAGTAGTTTTTTGTGAAAGAAAATAAGATAGATTTTTGAAGTTTTCATAAACTTTTGTAATACTTAAAATACGTTTAAAAAATAAATTAAGTTAAAAATGTTTTTTTAGAATCTTAGTACATAATTAAATACATGAATAATAATAATTTAACTTAAAGGTAAAATCAAAAATTTGGGTGAAGATTAAGTTTAGATAAAAATTATGTAGAATAACATAAAATTTTCATAAATATTTTGTAAAATAGAAATTTCTCTACGAAAATTCTTATTTCTGCTCTAATTTTCTAGAACAATTCCTAACAAACTTAATTTATTCGCGACTGTAAAATTAAATTCTCAACTTCTATTCATATTTTTTACAAATATTTAAAATTAATACAACTTATTAAAAATATAAAATAATTTAAAAATTTACCTTTACGCACTTTTTTTCGTCAATTTGACATAATTTTACATCTCTTTTTTCGCTAATTTGACATTTCAATATCAAAGAAGTTTGCGAAAAATCAAAATTACATCTATTATAATCGAAATATTTTCGAAAATTCATATTTCTGCCGTATTTCATATCCAAAATTTTAATTTTAACGAAATCTCCTTATAATTTTTTCATGAATATACGAAATTCTTAATAGGACTATCAAATTTTAAAACGACTTTTAATTAAATTTATTTTCAAGAAATTTAAAAGTTGAAATGAGCATACCGCCATAAAGCTTCTAAATAATTTGATTCTTTCAAATTAAACAAACCAAACTTAATGATACAAAAATTTAAACAACATCATCAATCTTGACAAAATATTCAAATCGATTATTTTCCAGAACGTACGTATCTACTTGAAATGAAATTATAATTTCATATCACAGATTAAAAGTATAATTTTATCATAAAACTTTCTTAACAAAAATATTTTCTTTCCAACTTATATTTACGAAAAATGAAAAACTCTATCGGAAAATTGTATAAAAGAAAAGAAAAAAAAAAACGATTTTTTCCAATCTCTTTTTCCTTGAACAGTTTTTTTTTTTATCTAAAAATATTTCTTTTACAATTTTCCCCCCGAATTCGAATTTATATTATAATTTGTTTAAAGTTTTCTTATTATTTTAAAAAAATCGACTTAATATCTTTTATCATCGCGCAAAAAAAAAAAATCCACTTATCTAAGCGCTCATAAGTCCGTTAAAGCATCACCGTACAAAACTCCTCTACGTAAAGCACAACTCATTTTGGACTTACAAAAAAAAAAAAAAATGATTTAGTTACTGAATGAAAATGAATTAAGAAGTTTTCTGTGCTAAAATGAACATTATTATAAAATATCTTCTCAAGTTACTACTTTTTTTTCGTTACGACTAAACTTTTCTATATTATCCTTTTTTATTTTATTCCAGAGATTTTTTTTTTCATAAATTTCATACGTTTTTGTTTAGTTCAATTTCTATGTGTCTCTGATTAAATGCTACATAAAACATATGTAACAGACATGATAGTTGATTGTATATTGTGAATATCCTTATACGTAAGGAAGGAAAGGATTTTTGCATTTTTTTTAACAAAAGAAAGAAGTTATATTCGATTAAACGTTGTTTTTTCCCATTTTCTCACTTTTATAAAAACTGAATGAAAAAAAAAGTGATAGTTAGAATCTCGTTAACGATGATAAAGTGCTGCGCTGTTAAAGATACTTAAATTCCTTTCAACTTTGAGAAGAAATATGACTTTAAAAAAGGAAATTGTAATTTTATGTAGGAAATTTTTTTTTTTTTACTTTAATGCACTTTAAAAATGAAAATCTAATATGGAAATAAATTATTTTCGTTAACCTGTAAGGATTAGACAAAAAAAAAATCGAATATCCTTAAAAAAAATTATATATTTTAAGGGATTATTCTTATTTAATGCGACATTTTTTAAATTAACTTTTTTTTTTTTTTGGTTGAGGATTAGTTATGAGAGTTTTTATATTAAAACGGAAAAAATTGATATTTTGTCATTAAAATTTAAATACTTTACTTAAAAAAAAAAATATCCTTACAAAAATTTTATTTTCAATTTATTTCAAATACCAGTTTTTCTTTGATAAATTGTTATTTAAATTTTCAGAGTTGATTTTGAAGAGAAATATTATCCTCATAATAAAATCCTTAAAATTAACTACAAAAAAAAATTTAAGCTAAAATTCATTTTTTGTATCCTTCGCATAATCATTGTAATGTTTTTGATTCGCTATTTTTTTTTTTTTTTTTGGGACGAAAAGTACTGACAACAAAAAAAAAGTTCAACTATGATAATTTAATTTGTTGTTTTTTTTTTAGTTGTTGTTTCTTTGTCGTTAGCTTAAATTATCCTCTTGTGATGTCCTTGCTATTATTATATAAAATATATATATATATTTTTTTTATATATAAATTTGCTTGATAGTCTCTTATCTCTAATATTTTATACAGTAACTATACATATTTCTAAGGCTTTATAATAAAGAATGTCCTCGACATTATTGTTTGTCATTATCCTTACTACACTATCTCTTCTATCTCAATGATTTCTTTCTAGATTTCTTCTCTTTTTGGTATTATTATCTTAATTTTTATGAAATAGAAATAGCAAAGTAAACGAAATACAGAAAGGAAAATCAACCAAAATACAAACAACAACAAAAAAAAAAAATTATAATGAAAAGATTTTTCTTTTTTTTTTAGCCATAAATAAATCGAATTATGCGCCTTTATATAACCACTAATGTCCTTCTTTTTAACAGTATTTCGTTTTTTTTTTTTACAATTTATTTCACATTTCCTTTTTTTTTTTTCTCATTAGAAACGTAAAGTCGTAACAATGTTTATGTTATTTGGGCTAACAATTTTCCTCTCAACAAAAAAATAAAACATTATTATTTCAATATAAAAAAAAAGGATAATTTGATAATCATAATTTTTTTTTGTGGTTGAGAAAATTATAATTTATAGTTATTTCCTTGGGTCAAAAAAAAATAACCAAGAAAAAAAGGTCATTCTTTTAAATTATTAACAGATTTTAAAATAATTTTTAATTTTTAGTTGTTTTAAAGGAACTCTGGAAAAATTTTTTAAAAAAATAACTTGATTTTTCATGTCCTATTCTAAGAAAATCCTTGTTAAAAAAAAACTGTTGAACATTAATTTAAATTCTATATGTACTATATATTATAAAGTTTTAATTTGTGTTGTCGAGACATATTATAAATATTCTACATTTTTTTTTTTCATCATTATTCAGTTACAAGGATCGTCGTAAATACTTATTATAGGATCTCATTAAAATGGAAAAATTTATTTCAAGGATGACGATATATACACAATTTTGTTAGTGGTTATTATTTAGAATATTAATTTTAAACTTGAACCTTAATTGAGTTTGTAATAATGTATGAAGAAGATGATGATACATAATATAAATTTTAACATTTTAGATTAGAGAAATAACTATAAAAGGATGAAAGAAATATTGAGTATTTTATTTAATTAATCTTAGGCTTAATGGAAGATTTAGTTTGTTTTTTTGAAGAAAAAGAAGAACTTTCAAAGAATTTTAATGAAAATTAAAAAGAACTTAAAAGTAGAAAAAAATTAATTTAGCTTTAATTAAAATTTTAATTGGAAAATTTTAGTTGTATACCAGATTTGGTCAGAAGATTAAATCTATGAGAAAAAGAAAATATTATACAAATACATATTTTCCGAATAAAATTTCATTCAAATATTGGGTTTGATTATTGTATTCGGCACAATTCACACATCGATTTTTTTAAAGGCAGTATGACATAATTCCCTCGCAAAGTCGCTTACTCGATGATTTGTTCGCTGGTGAGAGAAACATTGATTAAACGATTAACATTCGGTATAATTACTAAATTTACGACGAAAATGAGTAAATTGTCATTTTCGTCGTAAATTTATCCAACAAATACTATGGCACCGAATTTAGCCAATATTTTTTTTTAAGTCACCTAATAGCAAGACGAGACGAGTATAATCATATACGAAAAATTTGTTCGGTCGATACGTGAATAAACTGGAGATTCAAATTTCGAGGCGATAGTTAGTAATTTTATTTACGATTTTATTACAATTCTTAATTGTAAAATATTTGAAAATTTTCATTAAAACTTTTATACTCTACACTCTACAGATAGAAAATATGTTTGTAGACTATTTTTTTTTTTCTAATAGCTCACTGTTAAAAATAAACATTAAATTGATATTTTCTATATTTTCATCGTAAATTAATTTATTCCTTTACAAAAAGCAATGCATTCCTATTCCTGGATGATTGTTTTTTGTAATGATTTTCTTTGAAAAAAATTTTTTACATTAATTTTACAGTATCATACCAACTATTTCTATAAACATTTATACATACATAAAATGGATACACAAGAAACAGGATACAGAATATGTGGTTAAATTAAATCGGCCTATACAATAGCTTTATCGTTTTGACAAACAAGGACAAAAAAAAAAAATAAACGAAAATAGAAAATGGAAACATAAAATTTTCATTTACGTATAGAATTTTTACCTTTTCCTGAAATGCGTTTATACACAAAAATAACATATAAGTATATATTATTAGATATTCCATAAAATTTAATATTATATAGTTCATGTCCTTTTTGTAGACAAAAATGAAGAAGAAAGGAATTTTTCAAAAAAAAAAAAAAAAAAATATATATATAACTATAAAAGGATATTTGATATTATTTAAATGTCCTTTAAATGTTAATTTATTCGTATAACAATTTCCGAAAATGTCCAATTGTTTTATATATCCTTTTACGTATATAGAATTTAAACATGAAAAAGGATGTTTTGCAAAAAAAAAAAAAAAAATTAAACTATAGTTTTTCTATTATATTTTATACACCAAAAAATTTATTCCTTTACCTTATACTACGTATATTATATATTAATGTGTTACAATTTTGTGAAGACTAAATTACCTTTTGTTAGTGTGTTTTTGAATGGATGCCCATAAATTGTGGTTTCCTTAAATGTCAACTTATATTGCTAGGGTGCTGTTTTGTTACTGGTTCGTTATATATATATATAATACAGGATATATAACGATATATTTTCAATGAATTCATATGAATTCTAATCATTTTACACTTTTCTCTCACAAGGACACAAGCTCTATATTATATATATTTTTAAATAGTACTAAATAATATATATAGTAACTAGAATTTATTTAAATATAAATAGTTAACTATTATAATATATAATTATTTTAACTATACATAAATTATTATCCTATTTTTTTTTATATTATGAAATTAAGCTTAAAATTCTTGAAAATTTAATGATTATTGGTGTGGGAAATTATAATAAATTGTCATATAAAATTTAATTATAAATGACAATTAGAAGTTAATACTAAATTGTATGAAAGGATATTTTAAAGAAAATTTATAGTTTTTCATTTTGAATCACGTAAAAATAAATTAATATTAAATTTCTTAATTAATTAATTTAGAATTTTTTTTTAATAGAAATAATTCAAAATTTATGCTGACATTATATTGTAAATATTTTGTAAATTCATCAAATAAATTAATTTAAATAGAAAATTATAAATTATACTGTTGGATTTCAAATATTTTGTCGGAAACTAATTATAAATATGGAAATATTGATTGAAAGGGTTCTGAAACGCCCACATGAACTGACACCCACAAAAAACATTGACTAAAACTCAACACAATTCTATAAAAATATGATTTTCAGTTCACATGATTTAAAGCCCAATATTGTTCCCTAATTCCTTTTTTTTTTTGCGGTAGTTATATGTACTAAAGCTGAACAATATTTGTCAAAATATGTCAATTTGTCAGAAAAAATTCAAACTTTTTGTGAAAGGATAAATGTTTCCTTTGTCAAAAAAAAATTGAAATAAAAGTTAGGGCAAAAATCACAAAAGAAAAAAGCCCGACAAATTTATTTTAGCCTTTAATTCATTTCCTTTATGCTTTAGTTTGATTCTATATTTGTCAAAAAAAATTGCCAAAATTTGTCAAATTTTTCGTCAATTTGTCACAAAAAAAAAACAATTCTAAATTTTCGTAAAACGAAAACGGTTTTCTTTGCCAAAAAAATTGAAAAACAAATTTAGCTGAAAATCACAAAAAAAAATTAAACCCAACAAATTTATTTTGGACTTTAATTCATATACTTTTTCGGGCTTTAGTTCATGTGAACTAAAAGCCAAAGTTTGTGATTATAGTTTATTATTTTTTTGTAAGTTTATTCCATTTGGGAGTTAGTTCGTACATTTGCAGTGCCAAGGAAACAATATATGTTCGGATTTACGTAAAAGTCAACCGGAATCCTTCCAAAAATTGTATAATTATTTTAATAATTTTAAACCTACAGCTAAAAAAAAAACTCAATTAAATTTAATGATAATATTTTCATTTTTCCTTCAACAGATTTTACAAATATACATTTTCCAAGATTTTTTATAATTATCCTATCAATCACAACATAAAACTTCATTTCATTTATCAAAATTTCTGTTAAACAAAAAAAAAAAAATTAAACTTAAATTATCCGCAAATAATTTTTCTCATTTTAGTTATTTTTTTCCTGAGTTATGCTAATCAAGGCAATAAAATTTTCTTTTTTATATTTAAAAATGAAAATTTGTTTTTTTTTTTTTTTTTTTTGGAAATCTTCTTTCAAAAAATCATTTAGAAAATTTAATCATTTTTGGAAAATATATATAAAAAAAAAAGAAAAAAAAATGGAAATTATTTTTGTTTCTGCAGAAGAAAAACTGACAATGAATAAAACTTTGCCAAACAATTTATTTATAATTTTTAGATCTGAAAAAGTTTTTTGTGTACCAAAAAAAAAAAAATGTAAAAGAAAACTTTATTTATATCTGTATATGTGTGTGTAATTTTATTAGAGTTTTTCTTATATTCTTTTTTTTTTTTATACATTTTATGAAACATCTTATTGTGCACAAGGGAATAATTCATCCGTACAATATTATACAACAATATATACGGAAGACATCAACAAAATTTCGAAACGCAAAAAAAAAAAAAAAACAGAAAGTTACATTTTAAAATCCTGTTCCTGTCGCATCACAAGGGAAAACATTTTATATATATATATATATGAAAACAGACAACAGTTACAACAACAACAACAACAACAAAAATTAAAAACTTTTCCAAAAAGTGGAAACAAAAATTAAATATATATATGTACATGTATATGAAACAAGGGTAAACGTTTTAAAGGAAATTGTGAAGGAACCGTATACTAGGTACCAGTATAATTTTAATTAATTAAAGTTGTATAATGTCCTTTTGGCTTTAATTCTTACGTAAACGTTTTATTATTACTAATATTATTGATATTTTTTTAAAATAATTTTTTTAATTTTATCTCAATCCATTTCAATTCAATACCAACTCAACCACAGTACAGGTAAACATGGTAAATGGTTTTAAGTCCTGGTATTACTTTACTATATAGCCAAACTAGAAATTTCCTGACTGGAAATGATAAATACGCCGCTAAATCCACTGTGTTTCATATTTTAAAATTAAATCTTAATCTCGTAAATTATTGATAGAGAATTTCCTTTATCCTTTGTAAAAATTTTAACTAATTTTAAAATATCCTTCTAATACGTCTTATATCAAACTAATAATTCCTACAAAATAAATAATACTAAATTTTAAAAGCTACTGAAAAAAACTAACTAAATATAAAATTAATATCTTAATTTCACTAAAACTTATATGCACAGGATATTAATTTCAAAAAAAAATTTCCTAGACTCTTCAATTCTTTATGGGAAAATTAAAAATTTTATACAACAACAACAACAAAAAATAACAAAAATTATCCAAAAGAAAATCTCTGCATTAATTTTCTTACAAAATATCCACAAATATAAAATTTTTTTTTCTTTCTTCCTTTTTTTTTATGTCCAATTTCATTTGCATATTTATTTTACACATCCGTAAATTTTAGATTGAAAATTTATATAAACTTTCCAAAAATAAAAAAAAAACAGAATTAAATTTTGAAATAAATTCAAAAAAAATCTTTAAAAACTCTTTAAAGTTGAAGCTAAAATGAAAAATTTAAAAAAAAAAAATTATTATGGGAAATTTTAAAAAGAGAAAATCTTCTGGAAAAAAAATTATGTAATTTTTTGTCTGTAAAATATGATTTATAATCCCTTTTGGTAAAATACTGAAAATCCTTGAAAATATATATATTTTTTTTAATTGATTTTATTTAGCTTACAATTCTTTTGGAGGATATTTTCTTTAGAAATTGTATTTGGTATATTTTTTTTTTGGATACGTATATAATTAAAATGAAATTAAAACTACCAGGTTGTCTGCGGCATTAAAAAAGATTAAAAATTAAATTGCAAAAAAAAAAGTAAAAGTTTTTCGTTTGAACATAAAAGATTTTTACAGAAAATCAAAAAAATTTGAATATTCAAAGAGGACGTCTTTTAATTACATTTAGACTTATAGTGACATTTTAAATTGAAGATAATGAAAATAGTTGGCTTTTCATAGCATATTTTTCAATTTTTTTAAGGATAATTTTGTTTATCACAATTAATATTCCCATATTTCCAGACATTGAAGTTAACGTGTAATATTTCTAGTCCTCTCAAACTTTTCTGACGTTGAAGACCACTGGGAGCCTTAATCGAGTACTAAACGGCTCATCTCTCCAGTGATTTATTGCAACTTTTCGGAAGTTACTTGTGACCCCGTCCTCCCATTATCATCTGGGTATATCTCTTTTTCTTGTTTTTCCTCCGGGTTAGATTTGCCTGGAGTAGGCTCTTTCATCTGGACAATATGCCCTTGTATATGGATAAATTTGCCTATGTCCATGTCCTCATATAGTTTCTACAATTCTTCGGTGAATCTTCTCCTCCAGTCTTGCTGAGAATTTACTTCCAAAAAGCGGGAGTGCCTGGTGCAGGTATGCAGAAAGTTTTGTACAGCTGCACTTCGGAGTTTCTTGAAAAGTGCTTTGATCTCAGTGCTTTTCTCAGTCCAAAACAACATACAGGATTAGATTCTACAAATAATTACATAAAATTATACCATCAAATAAAATCAAATTCTTATTCCATTTCAAATAAATTATTTACTTATTAAAGCATTAAAGTATATTTACTAAAATAAAATGTAATTAAATATTTAATATCACAACAAGGATGAGAAAATTGAGTACCTTACGTTACCAAAAAAAAACCTTGAAGCTACTACAAATAATTACATAAAATTATACCATCAAATAAAATCAAATTTCATTTCAAACAAATTGTTGATTAATTTCGTAAAATGAAAATTATAAATTCTATAATAACAAAACAACCCTTCATATATTTCAGTTATGTTTCAATAACACCCTTAGCAAAATAATATTAAAATCGCCTTAAAACAATTTTCCACTTTCAATCTAATTTTATAAGAAAAACATTTTCTATAAAAATTATCCTACCTCCCCCATTTTTCTAATTGCTAATTTTGTAAATTTTGTAAATATGAGATATTTGAAATCTTTAAAATTTATTAAATCATAAAATTAAACTGTCGAATTTTTCTTTCTTTTTTATAAATCAGAGAAAATATTATCTATTTTCCTGGAAAATCGAATTGTTCACAAAACATAATTTTATTTACCTCAAACAATAAGGATAAAAATAAAAATTTTTTTTTTTTTTTTTTGTGAAATGGAAAGTTAAAAAACAAATTTAATTTTTCACAATTTCCCCACTGCCTAATCTCTGATCCTTTATATCCTTCAATTTTATATATGTATTTTAATATTCTGTTTTTTTTTTTTCAAATTGTAACAGACGTTAAAAATAAACTCTCCCTTTTTTTCTTGTAGGATTTTTTTCTTGTGGTGTGTAACAAAAAAAAAAACTTTCAAGAAAAGTCCAGCCATAGGACATACAACAAGAAAGAAAACAAAATATTTTCCTAATGAAAAATCAATAATGAGAGTCAATAGGTAGGAAAAATAAAAGTGTATATAATATAACTTAGTCTCTTTTTCCTTGTTGAAGAAAATATTATAAGAAAATAAAAATAAAAAAATTTTGTATTTACCTTAGAGACTTTATTCGAATTGGAAACTTATAATAGTTTTGAAAGAAAATTGGTTTTCTTTTTTCTTTTTTTTTGTTATAGGAAAGATTCGGTTATTATTCTGGTTCAATTTATTGGAATTTTCTTAATTTTTTTATGAAGATTTTGATTACAAACTTCAGTTTTTTAGATTTTTAATCGAATGATTATTTTAAAAAAATTTAAGAAATCGAATTGAATTGGGTAGCTTAACAAGTTAAATTTACAAAACTTAACAAGCTGAATTTACACATCCACGGACAAAGAATGACGATCGATTCTAGCCTGAATCAGATGTGTCAGACGCGACATAATTCCGGCATGGCGAACTTTTGAAGCAACTTTATCTTTTCCGTTGACAACAAACAATTAGTTTTTGAGTTGTTTCTATGATTTATATTCCATGAACTGTCAGGAAAAAATAATAATTTAGTGTTTATCGCTTGATACGGTCACAAGAGTAAATTGTTTTATAAAAACAGTCACATAATTTGTCGAACATCAAAGTTTTTCGGAGGATGTGTAAATCCATCTTCAACCGTGTTAAGTGATATTTTTTTAAAAAAATTAGATATTATTGCAAATATAAAGGTTTGATATGAAATGCATACGAAAATAGTATAATATTTTTAGTAACTTGTATCAAACTGACAACTTGGATAATAATTCACTCAGAATGAAAATATTAAGTTCATCCCTTAAACTTTTCAATTAACTGAACTAAAATTAATTGAAGAGCACTAAAAACCAAAGAAATATATATCTACTATAATTAAACTCTACAAACTCCTTAATTTTTATGATAAACTTTCAAATATTTTTTTATAATTTTCTTTCATATTGAATAATTTCCAATTTATTTTTTTTATTTTTTTTTAGTTATGTCTAGAAAGTTTTTCCTTACAAAATAAATATATTTTTTTTTCCCCAAAATCGAAGGAAAACAGCAAAAGTAAGTCTAATCGACAAAATCGAAAAATCATTCAATTATTTTTATACTATAATATCCTTTTTTTTTTCCTTGTTGTTATGTTTTTTGTTGCCTGGGTAAAAAAAAAAATAGAAAACCCACTTGGACAGAAATAAAAACCACAAATTCGATTTCATTAGTTTACTCAAAGTTTATTCACAATTATTTATACATATACTACGTATATATTTATCATTTAAGTATATTAGTATCTATGTAGATTTGTATTTTACGTCTATGTAACTTATTGGATTATGGATTAAGGGTGGAATGTAACAAAAGTCTGTGTTTCCGGTTGTATATGCAAAAAAATAAAAACCTCCTAGCTATCGAATAAAACCATTAATTTTCGCCTAGAATAATATATTTTTAGAAATTTTTTGGGGTGGTTTGTATAGATAGAAAGAGAACAATTTTTATTGTATATAATTAATATGATCCTGCAAACCAATAAATTTAAAGCCACTGATTAATCCTGATGGGTAGAAAATAAATTGTACAAAAAAAACAAACAAAAAAAGTTTCCTGGATATGTTTTTTTTTTCAGAACCAGCTTGAAAATAAATGAGTCTGCAATATAATACATATATATCCTTTGTTTTTGGATTAGAATAGTATTTAGGGGGTTTTAGGACTACTGGTATTTAAGGAATTGAAAATATTTTTACGAAATTCATTATAAAAAAACACAGTAGAGTTTTGTAGAAATTATTTCGATATTATAATGAAAATTAAAATAAAATGCGGTGAAATGGTCGATTAGAAATAATTAATTAGCATATTGACTAAAATATGTTAAGTAAATGAAATAATTAAATCCTCGTTTATACAAAAAAAAAAATTTTGTAGTGGTGAATATTGTTTGGAGATTTATAAGTTACAAAAAAAAACATGAATTTTAACATAAAATAATTTTTATAAAATGAAGATTAATTGCATTAAAAATAGAGCATAGTTAAATATGCTTCGAAAGAAATCTAGAAATTATTAATTGAAGCAATTTATAGCTCATTAAATGAATAATCCACTAATCTACACCAAACTACTTAAAAATATGTTTTTGTTGAAATTTCAATTACAAATTTGTAACGAAACTACCTCATAATTATTATCTTTCCAGTTTCTAACTACTGCCATTTTACACAACAAAATGTAATAAATCAGAATTTAAAAATTATTAACATATTTATTCTGAATATAAATTCATATTCATAGGTTTTGTACTCGTATCAAAAAGTTTTATAAAATAAAATTAGATTTTTATGACACAGGGTCCTTTAAATATGTTATTTAATAAGCCATTAAATATGTTTTAACGAACCAATTTTGATTAATTTATTTTGAACAAACAAACAACTCTTATCTTAGCAAAAACTAATTAAATATATATTTTTAGTCCTGCATACAAATATCCCTTAACTTCCTTTGAAATATAAATACTTAAATATCCAATTTAACTTTTAAAATGAAAATACGTTTATTTTTTTTAAATTATCCTTTTTACAACAAACCAACTCACAAAAAAAATTTTAAAAAAAAACCCCAATTGCTATTTCACTATCAAATTACATATCGTTTGACTTTATATTTCCCATTTGGAAAATTATTCCGTTTCTACTTATAACCATAAAAAGATTAAAAAAAAAAAAAAATGTGAAAATAAAAAAATTTAATATTCTATTTTCCATGAAAAACTATCAAAATGAAAAACTTTTTCAATTAAAATCCTAAATATTCATGGGCATAAGAATCACACAATTCTACCAAAAAAAAAAAATAGATTTTCGTCCTTGTGATTAGTTTACATTGCATGCCAAAAAAAAAAAAATAGTACGAAGTGGGTGTATGCATAGGATTATCTCAATTTAAAGTAAAGAAGAGAGAAAAAAACAAGTTAATTATGAAATCAGTTTAAGTGAATCCTTAAGAAAAATAATTAAACAAATTTTTTTTTAGTTGTGTCTCGTTTAAATGTTGCACATTTCAAATTATAAATGCAAAACGGAAGGAGCTTATTTAATTTTATTATCTCGAAAAGGAAACAATTAAGAAAAAAAAACACTTTAAGTTCGAAAAAGTAAAATCAAAGAAATAAGAAGATTTTCATTTAAAAAAAAAAAGGATATTTTTTTTGTTTAAGTTAATTTAATATGTACATAATTTTCTAAGTAGATTTTATTTATCAGATAAATGGAAAATTTTTTTTTCCTGTCCTATTAGATTTTTCTTTTGCAATTTCTTTTATTGATTAATAAATCTAAAAAAAATAGGGTGAATATGAAAGAGTGCTTCTGTAGACATTGTCACTTTTAATAAAAACTTGTTACTTTTTAGAGATTTTCCGAGAAAAAACTTCGTTTTGTTAGCACTTTGCGTTCCGTATATTAAGTTATGATTTCGCATAGTAAATGTTCACATAAAATATTACTGCAAAAATGTGAAAATAAAATATTATTGCAAAAATGTGAACATATTGCAAAAATTGAAGAATTTTCTAATAGATGAAGGTAAAAATTATTTTAAGAACAGTGAGTTTTGCGAAACCTCTTTATAAGTAAAAAATTACTATTTAACATAGTAAATATTCGTAGAGTTAGTAGCACTTTTATTTCATTGGTATTTCTCCCAATAGAGGTGCTACTATGAAAAATGTATTTATAATAATCTTTAAAGCGAAATTTAACATAGAATATGATGTTATGTCCTTTGTGGCAAATATTTATGGCACTTGAAGTTTTTTAACATTTTTATTGCAATTTCGACCTACTAATTTTAAATGCTTTCCGAACCATATTACTTCAAAGTCAGTTTTATGTGTGACTTATTATTGCTAGCAGATAGTATCATTTGTCCCAATTAAAAAATATCCTTTTAAATTAGGAAAAATGAAAATAATAAAATTATTTACTATAATTTTACTATTTCTAATTTAAAGCTGAATAAACGTAAACCAAGATCTGTGCCTCGGATTGAAAAAACGTACTGTAATGTACCACTAGTCCAAGTACCATTAAGCCACCGCTGGTTATATATATCAAACAAAGTAAAAGTATGATTTATCTGAAAAAAGCCTATCTTAAAATTTTAAAATTTTAAAAACAAATTTTTGTAAGATTTCTGAAATAACACTAATAGAGGTTTATTTGATGTAGACCAGATTAAAAATAGTTTTTTATCATTTTGATGAAAATTTTATATTCTACTTTCTACTATATCCATCCCAACAGCTCAACACTATGCAAAAATGGTAATAAACCTATTTTACTTCAATCCAAATTCAATATAACTAAAAAAAAATATATCCCCATAAAAACAGTATTTCAATAACAACGAAAGTAGGTTAAAAAAACAAACTCTAAAATTTTCAATAAATTTTCTGAATTTATTGATTAACGAATTTCCAGGAAATGTACTAAGAAAATAAATAAAGTTTTGTAAGTTTTTCATCCATCAATAATAACAATGTGTTTGTGCATTGACCTCTTTATTAGAAATTCAATTTAATTTGATTCAATAAATTCTTATCCTTACTTCTATTTTTTTTTATCCCTACTCCTCTACATTTTTTTTTTTATCAAACCTTAACAATAATTTAAATCTAAGAAAATATATATTTTTTTTTATGATTATTTATTTATTTTTCATGGATTTAAAATCAATTCATTTGGATTAAAGTACACACAAAAAGATTTTAGTCCTTGCTGTCCTTCCGTTTTCAAAATATAATAAATAAAAAAAAACGAAACTTTTATAAAAATTTAAAAATAAAAAGTTTATATTTATATATGTGGAAAAGGATTTTCCGGGTGAAAGAGTAATTTTATAAATACGTATATAAAGAATTTTTATTTTTATATTTAACATTATTTTTAATTTTTAAAAACGGTCCAAGTAGAAAAATCGGAAATTCCTTAAAGCAATTTGGGAAATATATATTTACAAAAATAAAAATTAAGGGTGCCAAAATAGTAGTTTTGCAAAATAGTTTTGAAGGTTTCAGATAATGATATAAATTATGTGAAGCAGAACTACCTTTCATATAGTTTTATACTTATGAGCTTGTTTTGGGGTTTTATTTGATTAAAATCTTGGTGAATATATAATGTATTTTATTATATTTTGAATTAGGACAGTTTGGGACCCTCTGGTGACAAAACCACGTATTATATTAATTCTTGGGTAGTTCGAGATTTTCTTACCGAGCCATAAAGGAAGCAACCAGTAATTTAACATAAATTTTTAATTGAACTAACCATATTAAAATACATTTTAAAAATTATTGTAAATATATTTTTTGAAGTAGCGCCTCTATTGGTAAAAATTATAATTAAAAAATTATAATTAATCCTGTTATTTTATTATATTCTTTATTCTTTATATTTCCAATGTGAAGTGTGAGCTCTATTATTAATTTTGAAGAAGCTTTAAGACACGTTATTGAAAAACTGAAATAACGCCCCCTAGCGGAAAAACTCACTTTTTTTTACCTCTATATTACGTACTTTCCCTATGTATACATTTCCTATATTAAATATTTATTTAATATAGGAAATATTTTAAAGTTTACAGACGGCCAGACGGATAGCAAAATATTAAAATAATTTATTCTCAGAAAAAAAAAATGTCCTAAAAAGGATATGCAAAGTATTTTATTTATAATTTTTAATATTATTATTTTTTTATTATATATTTCGTATTGATAACAGAATGTAAATTTATAAATTATGAGTTTGTATGATCAATGATATTAATATATACATTTTTTTTTAAATAGGGAAAAAGGATATTATAAACAAAATTAATATTACAGTGAATTATATAATATTTTTTTTAATAATAAGGATGTGTTTGTATGATTTTTTATCGTAATTTTTTTTTTTGGTTTTTTAATATACATGAAAAATAATATATATTATTATGCTAGTTCCTTGTAAGAATCCTTTAAATGGATGATTTATTCAAAAAAATTTAGTTTATTTTTTTTTTTCAACTTATTATAATAATGGCATAAATATTTTCTTGGCACTTTTCCAACTAACTTAAAAGGGTAAAAAGAAAATTTATATAAAGTGACTCCGTTTTTTTTTTTTATTTGCTGTGTTATCAAGGGATGGTAAATCGAAATAAATTTCTTTATTTGTAATTTGTAGGTCAGAATTGCTTAGATAAAATATAGAGATAATTTTCAAATTTTCTATTTTTCCTTATTTTTTCAATATTTATTATTTTTTGGACAATTTTTTTTTATTTGTATTTAGATCATAAATCATAAAAAAAAATTTTTATTTTGCAATACATATGATAATTTTAAAAATTAATAAAATAAAAAGGATTTGTTTATAAAAACATACATTTAATAATTTTTATTGTAGTCAACACATTAATATTGAAAGGCACTGTTCTGTACAAAAATAATTGAATTAGTCTCCAAAACCAATCTATGAAATATAGATTAGAGTATAAATGTGGTTTCACCATAAAATCACACCGATAAACCTCTCTCAATTACATAGACTGTACTGGAATGTTCCAATGAATATTCTGCAACAAAAATTACGTGGACTATTCATCAACTGATATAGAATTTTAAAAAATCTTCGTAGTGGTAACTAAATATGAAATATTTTTTAATTGTCCTCATTTCTAAATATAATCTCAAAAAGTAATTAATTTGTGTACCAAAAAATTGTCTATTAATTTAATAAGAAAACATATTATTTCAAATTGTTAATTAGAAACTTTTCTATGTTGAAATATAACATAAAATTAACCAATTCATAAAGAAAAAGTTTATGCAAAAAAAAAAGAAGAAAATTTAACTTTTCAAAACCCAAGAAAATATTTCACTTTCGAATATCCATTAAAAACAAAAAGGACAAAGATCATATCAATTTAACTATAATCCTTTTTTTTATGTATATTCATTTAAAGATTTTGCAAACCAAATAAAACTTAAAGAAAAAAGGATATAAAGTTTCATTTGTGATTTAATTTTTTTTTCTGATTAAAATCTAATAAAGTCAATTTAAAACTTTATTAAAAATGTCCTTTTTCGCTAAGCTAAATTATATAAAAAAAAAAATTTAAACTATTATTTTACAAAATTAATTAAATTTCAGGATATTTTAACGTACTATGATTTGTTAAAACAAGTAAAACTTTTCGATTACCAAAAAAAAAAAAATAAAATATTTTGGTAAGAAAAGTTTTTTAAAAAAAAAAACCAAATCGGATCATCTAACAAGACATATAAAAAAAAAATTATTTTCTTTCTCCGATTGCAATGAATATCCTCCACATAAAGATACACAAAAAAAAAAAAAAAAGGATGAAATACGAAAATCCTGCAATTGGAAAGACTTAAAATTGGTCAAAAATTTTATATTTTTCTAGGAAAATAAAAAAAATTCAAAAAAAAATTATATATTAAGAGCCGGAAATAATGCACTCAAGAAAAACTAGCCAAAAAGTTTTCTTCAAATTAAGTTTTTCTATTTTATTTTTTTTTAGGTTTTTTTTATTAGCTATTTTTCTATAAATAAAAATTTTATATTGGAAATTACTGTCAGTCTGTCATATTACAAAGACTAAATAAAAAATTATTTTAAAAATTTAAAAATGGTTGAACAGAAATGAACATAGTTCAGTAGCGAAATAATCAAAAATCATCAATTTTCTGAAATATTATTAACTGACAGCATATAACTAACTCTATAATTTTTTACCCTATCCAACAGATATCTGTCTATATTTATTATCTATTTGTGTAAAATCTAATTTTTTTAAAAGTTTATTATGTTAAAAGCTGAAAATAACTTACTAGCTCGTGATTACTTCAAAATTTCTAATCAATCAATCAAATTGTATAAATAATTTCTGCTGTTTTCGATATTACGTTCAATCTGGCATGTGTGTAGGGTTGTCAAAATTTGAAATTTACGGTAGCGAATTGAAATCATTGTGCCTGCCACTTTAATCAATATTCAATTTCGCTAAAAATTAGATTACCGAAATATATAGTAATTTTTTGAAATTTATTTCCAAGAAATTTGATATTTTAATAATAACAGTTAAATTATATTTTTCGAATAACCAACAAGTCCTTTTTTTTAAACGTACTACCAACAAGTTTAGTTTTTTTGGTTTCTACTAGAAAATTTCTTAAAAAAAAAGCTATTTTCTAAAGAAACACTCATGTCTATAATATTTTATATAAAAATAACTAGAAAATAACTTGATACCTTTTTGCTAGCCAATGATAAGAAAAAAATAATATCGAAGAAAAAAAAGGACTTTTTATTTTGTTTGGTCGTAGATTCTTGGACATATATAAATTTATAAAATATTTTATACATTGGTATACAATGAAAATTCCTGTCCTAAGAGTTTTTCATCGAGAAAAGAATTTGGTTTTTTTAGGGATCTTATTTTAAGAAATTACTTTCCAGTTCGTCTGTCCCTCTGTCCGTGTGTAAACTTTATCAAACTATAATTTAACATAATAAATGTAAACAAAAGATATTGTCAAACCCTCGAATTTAAAAATTTGAACGGTTTTCTTATTTTCAGAGCTTCCGGAAGGCGCCGTAACTTTCGTCCTACGAAAACGTTTAATGAAAAAATTGATAATTGATACCACGTTGGAAAGGTACTAAAGAGTAGAAAAAAGTAGGACTTTCTATTGAATTTTTGCCAATAGAGGCGCTACAGTAAAAAACATATTTATAATAAATATAAAAATGTAATGTAATACAGTAAATGCGTTTCGTAATTTTTGGAGAGCGTTAAAAATATAATGAACAATAATACAATTTAGTCTCTAAATTCAAAATTTAGGGACTAAATTGTATTACAAATGCAATTTCATACAGTAAACATTCACCAAAAACGATTTTAGATGACGCCTTTTAAAAAAATATGAAAAGTAGAATATAATAAAAAAAGTTGTGCAATTCCATCTTTTGCCTAGAGGCGCCAGACTTAAAATATCAAAATTTAACTAATTTTTAATTCGGTTTTCACAAGTAAATATTTATTATTTTATATGCGTGAAACTACTACGTAGTAGTTCTGCTACGTGGCATTTATTTATTTTTTGTTTTTGTTATTTCCTATTTTCTATGTTATACGTTTTTGGTTATGCTTCTTTGGTCATTTCATGTGTGTGTATACGTATAGTCATAATTCCTCGAGGTATAAAAACTTAACTTTTAAAAAAATGTTTAACTTGTTATTTTTTTTTTTACTTTTGGATTGGTTTGCTTTGATATTTAAGTAGACAAACTTTAAGTAGAGAATTTATATTTTAAATCCTTTTTTATATATATATGTACAAGTATGTATATTAATTTTTAACACATTATTATATAATTTTTAGAAGATAAAATTATATAATAGATACTTTTCTTCGTTTTTTTTTTTATTGTGCAAAATTGCAATTTTTAATACAGAAAAATAATTCGCATAATAAAAATATTTTTGAAGAATTTTTCAAGTTATTTTTTTCAATTTTTAAATAACATCATAAAAAAAAATTAACTTTAAAATTTTTTTTTAGGAAAAAAGATAATTTTTGGCAAACTAAAACTAAAAGTTTTTATTTAGTTTGAACTAATTTATATTTTTGCCAATTATTGTGCAGCTATAACTATAGTTTATTAATTTAATATTTAAGGGCTGTGGAAAATCACAATTTAATTTTACACTTATTTTTTTGATTCCAATGACTTTCCACCGAAGAGCTTGGCTTCACAAGATTGGTTCTATTCTCAATTAGAATATTACCTATGTTAGTGGCTGATTCTTGTCAATTCTGTCACAATTCCGTTGAGAGAATTGACCAAGAAGAATTGCAAAATTAAGAAAGATGCGAGAAAAATTAAGAGTGATGAGTGGAAAATCAGCCGGTCCACTTATCAGAGAAGCGAAATTCTTAATAAATGTTCGCTTGTTTTAAATCTTACAAGTACTCTAACTTGATTTTCATCAACCAAATCTGTTAACAAATTTAGAATGTTAAATAATTATTTTCAAAAGTAAAGTTACAAACAGTCAGATATCAAATTTCTTTCACAAAATATTTTAAAGTTACCAATAAAATATCCATGGAAAAAGGTAAAAAAAAGCTTTAAGTTAAAATTTGCTGCAGTAATCAAATATCAAAAAAGAAATTTAAGATTAAATATAGGATATGAGAAGTTTCTGTATACTTCCAAAAATATTGAACAATAGAACACTTTTTCGAAACTAAATAAGGTTTTTTTTGTAAATAGAACGAAACTCTTGAAATTAATTTAATGTACATAAATATCTTTTAGGTCAAGTTTTACAATACAAGTTTAATCATATGCTAGTTTAATATTCAGTTTATTTTATTGTTTAGTTTCAACTTTCCTTAAAATAAAATTTAATTTAAGTAACATACAATGTAGAGCCTAAAACTTATTTTAGATATCCGCAGAATTTTGTCTGCAGCAGACAAAATTTACTCGCCGCAGACTAACTTTTCTGTTCATCTCTTTGTCTGCAACTCTCCTCTAATTTCGGATTGATTAAATTCCAACAAAATATTTATAAAATTGTAAACATTTGTGGATTTTCCCTCAATTTTAATTACACTTTATTTTCTAATTTCCTGTTCCTTCAATCTATTTTCAAATTAAATTTAAATCACAACCAATTTAAAAACATAAAAAAAAAATCTTTAATCTAAATAATAAAATATAAAATCATAAAATAAAACTTTTCATTTTCCTATTTTTTTTTTAATTAAATGACCATTAAATTTACCAAACCAACCATCAATTTTTATTTTTCTTTGCATTTTAAACAATTTATTTAAAAAAAAAATATACGTAATTAATGATCAAAGAACATGAGACAGTATGCAAATGAATTTTTCCTGTCCACCTTATTTCAATGACTTACATTATTTTTTTCTTATTTCTTATTTTTATGTATATAGAAAATATTTAAAAGGAATTTATGTTTTCGTCCTGACAGGTGTGCAATATACAAAGTAAAATTTAATAGAAATTTTCTTACTATGAATAATAATAGGAGTGGAAATTAAAAATTCAGGTTGCGCAAAACTATTTTTAAAATAATATTATTTAAATTAAAAAATTGTTTTAAATATTTATGTTTTTTTTTCAGTTTACCCTTTTTAATCTCATTACTAACATAAATTTGAATAAATTTAAAGAATTCCGTTGTAGTAGTAAAAAAAAAGAAATCATAAAACATAAATTTTAAAAATTGTAGAAAAAAATATATTTTAAACAATACAAGAAAATTGTTTCTCAATCCCGCCACTTCTCCACACTTCAGAAAACTTTCACTCTTCTTTTTCAATTATTCAAACTAAGTAGACAAATTTAAGAGTCCTTAACAAAAAAATATTATATATATATTTTAAAATTTTCAATCCTTTTTTAATGGGTGGTTATAAACAATGATATTATTGTGTTGGTTATATTATAATGATAAAGGATAATGAAGATTTAACGAATTTTAATGTTCTTAAGGTTTTTGTTGTCGTTCTATTTACAACCAAAAAAAAATATAATAAGAAAATGCAATTAAAACAGAAATTGTCTATGAATTGAAGAGAAAATTTTTAAGGAAAATTAAATATAAATTTATTATTTATTCATATATTATGAAAATTTTATTTATCAGCGACAGATTATTTGAATAAATAATTAATTTACTTATATATATTAATAAATATTTTTAATTTTAATTAAATATTGCATGAGATAAATTTTTCTTATTTAGAAAAGTTAGGGTATTTGAAGAGAAAATATTATATTTTTCAATAAAGATAGAAATTTATTGATACACATCAGTCTACAAAAATCCCACGAATAGAAATATTATCACTATATCGGCTTTAAATTATAAATAACTACATCTATCTTCTTGCTCTCTTGAAAATGGAAATCTAATTTTAATATACTAGCGAAGCACAGTCCAAATAACTAGAAAGGAAAATGAATTAGTACGAAATTGTACTTTATTCAACAAGCAATATAATCTGATATTAAAGTTTATTACTGAATCTGCAGTAAATTAAAATTTTCATACAAAATTAATAAGAAATAAAAATTTAGATTCTGTTTTCGCTATTTGGTACGAAGTTGGAAATGTCATAACGCAAGAAAATGGCGCCTAAAAGTATTAGTAAAAATGGAAAATGGACTGAAGAAATTCACTTTGGCCTCAGTACTCTCTAAGATGAATAACTCTTAAACAGGTTTCATTTTTCTTTTGGTTTTTTTTGTTGATGACAACTTGAGAACACAAACTGTCAAATGTAGAATTATTTATATTTGAAGTTTCTTGTGACAATTTTATTGTAATTTGGACCTATTTATTTTTATATGAATTCCGAACCATAAATTTCTTTATACTGAAGAAACTTTTAATTGCAACAAGCAATTGGCTTTATTAATGAAATAATTATTGCTAGCCATTGGGTTCTAGCATTTAATTAGTCCTAAGTTAAGACTAATAGGTGAGTAAACTTAAACCAAAATAGTTGCCTCGGTATCTTAATATACTACCACGAAGGCACAGGCGATCACCAGGTTCCATACGAATGCTAGAAAACCATTAAAATTAGAGCTTTTTCGCAATCTGAAAATGTAAATTTGTCTCCCTAAAAACCAAGCCTCTAACTAACCAACCACCCAAACCAATAAACAATTTCAAAATATTTAAATTTATTTACTCTTTAAATCTAAATTACCAATTTAATTTTGGAAAATTTATATTTTAAGGAAAATTTAAATGAAAATATAATTGTGCAAAAAAAAAACATATTGTATCTAGTTTAATAATGAAACTAAGAAAAATAAAATTCAATTTATAGAAAAATGTTTTTCCGGTTGTTTTTGTACCCACAACTAACAATAATATAGTATATTTACCATTTTTATAAATACTCCAACGACCATCACCAATTTTGTACTTGATATTTTGTTCGTGCCAGACTAACAAGTTACAACAACTGAATTCATTTCAGCTCTTCATTTATATATTTATGCATTGCAAGGATACAAAATGATACAAAATTCTACGTACTTAAACCCCTAAAATATACACAAATATTTTGCACCGCAAAAAAAAACAATATAAAACTAGTAAAACATCAAATTACAAAACAGTAAGTTTAATTGTAAAAGGACGAGAAATTGGTATTACTTCAATTTAATTTACAAAAAAAAAAAAAATGCATTTAGCACCTAATTGTTGGGAATACTGTGAAAGTATATTTTCTTATGTTTTAAAAGTGTTTAAATTTTTCTTCTTTTGTCTAGTTTTGTTTGTTTTTATTGTGGTAGAGTAAAAATGGCGGCGACAACTAAAGTTAAAATCCTTTCAATTACGTATTACATTGTTTCTTCCTTTTTTTTGGAAACTATTTATGTATTTTCCCACCTACTTTTTCTCTTAAATAGATACTGTTTTCTTCGTGGTGGAAATTTTTTTCGTTACATGTTTTTAGTTGTTTTTTTTTTTCTGGTAGCTTTCCACAAGATTCACTGCTTTTCATTAAAAGAAAAAAGTTTTTTTAACATTTTTATTTGTCTGGGCTAACAAAACTTTAACCCTTTGATACGGGAATTAATTTGTGTTCGGAAAATTTTTATGTATACTAGTTTTCAGCAGGAGCAGTTAAACTCGTTTGCGCCAAAAAATTTTAGACATAGGTCTTGTCGAAGTAGGTTTGTGGAAATGTACATTTTAAATGTACTTTTCAAGTCAAATATTGTAAAAATAAAATAATTATTTTTAATAGTTTTGACAAATTGATGTACATTTAAATGTACACCACGGGTCAAGCGGTTAATAGAAAAAAAAAATATAAATTAAATATTATTTTAGGAAATAAGATTTTTCTAAGTTTTACCTTCCATGATTGTTTTTTTTTCTGGTATTTTAAAAGAAATAAGAAAATAGGTAACATTAATGAAATTACATATAGCGAAAATTGTTACATTGATGTTTTTAAACAATTTTTTTTTTTTATTTTAAATCAACAAAAAAAAACAAGAATTTTCTAATTTTCAGATAAACTTTCTAGACAATGTGTAAATAGAAAGGTTTTTTTTTGGAAAAATCTATTAAAATTAGTTAATATTCTGTTTTCTATGGAAAGTTTAGAAAATTTAACCAAATGAAAAATTAGATATTTAATGAAAACTCATATAATAAGGAAAAGTTTTTACAATAAAATATTAAGGGAACGTAAAAATATTTACAATGAAATATTATGTTGATTTTAAAGATTTTTAAAAATCATATTATATACGAATAATACATATGTATTTAACATAAAAGAATATCTTAATTTTATGCTTCAAAAACTATTATATATGTACTTTTACAATTTCAATTTCAATTTCAATTTTCAGATAGTCATCAAAACTGTACGTTCAATTTCCTTATTATTTGATAAACAAAATTTTTAAAGGCTGCCACAAAATTCTGAAAATTAATGTGTATATTAAAATATAGAAATGACATTGTGCAGTAGTTTTATATTTATGGGCATTTATTGAGTAACAAAAATTTTATACTATCCTCTTAGCCTCTCACCCATTTAAAACTAATTTAAAACTTATTAAAACTTATTGTATTTCTTTCATTACTATCTGTCAAATCTGTGTTCTCTCGTTACTACCTTTCCAATCTGGGGTCTATTACTAATTGAAAAAAACTGACTGTGTTGTGTCATAGGGGTAGTGTAATAAACTGTAATGCAGTTGGTACTGGTTTCCAGTCCGAGACAACGACTGTTGCCTAAGTTTATTCAGATTAAATGAGTATTAGTTATAAAATTGCAGTGAAATGTGAATTTAAAATTGGAAAAATGCTGCCATCTGCACACTGAATTTAGTAACAATGACTCACGAGCAAAATTCATTAACTTTGTTGCAATTAAAAGATTGCTAAAAATAATTAGTAGGTCGCAATTGCAATTACAAATGTTAAGAAAATTCTAGTATAGATAACTCTGCACTTGAAGCTCTATGCTCCTTAGTAGAACAATGGTAAAAAAATACGTTAAATTGGAATCTTTAACCTTTTTAATTATCAGCAATTTATTTAATCTATTTTTAATCAATCAACAGTTTGTAAACATTTCACTAACAATTTAAGAAAAAATTACTAACAGACCGACACTAAAAACGCGCAACATTCATAACAACAAATTTTCTAATAATATAAACATCCATAAAGATATTAAAAATTCATTTGAAATTTGCTTGTTTAATAGTTTATTTCATCATTTCAAAACATTAGGGATACTCTAATTATAAATATGAAGCTTTTATTTACTAAATCAGTTTCATTTGAATTTTCAATATTATTAATTTCACCAGAAATACATTTTCAATTTTTCGTTTTTTTTTTAAATTTTGTGGAATTGAATTGTTTATAAAACAAATATAATTAACCATAAATTTTCTAAACATTGATTTAACTTTTTATAGTTAATTTTCGAAATAAATATATATAAATAAAAATTCCAAAAAATGGCTATTAAAAAAAAAAAACTTTCATTACTTTTTCATTACTGTATTTGATAAATTCTCTAAAATGATTAAAAAAAATTTCGTTATTTATGCACAGAATTACAATTTTCGAGTGAAAAATAATAAATAGAAGTTTTATTTTAGTAAATCATCCAATAATATTCGTTTCAATAACATAAAATTTCGTTCGAAATAAAACTAAAAAAAAACAATTTGTTCAGAAACTGCAATTATCAGATTGCATAGAATATTAATTGCAAATTTTTCTATTTTCATATAAAAACAAAATAGATTTTTTCTAGAGATTATTGTACTTTTTTACATACATATATGCAAATTTTTGAAACATTTTTCATATTCATTTTCCGGGGTTTACACAAAAATTAAATTTTTAGTTTTTCCAGAATTCGATATTATGAAAAGTTTACTCTCATTGCGAGATTTACAGAATTCGATATCACAAAAAAACTTTATCCATTTACATAAATTTTAATAAATACTTTAAAAAATGGTTGTAGCCTAATTGCTCTAACACAATTAATCTCGCACAATTCTTCTTAACACAATTCGTCTCGCACAGAATTGATTTACTGACTTTATTAACTTTGTTGCAATTAAAAGATTGAAGAAGAAAAATTGTGGGAGAAGAATTATCTGGTACCCAATTTAAATAATTTATGTTAAGTTCTTCTTCTCCATTGTGCTACAACTCGAAAGGAGCCTAGCCTAGCCCTTCCGAATATTGCAATTTAGACCTATACTAATTTTATATGGATTCCGAACCATAAATTTCTTTAATTTGCAGAAACATTAATTGCAGCAGGGCAATTGTTTGTTATTATTGAAAGATTTATTGTTAATCCTAATTTGTTGTTAGCCGCGACTTTTTACATTTTTCCAAATCTTAAGTTACATGTCATTGTAATTTTATAACTGGTACTCATCTAAAGCGGAGTAAACTGAGTAAAGTACGTAACGCACCACAGCTTAGTACATAATCACCAAGTCACCGCCGGTCTATTTTTAAGTTATTGAAATATTAAAAATAAATATAATATCTGCAAAGGATATGACATTTAACTAAAAAACTGGAACTAAAAAAACTAATAATTTTAAAATTTCAATTCCATTATCGAAATTTTATGTATAAAGTCTATATGTTAGATTTTTTTTTACTTTATGAAATCGTCTGAACGGACATCCTTCCACACAAAAAAACTCTCTCAAATATTTGATCCTGATAGTGTAAATTCTATTCTATTCGTCTATAAAATATACAATTATCCTCTGAATAAAACAAAAAAATGGATTTTTCATCCGCTTTTTTACTATGCCTAAAAAAAAACTTCATAAAAAATTATTTCTATTCTTTTATTTTGCATAAAGATTCTTGTTTTATGGACTAGGATATTTTTTTTTTTTTTCATTTATAAAATTATTGTATAACGATCCTTATAAATACTAATATTTTTTTTCTTGTATATGGCTGGTTATAACTTTGTTGATAAAAAGTTAACGTATAGAGCACGTTTTTCATTCACCGAAAATATGATATCACTTCTATTTTTCTTCTTTTCACTTCCTTTATGGAAAGTTTTCCTTCATATTTTTCTATATACACTGTCAATATTACCAGTACCACCCGCCTAACTATACATATTCATATTTATAGAGATTATTATTTTGTAGATTTATGGGGCAGGTATGAACATAAAAATCCTTAAAATAAAAATTTATAGTTTTTCCTTTATAGTCGTAGCATATATAAGCTAATTTCAGTATAGAAACGTGTAGTAAAAAAAATATAGATTTTTTGGGGAAATTTTTGTATAATACATATTTAGAAATTTTATAATGAAATATTGTAATCCGTGAAATATTAAGCTAGTTTTTTTTTTATTCCAAGCGGAATTTGTTGACTTGAATAAAATAGAGTAGATTATACAGAATTAAAATTATTTTAAATTTCTTGGTATTGCTCCGAAAATTCCAGTAATGAAAATCCTTAAAATCGTTAGAGAAATTGTTTGGGTTCAATAGAGTGGACAATATAGGCTAGAAAATAAAATGAATATAGCCTAATATTTATGACACGGTGCCATCAAAGTTTTAATTAGTTCGGTCTATTTAACTTAAATAAACTGAACTAATTAGAACATTACTGTTCCTCCGTCCGACTGTTCCTCCGTGGATTTATGATTTCAAGTGCCCAGAAAAATGACTATAGATTTTAGCAGTTGATAAGAATAGTCGGAGAAAAATTGTGAGAGTAGAATCAATCGGTTTCAAGTTTAGAGATTTTATGTTAGCTCTTCTTCTCCTTGGTATTCATGAGAAGCCTACGCCTCCCGAAGTCATCGAACCGCATTCATTTAATACGATGAAGTAATCCGTTTCGTTTTGAACCAATTTTTTTCGAATAATTAAGTATAATATATTCGGTAAACATTACATGGTATTAGTATTTTGTACTAGGATTAAGTTGGGTTAAAGTTTAACTTCCACGGATGCTAAGAAATATTCACGAACTATCATTGAGTTTCCATGAACACTAATGTTTCCATGAACACTAATACAAGTTCAACTTAGGTAAAATTGGATATAAATAATAAATTCGACTACAATTTTATTATTTTTATTATAGCAAATAGTGTTTTCAAAATTATTTAAATTTTATAATTAAAATTTTTTTCATAAATATAGCTAAATATTTAAATGCTGGTATATACAAATATTTGTGGATAAACTTGTAATATATCTGTTTAATACGATTCCATTTTCATACAAATTTACAAATGGGGTCGTTATTTAATCAATAAAATTTCATAAATTTAAGTTCCACAAATAAACATGTAAAAATTATAAAAATACAAACATAATTTTTTTTTTGGCAAACTAGTTTGTTTATGGTAAAAAAGGATTATTCAACAACATAAAATCTATAAAATTGAAAAATTTTACAATATTTTTTTTTATTCAGGATATTGCGGATAGTGTAACGCGTAATAAACCCATTAAAAAAAAGTTTCAGTTTTTATAGCTTTTATTGGATTAAATTAAAAAAAAAATTGTAGGTTATAATCATATTTTTTTTTTGGATTTTTTTAGTATTAAATTTATTGTTTTATATAAAAATAAATTATTTAGTTTTTTTATGTATTTGACTATTATTTCTGTTGATTTCCCAAAAAAAAAAAAAATGGTGAATATTTTTTTTCTCTATATATTCTCACCTACAGATGGCAGGAAATTTATGTACCAAATTGAATTATTATAGCTATAAAAAAAGGATTTCAAATTTTTTTTCATTTTACTTTTCAGGTGCAAAAAAAAACAATGTATGATTAAATTTTTTTTTTTGTGTGGAAAATGTAGATTTTATGAAAATTGATAAGAAATTATTTTTTAGCAATAATAAATAATAAATGAAAATTGATTAGATTCAATAAATTTTTACGTACAAAATTCTAAAATTTTTCTTTGCCTTGATTTATTAAAAATTAAACAGAATCCTAGAAATTGGAAAAAATACTACAATCAAACTGAATCCTAGAACTAAAGTGAATTATATAATCAAACTAGAATAAAAGTGAATCCTAGAAATTGGAAAAAAATAGCTGATCTTTCAAACTGAACAACTTTAATTTAATAAAATTTAGGGTAAAATAAGTTGAAAAATCAATTGGTGTTAATATATTTACTGTCTGAGCAAGTACAAACATAATTATTAATTACATAACTTTAAATAAAGTTTATTACTTACATTTCAACATAATTTTCAATACGTAGACCGATATTTTTCAAAGCCAATATTTGTTGAATCGTCTTGATTTCAATTATGATTTGATTAGAAATTATCAATGCAACAACTGCTAGTGGCCTAAGAAGGAAGTAATTACATTATAATTTTAATTGCTTTGATCAAGATATTAATTAATTTAGAAATTTTATAGAAATTTCAAAATATTTTAGATAATTTCTGATTTTAATTACTAAACAATTTTATGTTTTTTTGTCTTTTCTTTGGAAAAATATGGCACTTAAACACCATATTTGATGTTTTCTTTGGAAAATATGGCACTTAATACACTCCCTACTGAATTATTATGACACGTTTCTTTATACGAAATAAAAACTTATGGAGTTTTGGAAAATTTGGAGATTGGACTATTATAATATAGAAAAATATAGTTATAATGTTTTTGGAATTTAGCCAATGAATTAATCACTCAAAGTACAGGACCTTATTTCACCAATAATTTAGATTAAATCGTTTATTACGTTGTAGTACTATAGTATTAAATTCTGATTCATTTCATATAAATGTAGATACATAGATCTGATTCAACCATCAAACCAGAACCAAAACCCAAAATTGTGTACTAAAAAATTATCAGATTAAATATTAACATGACAAAAATACTTTACAAATTATGAGACAAAAACGTTTTTTAATTATAAAAATTTTTAAAAAATTACCGCGTTTAACATAAAATATAGAAAATAAAATTAATTTTCGAAATTTTAATTATTATTAAAATAAAATTTTCTTATAATAATTACAATTCTACATAATATCTACACAAAAATAAAACTAATCGATTATACACCAAAAACCAAATCTATGTATATCTACATTTATGTGAAATGAAATTTTATCCCCCAGGTATCACGTACTAATATTATATCACAAAACTTCAAATTCCTTTTTCAAGATTGTATAAATAAAATTTTCGGGACAACAAAAAACATAACCAAAAAAAAAAAAAGGAAGAAAAATAAACTATTCTTTTGAAATACGGATGTAAAGTCTAGGAAATTGTTATACATATATATCTAATTTACCTTGTTCAACTAACAAAAAATCCTTTTTTTTTGTTTTTTGCTTGGAAAATGTAGCTAACTTGTTATTTTTGAAAAAATACAATTTCATTGAAAATATCTTAAAAGTGTTTGAAGATATGAGAATGTTGTTTTTTCAATTTTTTTTGTGTTGCAAAATTTTCTAACTACATTTATTTAATGTTTTCTTACGTGACCATTTTCTTTAATCAGATATTTTATTTTAATCCTTCGAAGAGTAAAGTGCATCATATTTTTATTTTAGCTTAGTTTTATAAAAAAAATGTTAAGAGTTTTGAATAAATAGAAAACTTTAAAATTATTGTATATTTAAAAAAAAAAATATTGTTTACGTTTTTTCCCCCAAAAAACAAAAAAAGGATATTTTAACGAAATTAAATTTTTCTTATTGTAAAAAAAAAAAATAGGATTTTAAGAAATTAAACTTTTTATTGGAAAAATTATATCAATTTTTTTTTTAGTTATTACACTGATTTCGAAAAAGAATTTTAAAAATTCTACGATTTTTTGTAATTTTCAAATTTATGAGAAAAAATCTATTTAGTCAACTTTAACATTTAACCAATCGAAAAAGAAAATTCCATAAAAAACTATATATTTTTTAGTTCAACTATAAAACTGATTTGTTATTTTGTCATCACGATTACCACCTCAAAAGATTAATGATGTACATATAATCGTGACATTAAAATATCCTTACAATTTTATCGTCCTGTTATAAAAACTTTCAATTTTTTCTAAACTAAACTGTGCACAAAATAAAAAATAATTGAAATATATATAAAAAAAAAAATTAGATTCAACATAAAAAACTGAAATTTTTTTTAAAACGAATTTACTGAGTGGAAAAAAAAAATTAAACTCATTTTGTATAAGTGAAAAACTGTAAGGATCAAAGTGAATAATGGTTTTTAAAAAGAAGATATTTGTTTTTCTGTTAAAGTATTTAATAAAGAAATTTTCATTTATTTTCAGTTATAAATTAGTTCGGATTGAAAATTTTTTTGATAAATTTTCAACCAGAAAGAAATATAAATTTAAGAAGGAAAAAAATAAACTAAAATTTTTTAAAATTTAAAATTAAAATTCTCTAAAGATTTTTAATCAAAATAAAATATTTTAGAAATTTCAAAAATTCATTACTTTCAAAATCAATTAAGTCAATCCATTTTTTTTTTTTTATGAAAGTATCTTAAGTCAAATTTTATGAATGCATTTAAGTTACAAGAAAAAATTTTTGTATGTTTCTAAATATAAATAATAAAAAACTTTTCAAATTTTGTATTCATAACGTATAAATAGAACCATCTAATATATGTATATAAATATATATTAAAATTTAAAATCCTATAAAATTAACACATCATTTTGTAAATTGAATGAACTCGCAAGTCAATTTGTGCCGCAAATGTGCTTACAATACCAAAATAATACAAATAAATTGACTAACCTAAACTAAAAGTCCATATGTCCAACTAAAAACCAGCTTTTAAGAATACCATATTATATGTATTTTATGGATATCGTATCAAAAAAAATAATAATAATATTTATAGATACATTTATGTATAAAATATAGAAAAAGATATTTATTTATTCCTGATTAAGAGAAAAAGGTCGTAAAAATGAACCTAAAATTGATTATTCCAAACATAACACATTAAATCCCATTGGTGTATAAAAACTTTTTTTTTTATATTACGGTATAGAAGTTACGTATACGTAAGTCCAGAAATAATAATATACTTTAATACTAAACTCATATGAAGGAGGCTCTCCTCTATTTTAAAAAGAAAATGGAATCATTTTATATGCAAAACGTTTCAATTTTCATATTCATATAATGAAAAATATACAAAATATAAATATAAAAGATAGTAAATTATATATTTTTTTTTTTGGATAATATCTCTGTTCTGTGTAAATATCCTTTATCCTTTTATTTTAAATATTCGTATAATAGAAAATATTAATGCATAAAATAACTTTACAGAAAATGAGAAAAAAAAAGGGTAATTCATTTATGTTATATATGTGTGTATATGGAAAATATTTAAATTAAATGAAAATTGATTGGATAGGATACTTCGATTGGATTAAATTAATTGGAACTTTATTGATAGATAATTTTTTTTTTAAGAAATTTTTGTTATTTTAGAAAATCTGTTAGGAATTTTAAATTGATTTTCATGTTAAGATATTGTTAATTTTAGGTATAAATTATAAAGCTTAGATATCAATTTTCATATTCTATAGTCTTAAATTATAGATGAGAATTAATTGTGCTCTGAAATTACTAATTTTTCGATAAATTAAAATGCATTTAGTAGAAAGAATTATTTGGGAGACAGAATTTTTTCCTAATCGCTCCTATTCACATTTAATTATCCTTAAACTTTGGCAGTTGTACAAGGATAATTAAGAAATTATTCATACTGTCTTTAAATATTCCTTCAGTTTAAATATTCGCTGTTTTTAAATATTACAAATATTTACTTAATTTTTTCATCATCTAAACGCAGACATTCTTCCTAATCTATTCTATTCACAATCATTATCCTTAAAATTTTGCTGTCATTATTCTTAAAATTTCGCTGAATTGTACAACAAACATTAAGCACTACTTAATTCATACAGTACATCTTATCAAAGATGTTTTTTATTATTTATCAATTCATACTCATTGTCTATAAAATTTCACCGAGTTGAACAAGGAACACTAAAGACTTTCTTTTATCAAAAATACGTGGTACGGAAATAAGTTCCAATTACAATTTTACAAATTGCTACTAAATCTTTTAATCATCTCAAACCTAACAAAGAATTCCCACTATGATTAATAAAACTAAGAAATTGTAATTAATTTCTTTTAATTTATTACACTTTAGAATGAAAATTTTTTACTCATCTCAAGCATTGTAAACATTTCAAAAATGAAAATTATTAATCTTACAAATATAAATTATATATCAAATTATACACAAATTTTCTTTATTTCACAAGTATTTTCATTAATTTCTTTATTTCGAAAAATAAACATAAATAAATATTTCTTTTGTGATAATATAAATTTTAATTCCTCTTAAAAATCTTCCCCAACCATAATTTAATTAATTAACTAAAATCCTATAAATCCGATACAAAAATTTTAATGATCCGATAAAATTTTCAATAACTAAAATACAATTTTTAATTTTACTATAAACAAGCACTCAAAATAAATTTCTTTAAAATCATATTTAAATCTATTTTATATATATAAATATTTATATTTTTCACCGGAAAAATTTCACCTTTTTTATATGGTGCACAATATTATATCGAAAAAAATAAATCTCTTTGCGCAATATCAGTTTGCTCAATTGCAGCATATCCGAAATTTACGAAATTCGAAATTCAATTTTTATTTGTAATATGGATTAAAAAAAAAAAAAAAAAACTGAAAATAGATATTTTCAATATGAACACAAATATATTTTTCATTTTAGTAGTCGTCGGATTTTCGAATGATTTAGATAATTTTCTGGCCATTAAAATTGTCTAGTTTGCGCGACGCATTTAGAAAAATTTAATTTAAATATTATATTATATTATATTTTCATTTAAAGTATACACCTAAATATTTTTTTTTTTTTTCACCTTAAAAAAAAGTGTTTTATATTAATAATTTATCTTAAAGATTGTTTTCTAAATCAGTCAATCTGTGATTTAATAGCTCAAGAATGTTGTATATTAAATTCTTTCAATATTACATAGTGATAACAAATTTAAATTAAAGAATACCAAAAAAAAAATAACAAAATAAACTCTTTTTTGAAAAATGAACTTAATTTTCATTTAATTGTAATACATAGGAAAATTTTATTTTATTTTTTTTTTTTTTTGTTAAATATAGAATCATAAAAACATTTTATAAAAATAGAATTTTTTGTGAAAATGAGAAAAGAACCCGAAAAAAAAAAATTGAAAAAAAAAAATCTAATATACTGAAAGAAAATTCAACTAGAAAAAATTAAGACCAAGGAAGTACACGATGCGGTCAAATCTAAATTCATTTTTGTTGGCAAAAATCATTTCTCATAAAAAAAAAAATTTTTTTCAAATCAAAAATATAATACATATTAGAAATTAAGAAAACTTATTTTATATTTTCATTGATAATTTTCTAATAAATGAATAAACATTAAATAAAAATTAAGTATAATTTATGCTTTTGAAAAAAAATGAATAATTTTCTCGGTATAACTACCGGCAACACCCGTGAATAATCAATCACAAAAATGTAAAAATTATAAAAAAAAAAAATTTTACAGATTAATTTTTATTAAATAAAAGAAAAACCACTTTTTAATATTTATGAATTTCACCAAAAATATAATAATAATTAAAGTCTGGTACACACAGACGGACAGTGTAATTATTTTGGATTGATTTTCATATTAACAAAAAAAAATTTATTACATATGAAAATTTAATTTAATTTTTTTGTTTTCGAAAATATTTTTCAAATTTAATTTCGAATTGGACTAGACGCCGCTGAATCGTGTCAATCAATATAAAATTTAGTTATATTGAAATACCGGTGACGTCAACTTTTGAATTTAAGCCAAAAATATCAAAAAAAAAAAGCCCAGAAATATTTTACCCTCTCTCAGTTGTCCTATATAAACATAATTAAAATAATTAAAAACTTTTAATAATAATAATTTTTATGTTTTCTATGTTTTTAAAATTAATAATTTTTTTTTTTTTTTTTTGGTAAATTGGTGTCACAATAAAAATGCAAATTATTTTTTTAAAATTATGTTTAAATTATGCGAGTGAATTTTAATGTTTTATTATTAGTGATTTAAATTTAAAAATATATATTTAAAAAAAAAAAAAAGTATGTTATGTATGATTTTTGTGCAAAATTAATAATATAAAAATAAATATTTATATCTAATTAAAAATTAATTAAAATAAGTCTGATAATTAATATTTAAAAAAAAAAAAAAATCAATATGTCATCAAATCGAAAACCTCCAGGCAGTATAAATAAAATACGTGAATTTGAATTGGAAAAGGTAAATATACAATTTGTAATTTAAGCATTGGAAATGTAAATTTAAAATTTATGTTGAATAAATAAATTGTTGAAAATGTTTTTCGTGAATTAAAATTAACAAGAAATTCTGGTACTAAACTCGCTTTTAGATCTCTCTTAATCGACAAAATGAGTCCAATATCCATTGTAGTTCTTTGTTAACAATCCTTTATTGTTTGACAACAGTTTGGAAAAGCTTTAAATAATTATAATCTAAAGGTTAAATAAAGTTACTTCAAATTTTGAGTAAATAACTTGAATATATTAATACCGCAAACGATGATATTTATTAATTTTTATCAGCATTCACGGAAAAGCAGTAACACTAATTTCGGCTCAATTCTTATAATTTTATCTAAAAACTTAATCCTACATCCGAGTTAAATAATTTTAAAATATTTCCAAAAACTATTTTGTTGAATAAATTAATTGAAATAAAATAAATATCATGTTTTGGTCCAGTTTTCATGATTCTATTTCAAATACAAAAAAAAAAACAAAAATCTGTGGAAATTTGCCAAAAAACATGATATCTACATTTTTTGACATATTGAGATAACGTTTGATTTCAAAATCTTTAAATTAACCAATATCACGTTTTGGCAAATTTCCACAGAATTAGAGGGCAAATAAATTATGTTGTATCAGACATGTTCACCTTTTAACATATTTCTATACCTAGTAGTAATTTTGTAACAACCACTCAATTAAGCGCCATCATGCTCAAAAATAAATATATTCATGTGACGAAATTGCACATAAATATTTGAAAGAATAATCAATTTACTTTAATCGGAAGTCAATTTATTTTGACTGGAACCCATATAAAATGACAAAGTCCAAATTGCAATATAGATGTCGTTTAGTACATTGTTCCAGGATGGTATCCATATGAACCATACCATAAAAAATCGTAATTTAGTTAAATTTGCCTGTTTTCTAGCAATCAAATTGATCTATAATTCAATTATATTTATATTTTTGATTAAAATTACTTTTTCAAAAATGATATTTCCCCAAGAATACATTTTTTTAATGTGTTTATTTTCCGGAAAGTATGATCTGCGACTGGAAATAAATATATTGTTAAAAAATATAAAAGTTTATATATTTTTTTCAATACAGAATATTATAAGCAAATCCAAAAATTTTGTGTTCTGAAATTTCATGTAAATAAACACATTCAATTATTAGTCAGAAACATGTGCCACAATAAAAAATGACTAGACTAGATTGATCTTTCTCCTTCAGTATTCATTGTAGTCTGAGATGGAAATGAATCATTAGCATTACAAAAATTTATATTTTACATGATTACTTAAAATCTCTTCCTGCAATACGCAATATGAATCACTTATAAATTTATTCTAAATAATTTCTCAGGAATTTTCCAATTTTCAATTTGTTGACTGTTTTAATAAAAATAGATCTAAAATTAACTTTTTCATATTAGGGGAAAAGATCTTTTTCTATAAATTTTATATGTAAACAAAAATATTATATATTTTGACGACATAAAGAATATAAATACAATTTTAAAGAAAACAAGATTGTAATTTCTATTAATTTCTAGAGAAGATCAATAATCTTCCGGGAGCAATAATGCTCCCGGAAGAATTTATTAACACATTGACTCGAACGGTAATTTTGTTGACCTTTCCGTTGAAAATGTGAAATTTATACAAATTATTTTTATATTTATAATTTATTTCCTTATATATACAATTTGGCACTTTCCCTAGAATGAGAATGAATCTGTAAGATCACTCAATTAAGACGCTAATTTAGATTTTAAATCTTATACTTTTTTGATTTCATAAATTACAAAAAACAATATTTTTTTCCAATAAAATTTAAAAACCCTAAACAAAGAATCTTAGTCAAAGCCTATGTGAAGCATCTTCACAAAGCTTACGCAAAGCCTGTGCAAAAAATCTTTAGAAAGCTTTCTAATGAATGCAAGCAGTGGTCAATCGACCACAAAAAAATCTTGCAAGCAATACTGTGAAACTAATACAAAGAAATTTTGGAGAAAAAGAGCTAGAAAACGTACCAAGGTAAGAGCACTTTTCTAATAATTGGACAGGATAACAGCATTATTTTCATGCTTTAATTAATAGATTCAATTAAAAACTGTCTATCTGTTGTTTTAATATAGTATGAATCAGACAGTAAATTTCTTATTGTCGGTACCTGGGGACCAACATAGCCTAAACGAAAAGCGACCGACATACCACTTAATGTGTTAAACGACATTATCAAAAGTGCTTTTTTAATTATTTACTCTATTATGTATTAATTATTTTTGTCTAATAAATTGATTATTTTTGTGATAGAACCATGAACACTGGACCAAAATATTTATTAGTTTATTGTATAAAAATGGTGTTGAAAATTTGTAGGCCCATACCCCATACGGTCTTCTGAGATAGTCTATTATTATTCAGATAAAACTAAAAATTAATCTGATAACTTATGGGACAATATCTGCCGAATAACTTATCTATTCCGAAAATAATTTAAGCTAATAAAATATTACTGAACATCATATCATTTCAAAATAATTTTAACAAGTTACGAGTATTTCTGTACAACAATTTTTATTATATCAATATTATTTTAGTGGACATGAACGTACAAAATAAATTGTATATCAAATAAACCAAAAAAAAATGAGAATGAACCTCCTGTAAAAAAAAATAATATTATTACAATTTTTTTCATTTATACAGATAACTTTATCAGATGAATTTGATATTTTACAAATAGTTGGTGAAGGATGGTTTGGTAAAATACTTTTAGTTGAACATCGTGCTACCGATACTGAAATGGTATTAAAAGCATTACCTAAACCATATGTATCGTTAAGGGATTTTTACAGAGAATTTCATTATGGTTTACATTTGGGCGTTCATAAAAATATTGTAACAACTTATGATGTTGCATTTGAAACAGCTGGATTTTATGTTTTCACACAAGAATATGCACTTTTAGGTATATATAGAATAAAGATTTTTTTATCACATAATTCCCTTAAGAATTATATATATGCATGACAAAATTTTAATCAATCTTTTATATTCGACATAAATAGGTGATTTAACGTCAAATGTATCTGATAGTGGTATTGGTGAATTACATAGTAAGAAAGTTGCTAAACAAATTGCATCTGCATTAGATTATATGCATTCAAAGTAAATAAAATTTAATATTTTAAAATAATTTTTTTTTTTTCTTAAAAAAATAAATAATTATTTTATTTTTAGAGACATTGTTCATCGAGATGTTAAATTAGATAATGTATTAATTTATAAATCAGATTTTTCACGTGTTAAATTATGTGATTTTGGTGAATCATATAAAACTGGTACTATTGTTGAAAGACGAAATGAATGGTTACCATATAGTCCACCAGAAGTATTACAAATTAAACCTGAAGGAACATATCCGTAAGTCAAATTTAATTATTATTATTTTTTTTTTGGTTAAATTTCTTATATAATTTATTTCAAATTTTCCAGAGCTCTTCCCAGTCATGATGTTTGGCAATTTGCAATTGTTATTTTTGTATGTTTAACTGGTTGTTTGCCATGGCAAAAAGCTGCTTCTGATGATCCACGATATGCTAGATATTTAGCATGGCAGGGTGTTAATATGATGATACCATTACGTCGTACACCAAAATTATTTAAATTATTAACTGGTAAAGGTTCACGTATGTTTCGTAAATTTTTAGAACCAAGACCAGATCGTCGACCTAAAAATCTATCAGAATTATCACGTTTTTTAGATGACCGATGGTTAGCTAAAGGTGCTGAAAAAGATATGGCTGAATATGAACCAGATGAATTATGTCCATCTATGTATTCATTTCATAGTAGTCCAGAGGAAAAAAATCGTGTATTATGGTCATTGGCAGAGCATGGTATCGAAACAACAGTTGATAGGAAAGCAAAAAAAAATCGTATTAAAGATTGGATAGAATCATCCGTAATTTTTGAAGATGAAGAAGTAAACTTTCATTTAAATTTGTATTAAATAAAACTTTAATACGAAAAAATGTTTTTTTTTTTAATTGTGTAGGAAGAAGATTCTGGTAGTGCCTCAGCATCACCGTCATCGTCAATATCACGAGAACCAGTTCCCGGTCATATTTCATCTGTTCGTGCTTTATCAACAAAAGAAACTCAAACAGTTGCTGGACTTCAAAAAATTAATACAACAATTAAAGATGCTGCTAATAAACATTTTGATCCACGAACAGGTGTTGTTCAACAGGGACCAAGTGAAATGGGTACAATTTATCGTAATCAAAGTTTAAATTCAATAGCAACAACAATTGAAGCTGGTAGTCCTGGTAATGGACGAAATAGTAGTTTAAATAGCAGTCTAATAACATTGGGTAGTCGAAATAATTTAATTCTGAGTGAAGGTCAACCATATAATTCAGATATGAGTTTAGTATTAAATAATATTATGGATGATGTACCAAGAAATAATGAATTAATTGGATCATCAAGGGTAAATCAAGTAAATGCACGTCACAAAATTATACCTGTATCTAACCATATAAATAGTAATGATAATATTAATATTAGTAATAATAATTTGTATAGTAATATACAAAATTCAGCATTAATGCTAAAAAATAACTTACAAACATTTTCAAACACAAATTTAACAACAGAAACAAATCATAATTATAATAATGACACTGTAAATAATACTAACAATCAAAATAATAGTAATAGAAAAGGTTCTAAATCATTGCAACGAACAAAATCTGATTCAATTAAAAAAGTTATGCTTCAAAATAATAATAATTTTTTAAATGATAATTTTAATTTTTATGCTTCAACGTCGTCAATTAATATAATTAATAACAATATCAACAACAGCAACAATCGCAGCAACAATAATATAAATAATATTAGTAATAATAATAATAACATTAATGGTAGTACAACACGTATTGGATTATTAAGTGCTTTTCAATCGATTGCTCCAATTTCGGTTCCAGAAGCCAACCAGAATAGGCAGTCACAGTTTCAAAGTGAACAGAGTAACCAACACCAATCCATCTCTAGTACGACAGCTAACAAAATGATGATACAAGATATAAAAATTGGCAGCCATCAAAATAAACGAATAGGATCACCAGTTTTTAATAATCGTAACACAATATTACAAAATGAACAATATAATGGAAAAACACGAAATGAATTAAGTCGCAGCCAAGGAAATTTATTAGATTCATTAAATTTTAATAGAAATAATAATAGTGGTAAATTTATGTTAAGTTTACCAAAACAAATTGATGAATCTAATCAAACAATTACTATGAAAGACACCCCATATGATCGAATAAAAAAATGAATATATTGTAAAAAATATATAATCTACATATATAATTTTAAATCAAGAAAACATCTATAAATTATTTTTGAAATATAATTGTAAATAAGAAAATATTATGATTAAAAGATTGAAATATTTTATTTATTTATCAATATCATAAAAAAAAAACTTTTAAATTATTTAAAAATTAATAGAATTATGGTAGTTATGCTAAAATGATACCTACTTAATTTGGTGTTATCGACTTAATTCTAAATTAGTTGGATTCAAGCACTCTACCATTAGGTCATTGAGTAATCGCAGTTCATGACTAAATTACAGTTCAATATCTTTACTTAATTAAATTAAATTCAAAAAAAAAATGCAGAACGAAAGTCTCAAAAATTGAAAATATTAGGCATTTGGCATACTAATGTCGGTATGCTCAACTATTTAAAAGGAGTTTTAATAATTTAAATGCGCTGTTAGTGAAATTTCGTATGCTTTCTCCTAAAGAGATTTTTAAATTGCTTAAAAGGAGTTATTAAACTAAAAGGAATTTATGAAAAAAAAATAGATTGTTGAAGTTTTCACAATTTATTTTAATAATTAAGATGTTTTGTTTAAGACTCATTTAAATTAAAAAATTGTTTTTTTTTAAATACATATTATTAAATAAATACATGAATAATAATAATTTTAACATAGATCATTGATTATTTATGTAAATATAAAATAGAGTTAAAAGTTATGTAGAATAATAGATAAAATAGGTAAAATTGGGATGTTATTTTAATTTTTATAATTGTTTTAAATTTTCATAAATATTTTGTAAACTAGAACTTTCATATGAATAAATTTCAAATTTCAAAACTAACATACAACGTTTGAAAAATATATATATAAAACAAATATTTCATATTTCGGTATTTACCATCCTTAATTCTCATTTTAACTAAATCACTCTATAATTTGTGATGAGCATACGAAATTTTTAACAGACTTGTCAAATTTTAAAACTACTGAATTTCAAACACAAAATGAGCCATAAAAATTGTAATTAAATTTAAAAAAAACAAAATTTTAATCGCAAAAATATCAAAATATTAATTTGCATATATTTAGGTGCTTGCTAAGTTCATTTAAGAACGACACCGAAGTATATGCAATTCGAAAAAACTTTTTTCAATATTTCATATTTTGAATGAAATAAAAAAATTTCTTAAAAATTACTACAGCAAGCATTACTGTTTCAACTGATCAACAGAATTACTGTTCCAAAAGCGAAGATCGTATGTAAGAAAATATACCATTACCAAATCATTCTTCTTGTCACAGTAAATGACACTGTAATTTTCCTGAAAATCGCTAAATAAAAATTGTGACAAAATCAATTGCATTGCCCATATTAATATTACGATAACTAAAAGATTAAAGAGAAATTCTACAAATCGTTCGTGTCGTCGCCCCCAGTTGTACTGGGGAAATTATAATGCCCAAATTTTGTAGTGCAATGAATGCAATGATTGTGTTACGACCATATTCCGGCTTATTTCAGAATATTTAATAATTTTTGCTCCATAAATAGGAACTTCGATTATTCAGTGACTATTTTTACTATTAAACTAATAACTAAAACCTGTGCTACAAAAAATTCTTCCACATTTAAGAAATTCTTTCTTAATGGTTCAAGAAAGTTTGTATTTAAGCAATAAACACACTTTTTAATAATAATTCATGATTCAATTTCATAAACTAAAATATTAAGCACATCCTTTTAATGTACACGTATTTTCAAAATGTTAAATAAAAAAAATTAAATCTTTTGTCTTTAAATAAAAACTTTATTTGAAGTCCATTTTACTTGAGTGGAATAAATCTAGAACTGTGTGTAGCACCAATACCTGGCCTACCGTGTTTAACTGGCTTGTACGATAGTGAAAATTCTCCCAAATAATGTCCAATCATTTCTGGTTTAATTTCAACCTAAAAGAAATTTTAACAATATAAATAAATTAGTTAGATGCACCAAAAATTAATATCAAATAATTATTCCTTACTTGATTGAATGTTTTGCCATTGTAAATACCAATAATTGAACCAACCATTTCTGGTACAACAATCATATTTCTTAAATGAGTTTTAACAATAGCTGGTTTCTCACTTGGTGGTGCTTCCTTTTTGGCTTTTCTTAATTTTTTGATTAATGCCATTGGTTTACGTTTAAGTCCGCGAGAAACACGTCTACGTGCTCTACTATGCATCAATTCAACCAATTGGTCACTGTAAAAGAACAACTTATTGAAATATAAAATTACAAAAAAAATTTAATAACTTACTTTGGCATATCCAGGAGTTGATCCAAATCAACACCACGGTAGGTGAATTTCCTGAATGCACGCTTCTTTTTAAGAGTTTCATCAACCTGGAAAATTTCAATCCAAAAAGAAAACAAATGTCAAAATTTTTATTAATTTACTTTCACAAATTAATTTTCCATTAAAAATTAAAAATTCTTTACAGCACGTTTACATAAATTTATCAGTGAATTAATGTTAATATTTTTAAATTATTTACAACAAGGATGATAATAATAAATTAAGAATTATTAATTATAATATTACCTCTGCCATCTTAACTATTTGCAGGTTAAAAAACGAAAAGACAATTTCCGGTTAGACGCCACCAAACGTCAACGTCAATAAACTAAAACTGAATCGGTTAACAAAAATAAACATTTTATTTTCTGTAAGTTGTTGGTACTGCTAAAAAAAGCGGTAAATTTAATTTTCATTTATTACAAATATAAATTAATTAAACTATATTTATTTTTGTTAATCATTTGTTGAATTTTGTGCATATTATTAAATTGAATTTATAAAGAAGCTTAAAATAATAGAAATTTATGCAACCGACTGTCAAATTGACCCGGTCCGATGTTAAACTAACCTCTTCAAAAAATGAAACAAATGACAATTGAAAAACAATAAAAACAGCTGTCAACTATATATATATGTTCGTAGATTTGTATTTTCAATGTCAATATTATGTTTTTATTTCTGTTTTGCTGACGTTTTCGTATTTACCTGTGAAATTTAGCCACTTTGTCAATTTTTGCAATAAGAATAGTTAAATTATAATTAACATTAAACTATGTGGTTTTCAAAAATACCACTTGGCTAATTAAAAAATTATTATTTTTCGTTTTCAATTATATGTGATTTTATGCATTTGATTTTTTTTGCTAAAAATTTATACTAGGGTTTACTCTTTTCCGGGATTAAGTTATCTATTTAAATTTCAATATGATTTCAAATTTAGGTCATGTTATGACCTTAGCTAATTCAATTATTGGTGTTGGTATTTTAGCAATGCCTTTTTGCTTTCAAAAGGTAAATAATCTTCTTATTTTAAAAAAAATCTTAATAGTCATAAAATATCATTTTCAGTGCGGTATTATACTTTCGATATTTTTGCTAGTCTTAAATTATTTAATAACAAGGATCTCCTGTCATTACCTCATCAAAACATCACTAATAACAAGGAGGAAAAGTATTGAATTTCTAGGTAAAACAAAATAATTTAAATCAATTAGCAAATTTTTTAAACAAAATTATATTTTTAGCCTTTCATGCATTTGGTTCATCAGGAAAATTAATGGTTGAACTTTGTATAATTGGTTATTTACTAGGAACATGTATTGCATATTTTGTTTTAGTTGGTGATTTAGGACCACAAATTGTCGCAAAATTATTAGATATTAATCAAGATGATAATTTACGTACATGGGTTATGATTATTGTCACAATACTTTGTATAATACCATTAGGAATGTTAAAAAATGTTGATAGTTTATCAGTAGTTTGTACAGCATCAATTGGTTTTTATTTTTGTTTAGTTTTAAAAGTAATTGCTGAATCAGAATTTCATATTATGGCAAATGATTGGATGGATCATGTTGCATATTGGCAACCATCTGGAATTTTACAATGTTTACCAATATTTAGTATGGCTTTATCTTGTCAGATGTAAGTAAAAATTAATTGTAATAATCAAGGAATATATCATATTAATATTGTAATATATTTCTTTATTACTTTAATACTCAACAACTACTGATTCGATTTTCAACACTAGAATCTTTGTTTCTTTAGTTTGAACAAATATGTATTGTAAACGCGAGTAAATTCATAGGAAAAAAATTATTTTAAATATTTTTCATTTTAGGCAATTATTTGAAGTATTCGAAACTATTCCGAATCAGTCTTTGGATAAAATGAATGCTATTGTTAGGAATTCAACACGTATTTGTACATGTGTTTATATTTTAGTTGGAGTTTTTGGTTATATTGCATTTTGTACTCAAACTTTTTCAGGTAAAATTTTTCAAATATAAAATATATACTAAATGTTTAATCTTTTTTTTTTTAAATTCTCAGGAAATATTTTAGTCAATTTCTCACAATCTTTGGGAAGTGATGCTATTAAAATTGGTTTTGTATTATCAGTAGCATTTAGTTTTCCATTAGTAATATTTCCATGTCGAGCTACTATTTTTTCATTGCTTTATAGAAAGGTTAGTTGTTAATATTAATTTTAATTTCTTTTTTTCGAATTATAAAGTTTTATTTTTCAGGGACATATTGAAGCATGTCCAGGATATATTTCTGATTATCAGTTTAAAAGCATTACTTTATTTATAGTTTTGTTATCTTTATGTTTGGGTTTATTAATACCCAGTATTGAAATAGTTATGGGTTTGATGGGATCAACAATTGGTGTTGCTATTTGTATAATGTTTCCTGCATCATGTTTTTTGCAGATCTCTAAAAGAGAATCATCGGAAAAAAGTTTAGCACATGTAAATATACAAAATATTAATAAACCAATAAACCGCGTTTTTTTATATTTATAATTTAAGTAATTATTATTTAAGATGATTTAATTATTTTTTTTAGATTATCTTAATTGGAGGTTTCTGTCTTATGATTCTTGGTACATACGCTAATTTAAATGCAATCGATGAGAAAAATTCTGGTGTATTACCTAAACATGATCAACATAATTTTGAGTTTCCTAAGCATATTGAAAATTCTAAAATAATTGATAATATTTCCGAAAATATACAAAAAATTTCAAAACCTGAATTACCTATAAGAAAACAATCTAATTTTAAATTTAAATCACCTCCAGATATTAAAAATATAAAAGATAAAATTAATCAAGATATTAATGCCTTTAAAAATAAACAAAACGAGCTTAATAAAAATTATAATAATAATAATGATAATGTAAATATTGCAACAAAACCAAAAATAACTTCTACTAATAAAATAGAACCACCTAAAGTAAATGTTATACCTGATATAAATTTAAATACTTACAATAATGAAAATAAAAATTTTAATAATAGTAGTAATAATAATAATCAAAATAATATGATTAATAAAGAAGCTATTGCAAAGAAAGATGAAATCGCTGCAGAAGAAGCAGCTAAAGAAGCTGCTAAAGCTAAAGTTTTACAAAATGCTGAAAGTGAATTGAAAAAAACAAAAGAAATGTTAGAGAAAAAAGTTGATGAACTAAAATTGGAATTAGCTAAACAAAATCAAGAAACACAAAATATGGTTGTTGCTAAATTGGATGATATTGTTGATAAAGTTGAACAAATTGAACGAGAAGTTCATGAAGTTAGTGATGATCAAAAATTACATAACGATAATAAATTACATGGAAAAAATTTAAGTGTTAAATATGACAGTTTACCTCAAAAACCAAAGGATACACAAAATATTAATAAAGAAAATGTTATTGGAAATATTTTATCTAAAACAACAATAATCAATGAAACAGCAGAAAATCATAAAGAATCAATTATTACCAATAAAGAAAATAAATCAAAAGAGAATAAATCGATACCGTATGAACCATTATCTTATAAAACGGGAGAAATTTTAAGTAAAAATCATAAAATTCAAAATAATCGAGCAGCTTTACCATTGCCGCTATTAATAAATTCGTCGAAAGTCAAAGATGATATAAATGTCAATATTATTACGCTGAATCCAATAGAATCCAAAAAAATTGTAATAACTGATAAAATTATAGATAATAATAAAATTGATGAAATAAAGCATAAAGCTGAGGAAAAGGAAAAAGAAAAAGAAAATATTGAAGCTATTCGTCGTGATATTTTATCAGCTCGCAATGATGATGAAACTAGAACTCCGTCTAACCATAATATTGAATCGAATATTAGAGCAAAAAGAGATTTAAATGATAAACATTTTAGTATAAATAATGAGTTAGTAAAAAAATATGAAAATTGTATGCCTAATTGTTTAAAAGAGATTAAAAGTTCATCTTTGTTGCCACGACAAAATGTTGTTGATATAAAATTTACTGGACGAGATTTAAAATCAATTAAAACAAAATCACTTTCATTACTTTCAAATAAAGAAGAAGCACTATAAAATTCCTAATTTGTATTTTATAAATAAATACGATGACAAAATATTTGTAAAATAGTCAATAAACTCTTACAGGTTAAATTTATAAAATTATTTTCAATTGTAGTGGAAGTTTATTTACAGAAATATGGTATGATTTGTATATATAGCAATATTTTATATAAGTAACGTTGAATCAAGATTTTCTATATTTATATACTATTTATATTGAATTTTAATTAACATATGGACTAAATAATGTTTTCTTTTTATGTAAATTTTCCATTACATATAATGAACAAAAAGCTATAAAATGGATTTTTTCTAAATTAATTAGTCATTAAAAACTATATAATTTTAATTTAATTTATTTGTTATAAATAAATATCTATAATTGTATATATTGATATTTAATTTTTAATTGCATACTATTTATAATAATATTTTTAAAATTTCTTGAATTTATAATTTATTATTTTGTTTTTTTTTTTGCATTTACGAAAAACTGTGTACAAATTTTCTGATATAACTCCAAACACAATTTACTATAAATATAGCGATAGACTATTTTCCTATAAAAATGTAATTACATATTTATATAAATAAATATATTGTAAAATATTTTTAAGATTATGTACTTTGAGTTGGTATGACGAGACTGTAAAATTTTTAATGCATTTAATAAATTAATTTAACACAATGGACAACATAATTTTATTTCTGTACCTTTTTTTACATTACATAAATATTAAATTCTTCGTTTATTAATATTTATATAAAAATATATATATTACCTATGTAATTATCACTGATGAATTTTTTTTATAAACTTTATTTGATTACAAAAAAAAAATTTCTAATATTTTTCAAATAGAAAACCATGCTTAATTTATCAAAATATCTAAATAAATTTTTTTTTAATCTTTCATAGATTTTAAAAACACTAACATTTTGAAAAACCAGTTAAAAATTCTATCTCGGTTCTTCTTTTTCAAGTTTGGTTTCAAAATTATGTTTTAAATTTCCTCTTTTTAGATTCAAACTTCAAATTTTATTTAAAAAAAAAAAAACATATATTTACCATTGCTTATATTTGCAATTAAAAACATAAAAAAATGTCCCACGGAAATGTAAAAATCTAAATTATTATATTATGTAATATTTTTTTTTAATATAATAAATAATTTTCAGATATTTGGCTACCAATCGAAATCCAATCAAAATATAAATTATCAACATATTAAAATTAATAAGGCAGAACTATATCCGCATCATAGAAAAACAGAATATTATCATGAACCATTTCCACAGCTTCAAAATCAAACACATGAAGCTGAACATCCAAGAAATAAATTATTAATAATTGATAATATTCAACAACAATCATCATCTTATCGAGATTATCGTATTTCACCACCAACCTCGTCTGAAACACGAATTACGCGTGATAGTTATTTTTCTTGAAATTGATTTATTTCATAATAAAAGAAAAATATAGATTTATTAAATATTAATGTAAATATATAATTGTTTATCTCAAAAAAATATTAATGTAATTAATAAAAATGTTGAAAGACAATAATTTTTTTCTTAAAAATAAAATGCTTTTTTTCTGTATTTAAAAAGAAATAAAATAAATTATAATGATATGCAACAGCACAAATTAATATAAAATAAAATTGTGATGATTGCCATGATGAACCATAATCAGAATAACATTTTAGATTTAAACATTTTTGCTTAAATATAATATTAATAAAATAACATTTGGCTAAATTTCAAGATATTAATTTTGTGCAATTGTTTTACAATATTCTTCAGAAAAAATACTACTTACAAATTTAATATTGTCTTTCTATATGATTTAAATCATAGAGGACCTGAAAAAAAAAAAAAATTTGTAATTAAATCAAAAGAATTTCGAAAATCTCAAATTAATTTTTATTTACTTCCATAATAGTGGCAATACTCCACGCTTGAGTACGACATGAATCTCTACAATATGCTCCATTTTCATTAGTTAACTCTGGCAATCCACGCCAATGTGATGTTTGTAGTTCATTTAAATGAGCTTGTAAAATTGTCCTTTAATAAGAAAATAATATTTTAAATAATTTTAAAATTTTATTATATTTGTTTTTATACCAAGTTTCTGCAACAGTTTCTTTTAATTTTCCATATTTTGCTGCAAATATTAATCTGGCTCTCAAATAATAACCAATTGGCCAGACCCATTCTGGTCCTTGATGATAATTGGCGCCATGTGAAATTGTTTCATCATTTGAATCATTACTATTATCATAATTGCCCTTATATGCCCAATCGTCAGGATCTAAAGTTTTCATACCCAATGGACCCAAAATATATTTTTTAGCTTGTTCTAAAGAAGCCCAAGCATGTGGTGTTTCAAAAAGTTCTGGTGCCACAACCATAGCAATTGGAAAATTACAGCGTAATTGAAAATCTGTCCATGGTGTATTTGAACCAACAGTATCCTTGTATATATTTGGCTTATTAGAATAACGTACTTTTTCGCTGCCAACGAAGAATTCTTTTTCAAAATTTTGAATTATAATATTTGCCCATTCCTTGTATGTCCAAATTGTTTTTTGATCTAAAATTATAGGTATAGTATTATAAAGAATGAAAGTAAACATAGTAAAACTACCATTTTTTCCAGTTCTTTCAACATTTTTATATGGGATCCAGCCATTTTCGCTAGCCTTGTTCATAAATTTCAGAACACTAGCTTGTAAACCAACCAATTCAACAGCAGATCCATCTCTTGGAGTACTCGGTTTACCACGATTTCCAGATTTTTCCGATGAACCCATTTTATCCATCCAAGTTCCGCAATTTGCTGCATTACCACCAAAAACAAATCCTGTTTGCGGTTTAACACCAATTTGATTATTAAAACCGTTATCTGTCATATGAGCATCAATTGCAGTGCCAGCATTACGTTCCCGATAAATTAATCCTTGAAAATGTACTGATAATGCTTCTTGCATTACATCATATAAATATTGATCCTGTATATTACAAAAGGTAAATTATAAAATCTAGAAATTAACAAAATATATCGTACACGTTCGCCAGCTGGTCTTGCTGTAGATTGATCAGTTGGAAATATTCTCGAAACTTTCTCCCTAAGAATAGTTTCACCATTTGGTACTTCTTCTACATATTGTTTAATGCTATGTAACCACCACCACACAGCATCACGACAATTAAATCTTGGTTTAGATCCGTTATCCAATAAATTTGGTATCAAACCATGACGCATACACGCGGCAAAACCAAGTATAATATAACGAGCTTCATCATAACGCCCTGTTAAAATTAAAAGACCACGTAGAGCAATAAAGGTATCACGACCCCAGCAACGCATATAGCCGGTAGAGAAATGTGGGAGACCGGCTGATAATGTGGTGCAACGTTCTGGTGGTGGAGGAGGTGAAATATGGGGTGATAATTTTGGTAAGTTTGCTGAATTACAAACAGCAAGAAATTGAAGTGAGGCTAAGCCTAGAGATTGTGGAAAAGTGCTTCCATTTTTAATGAAACTAAAAATATAATAATATTTGTAATTAATTCAAAATAAAAAATTTTTTTATTAGCTGGTCTTACTCTGACATTAAATTGTAACATTGATTAATTAGACTATCATAAACACCACTTATAATGACATCAAAATAACTTGGAACTAAATATCTTGGTATTCCTTTAATTAAATCAAAAGATGATCTCATCCAGTGCGATAATTCTTCTGTAGCTTTATGATGGCCTAAACGATTTGCACAGTAATCCATCATCCAATCACCTTCTCGTAAATTATCACAAAATGGATGCCCTAAATCATTTTTCGGTGCAATTTCGGTAAGAGGTGATATAAAACCTTGTAAACCACAATAAACTAATGATCCAAAATTTGGTATGTTGTAAACTCCACCCCCAAAACCCATATCTTTTTCTTCTTCATCACAAGAGTATAGAGCACGTGTCAAATCTGTTAAATTTAGTTTGGATACAATTTTAGTTAAATCATCATGATTTTGACCGGACTTATTATGGAAACTAGTTACTAATTCTTGGAGTTTTTTAAAGTTTGCACGAACTGATGGATGTGGAGATGCTCTATATTTTTTATAATAGAATTTTAATAATTGAAATTTAATTAGAAAATATATATCTGACTACCGAATAGCAACAACAGATCCAGGACGTAAATTAGTAAAATCCAATTGTGTTGTTGCTCCATCGATAAAGGAAGAATGATTGAATATCTTTGATTGTGACAATGGAATATGTTCATTTATTTCGATAGTATAATCTGTTACACCATTAATATATTGTTGATCTTTTTTGAATGAATGTGGTTGATCAAATTGGTTGCCAAATTTGTGTGTCATACTAGCTTCGAGAATAATTTCATCTAAATTTCCTTCGAATCGTAGTGAACGTACTCCTGTTGGGCCAGCTTGAGGATTTGGACTACTAAAAGCTGTATGAGCTACCAAGATTACACTTTCATGCGTAACAGGGGAATGTCTTGTTATAGCAACAATATCAGGATTCATTTGATCTACAAATACCTATAAAAAAAACGAAACAATTGATGTCTAAAATGATGCAATAAAAAAAATTCGAATTTCAGAATAACCTGTGAAAATCCTTCTTCTGCAAGCTGTCCATGAAGTAAATTCAAAGCTCTTTTAACTGCGACAATTCCTGTTTTAAAATCAACACCTTTATCCCATTCCTGATATTGACGTTCTTCATCAACAACGTGAATCTATTCAATTAATATTAAATTAAATAACTTACAATTTTCGGGCAAATAAACTTACATGATGTGGTACAAGTTCATCATAACCACGATTACTACCAGTAGCACAACATGCCATTGAAACTATAGCCGAACTTGGTAACATATCAAATATCGATCTTTTCTCAACTGGCGATGGATTATCATGTGTTAAATCCATGAAAAGAGCATGTGCAATAGTTGGTGCAAAAGGTCTTGTTGGTGATATGTAAAATGCACCAACTGGTTCACCACCATAACGGTATACTAATCGACCTTCTTCATGTGAATCCCATGCTGATAATGCTTCACGAATCAATGATGTTATACCTAATCGGTTCACAAAAATATTATCGGTTGCATCGGAATTAGTGAATAACTCAGCAACAACATATAATTCTGGATTTATTTTTCTTGCTGCATCTAGCAAATATTCAGCAACATGTAATGGTGTTGAATGACAATTATCCAATCTTACACCATCAAAAATTTTAGCAGTTTTTTCAACATATTCTCTCATGTGTGCCCAAAGTTCAGGACTATCTTCTGGTTTATCACCATACCGTAATTTAACACTATCACCCCAAGCAATTAATTCTCTTTTTAAATAAACATTACCACGGCCAGGCTGTTCAGTTGCAAAATCTTTTAATGGATCATCACTACCCATTACCCAGCCATTATGTGCCATATATAAAATTCCTTCATCTGTATACATTGCTTCTTCAATTTCTGTAAGAGATCTAAGTGGTTTGTTTTCGTCATGAGTAAAATATTTGGAGAAAATTGGATATTTTTTTGTAACTTTTCTGAATTTTGGACCATTTGCATCGACACGTTCATAACGTACTCCAGCTAAAATATTATCAATTGCATATGTCATATAACCTTGAATTTCATTACGAATATTCTCATTAAGACTGTCTAAATGATTACGAAACATTTCGGAAGATTTTTTCAACCGTGCATCTTCATCAAAACAATCAGCATGAAATGCATTAAATATATCAATAGCTAATTCCATATTAATTGTTGATTTTAAGCGACGATATTCTGGATCTTGTTTTATTGTAATTTCATTAAATCTTTCAATTTTTGCAACTTTTTTTGGTGGTTCACGTTTACGTATCTCAGCAATAAATTGCTTAACATATTCGTTAGCATTACATTGATAAAATTCATGTATATTAATTTTTTCTAAATAAACAGTATGCAATTGATGTTTAATAGCTTGTAAATGATCTTCATTTTCAATACTTTGTGGTACACCGACATGTTCTAATGCACCAGCATCAATATCACGACCACACTGTACCAGCATTGCATCTAACATAAATGCTGGACGTAAATATGGGCTTGTTTTACATGAATATGTTGCATCAGGATATTTTTCTAACCATTCTGATTCATTGGCAGTATGATTTAATACAATATCACATATAGAAGCCATCTATATATATAGTTAAAATTAAATTTTGAAATTATTTAATAAATATTAATCAAATTTATATTTAACTTACACCCCATTCTTGACGAAATTTTTTAATCATCTTTTCAATATCATCAAAATTAACTCTACCAAATTCTGAATTAACTTTTAACTGATCCCTTAATGAATAACCAGATCTTGATCCACCTAATTCTTGTATTGGTGTAAAATGTATAACATTATAACCAGATTCTTTAGTAACACGTAATTTTGATTCCCATGTATTTAATGGACCCAAACATTTAGACAGTACTGTTTGACAACGAATTGAATCTAATGCTATAATTTTTTTTGCACCATTTGGACCAACATGTAATTCTGGTTCAACTTGTACATACAAACCATTTGTTTTTGTTGTTTTACTAAATTACATATTTTTGTTGAAATTTGTTAAAAAAAAACTTCTTTTTTTTTTTTTTAAAAAATACATACTTATCTGAATTCATAAAATAAAAATGATATGTTCCAGAACGATTCATTTTTACTTCACAACCCATATCAACATCAGTAACAGAAGCATATGGATGAACAGTTGATGATAATTTTTCACCTTTTTTTGAATGCCATGTTAAAATTCTATATTTGGTTCGAACAAATTCAGTTTTATCTGAGCAAAAAATGTTGTATTTAAAAAAAAAAAAATTATTAAAAAAAATATTAAATTTACCATCCAAAGGATAATTAGTATAAACTGCAATTTCTTTTCCTAGACATTTTGGTGCAGGATTTAAATAAACCAATGAACCACGTTTAACACGATACAATATACTTTCAGCATTAATCGTATCATCAAAGACAATCGATATTGTTTCAAAAGTTGTTTTCGTCATATTTTTAATTTTCTATAAGAAAAAAAAAATAAATAAATTGATTACAGCTTTGTTTTTTTCCAACTGCACTTTTATGTTGCTGTTAAATAACTAAATATATTTTTTTAGATAGTATATATTAATTTTTTTATTCTTTATCAAGAATTTCTAGAAATACTTTACAAATTTCTTATATTTAATTTTAGCATAAGTTATCAACTATAAAAATCTATTTAATTCTCTACTTGATTTGAAAATTATAATTTATAATTTTTACAGTAATTAAACATATATTATTAGCGTGATTATGCTTCATTTTTATTTTAAATTATCCTTTATATATATTTTTTTAATTACTATAAAAAATTTATAACATACCCGACGAAATATATTTCCAATTATAAATTTTCTTGTCTTTTGTGTAATAATGTTAAATAAATAACGAATCCTTTGGCCAATATACATCATTACATAAAGGATTTTTTGTGGTATCATTAAAAAACGTTTTAAACATTCTAACATTTCTTTTTTTTTTTGTATTAAAAAAAAACTTTCGTTTTTTTTTTTAAAAAAAAGAAAAACTTTTATTTTAAAAAAAAATTATTAAATTTTTGTAGATTGAAAAAGGTTATCAGAAAAAACAAATTAAAAATTTACAGACACGAATTAAAAAAAAAAAATTGAAAGACAATACGTTAATAAATAATTATTTTAAGAACAAGAAACAGATTTGAACTTTAAATGAAGAACTACTAGTGAAGAGTGAGATTCTTTTTAAAATTAATTTTATATAAAATTAAATTTCTTTTTCAAATATTTAACAGGGTGATTTATATATTGATAACTATTTGTGGAGCAAAATACGGAGAGAGTTTAATATGTGGAACTGATTATTTAATGAAATAAATATTTTCCGCATAAGAAATATTTAATCAGTAATTACGTTAAAAATTGTGGAACGTTAAACTGCTTTAATTAATAATAATAACCAATAATTGGACTACTAAACTATTTGTATATCTTTATTAGTATTACGAGTATTATTGTGAAATAGTAATGTGAAAGAAATTGGTTATTATTATTTGTGAAGTAGTCAGTAATAAAATAATGTTAACTTGGGCAACCGATATTATGTAGATATATATAACAGAACTGGGAAAACTAGCTCCAAAAATTACTGCGTCCAAAATTGACCAATTGTGACACCATAAAGATCTTAAATCTCATTTAAGAAATTTAGGTTGTAGAATCTCATTTAAGAAATTTAGGTTCATAGAATCAGAGGATACTAAAGCTGAATTTAGTATCCTCTGATTCTATGAACGCTGAATATTTTCCATAGAGATCTGAATTAAATATTCTCTGATTCTGGGAAAAGTGTGTTTCTAGTTGAAAAAGTTAGGCCTTAACAGTCGCAGAGGTTATGCTCGGCTATCTGCCGGCAACACTTCCACAGATTCTGCAGAGTGGTTCATGTGATCTGTTTAGCTTAACTCAGTCCACAGAGGCTCGGTAGAAAGCCAGTTAAGATGCAGACTTGTCTAATATTGAAACTTAGTAGTTCAAGTATTTACTTTTTACATAGAGTAGGTAGAGAATTTAAACAACCAGCGGTTTTTTCTTGTTAAGAGTGCGCTATTTATTTATAGCTATTTTAGCTGTGTGGTATGAAGTTTAATGGCTGGATAAAGGTATTATCTGACACATGCCGTGCGAAATTATAAGTGGTCACTACTACCAATAGGACTCGGCATAACAGATATAAAATATTTTTTCCCTTAAAACCTGTGTAGGTGAAATGTATCCACCACACAGGCGTTATTATCTTTTCAATACTCTTGTATGCGTTAGATTCGATAGATCCACCCGAAATTTTGATTTCGACTTCAGTGTTTTTAAATGACTTATAAAATTAACTTATTTATTTAATTGAACAACAATAATCTTAGATATGAACGAAAATAATCTTAGATTGACCTTCACATACCGAAATTTTTTACGCAATTTTTTAACAATCAATAGTAGTCTTACTATTCCATTTAAAAGCAACTAAAAGTTTCTTTACTTTCTTCCCAATTCATATAAAAAGCTCTAGGTTCAAATGGCAATAGAATGTCATGAACACTCTATCATTGAAAATAACTAATCTAGCCTTGATAATAGTGTCCCAAATCATTTGCAAAAAAAATATTAGAAGAATGTAGACAGAAAATTAGTTTATTTAAAAAAACACGTCACAATGCCAAGTTTTCAGTTCAAAGAACTTTTAGTTTAATATTGTTTTTGTTTTTTTATAAACATTTTATAAATATTTCTTTGAACTGTGAAAATAAATCCAATAAAATTTTACTGTATAATATACTATGTCACAAGCTCAATGTCGAATTTATTTAACCTCCTGTGTTAATAAAAAAAAGTTCCATTAATAAACATTAAAGCAAGACACAAAAAAAAACAACAAAAAAACCGCGAATTTTTAATTATCTATTATGCTTTATTGCAGTTATTCTTGAAATTCTAATTATAAATTAATTAAAACAAAATATTACAAATGTTTCTAAATTTAAATATAAATTTATTTATTTTATTGAAAAAATTTCTAAATATGTAATCATGAGAAAATTTAATAGGAAAAGCTTTTAAATTTTTTTTTCTTCTGATATTGAACTTTTTTATTTAAAAGCAATGACAAAATCTATAGGAAAATAATTTATTAAATAACAATTATTATTTAACAATTTAATTTTATGTTGAAATACGTTTTTTATTTTATATGCTTTGAAAATTTTTTTTTAATTATATTTATTTATGTATATTTTAACCTTATGAGTTCATTTAAAAATAGATAATAATTAAATTTTCATCATAAGATTTATAAGAATTTCCAAAAATGAAAATAATAAATGAAAATTTTCTTTTTTTAACAATTTAATATTTTTAATTATAAAAAAAATATTTTCATTGTCCTAATTTTTTTTGTGGTATATATATTCTAAATATTAAACTAGTCATTTTAAGTGATTGATTATTTTCACTCTTATTAAAGTTCACCTTTCAACTTTTTATTTTTTTTTTAATTATTATTAATTAGCAATAATTTTTTTAAAAATTAAAACTTTTTAGATTTCTTTTTTGTTTTGTTTTAAAAAAACTTTTATAAAATATCTTTATCAAATTATGATTTTAGACTGAAATTAAAATTTCGTCAGTTGAATAATGCTTTTTCTTTATTAATATATCTGAACGAAATAAGCTTTCAAGGTGACCTTTTTAGTATACAGCTGATTTTGACAGATATTAATTTTATAATCAAGTTTATTTTTTTGTACCCTTATCCCCTGAAAAGACTTGCCTAAATAAAAAAGATACTTATGTATGTATCTTCTGTTTAACTGATAGATAATTTTCGTATATAAATGACGAATAAAAAGTAAAAGTTTACGAAAAAGCACGTGTTATGTTTTAAATAAACAATATTTGGGGGGAAGGCTATTTTATAAAGAAGGTAAACAAGCTTTTTTCTTTGATAAAAATTTAAAATAAAAAAACATGTGCCCAATGCCGGTTCTTTAAATAGTATAAAAGATAGATATTAATACCGGTGGCCTTTACAATTATCTGTTTAGATTTTTTTATTTGAAATGTTTATTTTTATTTCATAAATAAGTTAAAAAGCTTACTGTACTTGTTGAAAAGGTCAGGAATTGATTTAATTTAAACTATATTCTAGTAAATTATTTAAATTTATATTTAGATTTAATATGATTTAATTTTGAAATTATCACATAAAAAGTAACACTATACTATCAACAAAAAAAACTTGTACTGCTCGAGAAAGTTGATATAAATTAGCAGTGTTAATTAATAATTGTACTATTGTACTGTCTTACATTTCGAACAAAATTAGATATATATATTACATATCAAAAATTTTATCTATATGTTTGTTATCTATATATTTTTTTATGTTATCATTGTTCCGGCCGCAGTTTTTTTAAATTAAGTATTGTACTAAATGTGCACATTAAATGTTTCTAAACCACTTGATGAAGAGCTTGAAAATTTTTCTTTCGGACAGAAGTAAACAAAAAAAATTGGAACTTCCGCTAAGCAACGTTATTCAAGGTTTTTAATATAAATATAAACTTGCAATTTAACATAATAAATTAATAATAAACTTAAAATTGGAAATGGAATTGTAGAATAAAGTAACAACGTTATTTGAGTTAGCTCAAATAATTCAAATTTTTGTCAATCTTGAAGGCGCTATTTACATATTTACAATAATCTTTAAAATATGATTTTCCATAATAAATGGTGTTCACAACTGAGTTTAGAGGTTTTACTTTAAAAGTAATAAATATAAAATATAATTTAAAATATTAAATACACCCAACTCTTTTTTTACACGGTAGATACATTCGAACTAAAATCGTGTAAAAAAAATCGTGTAAAAAAAGACATGCTAACCATACTAAAATTGAGGATGTGTTCAACAATTGTAAAAAACCGTGTAAAATAGAAAAATTAACCATAAGTTGTTCTAAAAAACCGTGCAAAAAAAGAATAAATATTTAAAACATAATTTTTCCACGAACTGAACACAACAATAAAATTTAAATAGAAAAATAGAAAATGCGACTTCAGTTTCTTGATTATACATCATATAATAAAATTTGGGTATTCCCCGAGTAGTACATAAAAAAAATTAATAAGTATTTTTTTTTTTTGAAAATCGTATTAAACCAAATATTTCGTATAAAAAAAGAAGATTTGTTCTTTTTTTGTGGATCGTGTTATTTCAAAATCGTGTAAAAAAAGACCGTGTAAAAAAAGAGTTGGGTGTATTCACAAATGATGTAAGAGGACGCGTTAGAAATTCAAGGAAACATAAAATAAAATATATAATAGTTACTTTTTTTTTTTTTAATTTTAATTTGTTCAATTTTTTGTAAAATATCTTAATATTTTTATTATACATACTGTAATACATTTTATAACACAATTTATACATTAATTATAAAAATAAATTTTTTTATTATTCTATATTCAAACATTTTTTTTTTCTATTATTTATTATTATTAACACTAATAACTACTAAAGGTGAATTTTCATCTTCCTCTTGTTCTGTTGCTTTAACTGGTTGACATTCAATATCATCATAATCAACTGAAGATGATCTAGTTAACTTAAAATGATTTTTTTCATTTTTTGTAACAATTAATGATGCTGGACGTGGACCTATTATCAAAAATATAAAATAAAATAAAATATATATATAAAAAAAATCTAATTTATTTTTTTTATATTAACCTGAAATTGATAATGATTTAACCCTTTTTTCTGGTACTAATTTTTCTGATACAATTTCTAAATGTGGTAAATTTTTATCATGTTGTTTTATTGAAACACGTTTTTCACTTTTACCTAAATTAGTACCAGATGATGATGATTTTAATATTGAATCTTTACGAATTGTTATTGGTGATGAACCAATAATCGTTGATGATGATGCTGGTGGTGATAATATTGTTGATATTTCATCTAAAATTATTTTTATATTTAATTTTAAATATAATTTTAAAATAATCATCTCACATTTTCGTATTTTTATAATTAGTTTTTTTTTTCAATTCAAATTTTAAACATTAATATAATTATATTGTAGTGACATGGAATTGAACAAAGCATGAATGATTTATCAGCTTGATTATATATATATACAGTAAAACACCACCAGCAGCACAATAAAAAGCTTAAAATATTTTGCACCAAAAAAAAAATATGTATTTTATGTAATTTAATGTAAATTTTCCACAAAGTATTAAAGTTAATTCCTAAAACCAAAGCAAATTTATTGAAACACCACACACCATTAAATTTATTATTTGAAAACTTATAAACTAATATTTTGTGTATTATAAACTTTAAATTAATTGTATTTTTAAAAAGCATATTTGAACATGCAATAAGGCAAAATGTAGGGATCAAAATAAAACACAAATTTTATTTTAAATAATTTTTAATTTTTTTTAAATAATTATTTTAATTTTTCGTATAAGTAAATTTTCTATATATAATTTAGTTAATTATAATTTTTTTTTCAGTTTTGTAAAATTTCATATTAATTTCATATAAACTGCATGCAACTAAGGAAATTCCTAATTATAATAAAGAATTATGGGGATTATATAAAAGTAATTTTAATAAATATTTATAAATAGTAATTATATATTATTCTTTATTATAATTACTATTTATAAATATTTATTAAAATTACTTTTATATAATCCCCATAATTCTTTACAAAAATTCTAATTTTCTGTAAACAATTTTGTTATTTTTACAAAAACTTATTTTTATTATTAAGCAAATTGATTTAAATATTATTTTTAATATGTTTATTAATTTATATAACATAAATATTATTGATATAGAATCAGTTTTCTATTAAGTACATGGGAAAATTAACAGATTTATGTACGTATGGTATCAAAAGATTTAAGTACGTATAGTAAATAAAAAAATAAGATCATTATTACTTAACGTATTTCGTAAGTACATACCGCAAAGTTTAATGTATTTTGTAAAATTCTTCACATTGTATATTTTTGGTAGTTGTTTATTATAATAAGTATACAATGATTAAGCTACTAAACATATCCAATAAACTCGAAAAATAAGATTTATTGTAGAATAATTTAAAAGTACAGGTCGTGTTGTTAATTGATTGTTTAAATGAATATTCACACTTTTCTGTCAAATTTTTTGTTCGAAAATTCCTTGGAAACAAAACAGACTCAACTTACCAAGGAAATAATTTTTATAAACACTGGGTATTTCCCATTGAGGTTTAATATCATCATTTTTGATTTTTTTAGAATTATAAAAAGCCTGACATGGCCTCCTCTACATCAACATCAAGTTAAATTTAAGAAATAAAGTTTATTTTAAAGTCTATTGTTATTATCAGTTGTCATTTGAAAAGTTCCTTTCGAAAAATTTGGATTTGATAGCATAAAGCATTTTGTGTTTTCCCTTAGAGACATATTTCTATAATAATAACTCGTGATCGAATTGCATTAGTTTCTGTCGCAGGATCAGACAATACTTGAGATTATGCTACCACTAGAGAATTATGTTTTAACTTACAGAAGAAGATGCAGAATTTTACAATGTAAAATAGAACTTAATCCGGTCACGATATAGTTTTCAATATCCGTAAAACAGTCTTTTAAGTATACTGACTAAAATTATTATAACTTGTAATGTTTCAATTTTGCCAACAAATTTTCTAAATTTTATGGCTTCATGATAAAAAAAATTCTAGAAGATGACTTCAATTTCTCTTATATTTTTTATATTAAATTTATAAAAAATAGTTTTTAAATATTTCTAACAACTAACAAATTTAAATTATTCTCCTCTATTTTATAATTTAATAATTGAATTAATCGGCAGATAAAGTCTTTTAAATTCTGTAACTTATACTAAAATATATAACTTAACAAAACTTTCTAATTGAATGGAAAACTAATTTAATTATTAATTAACTATCTAACTGACTAAAAACCGATTTATTATTTTAAAAAATAAGATTAATTTAACAATGATATATTTTTTAAAAAAAACTATTAATTTTCGTTTAAATTATTTCATTTCACAAAAATAATCAAAATCAATTTGCTTAATTATAAAATAATCTTTTATAAAATATATAACAGATACATATTAATATTAATTTTGACCAGAAAAAATTCCGAAATAAAAATAATTTATATTCCATTTACCAAATAAAACCAATAAGAAATATAGTAGAAAAAAAATTCCAGAAAAAAAGTATTAATTCAAAACCAAAAGATTTAAATTAAGAAAATATTATATAAATTTTGGTTTAAGAAAAATTAAATGTAATAAAATATAATAAATAAATATATTAAAAGCATTTTATAAATATTAATAAACTGATTTAAATAAACAACAAATAATGTTCAAAAAAAATGTGAATAAAATTATAAGTTTTAATACGAAAAAACGCAATGAGAAATATTGCATTTTATATGATGAATTGGAGCTTCATTATTTTTAAAAAATACTTTATTTATATTACAAACTAGTATCATCAATATCGTCACTATAAGGCATTATAATTACAGTTGGCATAGTTTTATTATCATCAAATTTATTTCCTAATGTTACAGTTGTTGAAATAGGTGAACCAGTATTTGTTAAATTACAATTATTATTATTATGATGATTATTAATATTATTATTACCAAAAAGCATTAAACTATTTTGATTATTAAATTGATTATTTAAATGAATATTATAATTATTATGACGATTATTGTCATCAGATGGTGAACCAAATTCAGAACTTTCCCGAATTGGTGCTAAATGTTGTGCTAACATCTCACCTGTTGGTATTCCAGATGGACTTGGACGTTCACAACTAGCAACATCTTCATATGCTTCTTCATTTAATGTTGATAATGCACCACATATCATTTGTTCTTCAAGCGTTACCTAAAAATACCAAGTAATTTGGAGAAGAACAAAAAAAAAAAATAATTCAGATTTTTTCGATTTTGATGCAAAAAAAAAATTATATAAAATAATGGAAACATTTATGAAATATTTATGATTATAAAAAAGAGTATTAGAAAAAATTAACAATTATTTCATTAAAGATGCAAAACATTAAACACCGGGATTATAAAAAATTTTAATAAAAATTGTATAAATAATTGATGGATCCGGTGGAGGATAACATTAAAAAACAAAATGTGCTGAATTTTGAAATTAATATAACTAAAATTTAGATATTATTCCAATTTGCAAATAACATTTTAAAACCAAATTTATTTCAATTATTAATTATATTCAATAAAGTTCATATTTATAACCAAATTCAATTCTATGGAAAGCTTATTCTAGTTATATATTTTATTGTAAACAACTTATTTTCACCATTTTCTCTGATAGTATTATCTAGATCTGGAACGTCGTGCTTCCTTTTAATATATATGTACATATATTCTTTACTAATATATGATCAGTAGCCGTAGACTATAGCTTCATCTGTACTTGATTATTTATAATATGATTCAAAAAGATGACCAACGACAATTAATAAAATATGAACCACAATATTTTTAAAACATTAAAAATGAAGAATTTCTATTACATAAAATAGATAAATTTTTAGAGAAAAAATAAAACAAATTTTTCAAATGGATTGGAACAACTTTAAGCTAATATTTCCATCTAGTTCGAATCAAGAAGTGAAATACAACAATTAAAAAATAATACAACATTTAAGCTAAAAAAAATTTTTTCATCGAACATTAAAGAAGGATTTAATTAAGCAAACATTTATAATTTAGGTAAATCTTGTACGTATTTTTACCTGTAAATAATCGATTTCATGAACTTTTGGCTGCATAAATTTTTATTTTTTTAAAAGAAAAACACAATAAATAATAAATATTCTGTTAAAATGCTTTTTTTTTTTTAAATTAAAATCATGAATGTTATGATTTTATAAAATAAATTAGGTGAGCATTAAGACATTATGATAAAATGTTAATTTAAAATATAAAACTATGATTAAAACAATAAAAATGATATAAAAAAGTATGAAAACTTACCTGTTTTTCCATATGATTTGAATTCTTTCTACCAATTGATAATTGTTGTCCTAATAAACTTTGTGGATGTGAATCTGTAATATCCTGTTTACTACTATCTGAATTTTGTATTGATAATTTTGTTTTTTTATTATTACTATTATTAATAAATTGTTCACAACTACGTAATGTTTGTATAAGTTGGCGGAATAATTCCCAATGGCCAAAATTTAAACCTAAAATCTATTATATAAATATTTTTTAAATTATTTAAAAAATAATCCTAATGAAATTTAGAAATTTTCAAATTACCGCTTTTAATTCATTAAGATCACAATGTTTAAGTACACGACCGGTGATTGCATTTTCTAATAAAATTGGTGCTAATTTTGGTAATGTGGGTTTTAAATCTTCAATTCTTTCAATTAAACTAATAACACCATCAACTGATAAATCTGGCAAATTAAGTTTTAAAATATCATCCTGTAAGAAATTTTGTTAAAATCATATTTTTACATATTCACAAAAACAAAAATACCGAAAAAGCTGATTCAATTGGTAATACTGATGAATTAGAATTTTGATAAAAATTATTTAAATCATTTTTCAATGCAGATCTAGGAGCTAAAATATGTTGATTATATAGTGAATTTTCATAAATAGGATATTGAATTGCAGGTGCTGATACTGTTTCAGGATAAAATCTTTGTTGGGCATATGGATTATGTAATGGAATACCATTACGAATTGTTGTTGGTAATTGTGGTTTTGCTTGCATAATAATTGCTTCTTCATCATCGACAGCTTGTTGATCTTCTTTTAAAACTTTACGTAAATATGGATCTAAATTAATTGTGAATGGTAAAAATATACGTAAATCTGCTACTAATAAATCAGATTTATGTAATTGTAAAAAAGCATCTAATTTTCTTTCATCACGATCTAATTCTAATAATGGAGCAGCTTCACGCAGACATGATAATTTTGGATGGGCTCTAAAAATGAATAAATGTTCCTTATTAATTTGGAGAAAATTTATTAAATAATATATTTACTTTTCATATACACTTTGTAATGATACATTATCGTCTAAATTTTCACCACTTTCATCATGTTGTAATACAATCATACTAGCTCTTAATGGCCACTGCTCTGTTAAATTAATCCATGAACTTAAACGATACCAACTAAAATCTATTTGGAATGCTTTCAAAAGGCGTACTAAAAATATATTGTTTTAAAGTTAAAAATTGATTAAATTATTAAAATTTTTATAAAATCTTACCAGTAATATAAATTACGTTCATTAATCTTCGCATACTTTTCGGATTAACAGCACTGAAATAATCATCTGTTAAAATTATTTTCGATAAATCTAAAACACCTTGTGGATTTTGTCCTAAACGATGTAAATTTGAACCAATTGAACTAGCTACCGATTCTGACATACGTAATTTTTTCGAACCTCCACGTGTTGATTGATGTGGTTTTAATTTCTCCTGTGATGACATTATTTCGGATGCATTAGATAATCGACGAGCTGATACTGAATGTCCAAGTGTTGGTTCATCTGATTGATATTCGCCATAATTACGTTTAAATGCAAGTGCTGTCATCTGAGCACGTTGTACTTTACGTAAACCAGAATTTTGTAAATAAACTGGTAAATGAACTAAATTTCTTAAAAAATCGTGACCACCAATACCACCTTCAGTAAATAAACGTCGACTATTTGCTTCAGCAGCTTTAGCGATAACATGTGGATCAACTGCTATTAAAAGTACAAATGGCCGATTAGGAGATGATAATAATGTTTGTACAGAATTTAATACCGACAGAATACGTTCTGTATCGCAGGAATCTAATGCATCTATAACACCAACTAAACGACTTTGTTGACTGGTAAATGCATCAAGACATTTTATCATATCAGTCATTATTGCTACTTCCGCACCCAGTGCCGTTAATGGTGCACCTTCATTACTTAAAAATGATTTCCTTAAATGTCTACCTTGTGAAATAACTAATGATTTAAGTACTTTAGCCCAAATATGTAAATTTGTACAAATAGCTGTTACTAGTAGCGCTGTTATTACATATATTGATACAAGGAAATTTTCACGATCACTTTCTGGTGCATATGTAAAATATGCTACGACCAATGATATACCAATTGAAAATGTCAATAAACCAATTTCAAAAATAATAAAAATTGGTAAACAACACATTCGTCTCCATTTCCAACCGGCTGATGCTTTCAATGGTTTTGGACGAAATGCACGATACAAACGTGTCGATAACCAACCATAATGTGATTCAATTTCTTCAAATAATGATGCCAACATATGACCAACTGCACCTTCTCCAGTCGGTGAAGCACTACTGGCTTCGGCAAAATGAAATCTTACTGGTTTAGCTTTTGAATCACTCTGAGCACCAGGCGGATGACAAAATGCTACTTGAAGTATTAAACGTAATCGTCCTAAACGTTTCATAATACCATGATAAAATGAATACGTCCAATATACATCATATCGGTTACTAGCATATTTTATAGCTATTAACAACATATAAATAACTGTTAGTAACGTAACGCCTGTTAGAACACCCCAAATAGCCGACCATGTTCCCAATCCGACAATCATTCCCAATACTATTGCAATATGTAAAATAATTACAAATAATAAACCGGTTGATTTGATTGGTGGTTCAGCCCATTGTTTTGCAAAATTATTCATTTCTTCACGAAGTTTTGTTAACAAAAAACTCTTTCCACTACCCCATTTCGCAAACAGTCCAACTGTAATAGGTGTTGTTAGTGTTGGTTCACTCAATACATCTGCTAATGCTGAAGAATAAAGTTCATAGCCCAACATACCTTCAGAATCTTCGTTAGTATTAAGACGTCTTGCGCCAAATACTTGCCCTAATATAGTTTTCTGATGATTCGTATCAATTGCATATGGCGTTTCACCCGCTTTATTAGCTCTGTACAACAATTGACTATTTTTCGGATTACGTAATAACGCCTCAACAATAGCTTTCGATCTTGCCCGCATAGCAATATGCAGACATGTATCACCACGTTTATCACTAGCACTAACTTTTGCACGGCGATCCAACAACATTTGTACAATTTCTAAATTACGATTACGTACAGATCGCAGCAACGGTGTATCACCATCTTTCGTGGCTGCTTCCAAATCAGGATTTGATGACAATAAATACTTTACAATATTTGTATGTCCTTTTTCAACAGCTGTATATAAGGCAGTTTTACGTTCTTTACCCTGAATATCAACATCTGCATGTTTTTTCAATAAACTTTCAACAACACCCCGATGACCACCTTTTACAGCATGTATTAATGGTGTATCACCAGCTCTATCTTGTATATTAATATAAGCACCATTTGCCATTAATGCAGTTGCAATTTCTTGATAACCTTCACGGCATGCTATCGATAATGCTGTCATACCATCTTTATCTAATGCATTAATATTTGGTTTTTTTTCTAATAATGCAGAAACACATTCAACATGACCACCACATGTTGCTACTAATAGTGCAGTCCATGAATACATACCAGCTGTATCAACATTAGCACCAGCTCGTAATAATATATCAACAATTTCAGCATTACCTTTTCGACATGACCATACAAGTGCCGTTGTACCATATTTATCACCAACATTAACTTTAGCACCACGATGTACTAATAATTTAACAATTTCGGTATGACCACGACCAGCTGCCCATAATAATGGTCCTAAATGATAATTACCATGTGAATTGACATCAGCACCTTTATCAAGTAATAATTGTGCAATTTCTGTATGACCTTTATATGATGCCCACATAAGAGCAGTCCAGCCACCCTAAAAAAAAAAAATCACAACAAAAATATTTAAAACAAATTTAAGAAAAATTACCATATCTCTGTGTTCAATATCAGCTCCATGATCTAATAACATTTGTACAATATCTAAGTGACCATATTTAGCTGCACACAATAATGCTGTCCAATTATCTAAATCTTCAGCTTGAACATCAGCTCCACGGGCTAGAAATTCTCTAGTAAATGGTGTTAAACCACGACCAGCTACAACCATAAGTACTGTGGTACCATTCTAACGAAAAAAAAAACCATTTTATGATTGGTTATTTAATCAATTTTCTCAAAAATTTTACTTCATCGCGATCATCGACTGGTAGATGTCGTGTATCTAATACAGTTTTAAGTCCAGATAAATCATTTGCTTCAACATATTGTAAAAGTGCTCGGTGACCAAGTGAACCCATAGATTCTCCACTACGATTAAGTGCCTATAAAAATTTAAACTTAATTTTATCTTGATTTTATTTTGTATTTAACAAACATGTTAAATAAAATCGGCTAAAGAAAAAAAAAAGGAAAAAAAACCAAGTGTAAAAAACCAAGTTTAGTTTTTTAGTTCAAATAAAACTTTATTACTCAAAACTACAAAAACTATAGTTAACAACAAGAAAAAACGACAAAAAGTTTTGTATGTTATTTCAATTTCAAATCGTAGAAACTTTATTAATGTTCAAAAGCATTTAAAAAACAAAAATTAAGAACAAATAGTAACATAATTTATGTTTATATTTACTTACTCATCATAATAATAAAATATTTATTAAAAAGATAGAATTAAGGTTAATAGTTTTATATATATATTTTTTTTTAGTAAATAAAGTAAATTTCAAAACATATTTTTTTTATTTTGAAGACAAAATCAATTTTGTAATGTTTAAAGTTGTAATGTTCAAAGATTACATTAGATGGAAATAATAAAAGATGATAAGAATTTGTTTTTGTTTTTGTTAAATTATCAGTTTAAAATATGTTCTTAGTATAACATAAAATTGATTGTAATTCTATTAGATAAGTTATTGAACTTTCAAAAAGTTCGTCATCAAAAAGACTTTTTTAAATTATCAAATATAATTGTAACTATATCTTCTAGAAAAATATCAAGAAACCATAATAGCGAAGATTTAAAGAATAATGTCAGAAGTTGTAATTGGGTTAATTTGAAAATAATCCAGTTTCTTAATTCCAACAATGATATACATGATCCATTAAATAGAATATATCTGTGGAACTTTGCCAAAACGTCCATAAATACAATATTTCAGCAGAGTAAAGTTCAGAAAATTCGATCGTAACTTGTCATAATAATAAAATGCTTATGAAATGAATAATGTTTTTTTTATTTTCATGTGTATTTTACAAAGTTCCAACTACGAAAACTCGATCAACTCAATCAGTTTCAATTAAAAATTTATTCAATTACTTGAATTATTTTCAAGAAATTTCGCTGTAAAATCAAAATATGAAAGCGAATATTGCAATAAAATTTTAATCCTTATTCTGTGTATACGGAAACATAGTATACTTGAAAAAAATTATCTTATCTTTATTAGCGATTATACTTTTAATACATTAATTATACACTAAATTATTATCTTTTAAATAGCGTGTATTGATTTATTTATATATTTTTTTAAATCTAGTTAAATTTGGATTTGAATGGTAAATAAAAAAGTAATGCTCGTTTGTAGATTAAATTGAATTTTTACGAAATCCATAAATCAATAAATTGTTTCGAAAATAACACTCTAAAAACTTTAAAATATTAAAAATAAGAATTGTATGTAAAAACAACGTTAAAATTCATTAAAATAACTCAAGTATTTGTTAGAAATTTCCCCCTGAAAAATTTCTGTAAATTAATGTTTATTTAATCAGATGTCAAAAATTTCTGGAAAAAAATGGTTATGTTACTGGATTGCGAAACTTTCTGCAATTAATGTTTAATCAAACTTCAAAATTTATGTAAAATTTTATATCACTTGACAAATTATAAACAAAAATATGATTTAATAAATTTAAAGTATATGTATTTAGTCAAATAAAATAGTAATTATGAAAATTATTCAAACTTGGTTTAACAGTTCTGCATTAATTCTGAATCAAAGTGTTGTCTATTAATCAGTTTGTACTGTGTTGTCTGTATGTTATCTATTTGTCTATGTTCCTTTCTATAATTTGTCTAACTGAATATATTTAAATATTTGTATACATAAATTAGTGATTTTGTCTACAATTTTAATAACATTTTAACCAGTAATTATGCTTTACTACAATAAGACTATAAATATGATAATTTATGAATAAAAATAATATGAATTATGAATATATTTTCCGGTGCACATTTAAAAACATTCTAAATTGATTGAATTTAAATCTGTTTTATTAAGAAGCAATATTTGCACATATATATAGTATAAATAAAATAATAAAAATATGAAATTATTGTTATATTTCACGAATAAAATCTAATAAATTCCAATTACATTCTGGATTTTTATTCAAATCTCGAAAATATTGATTAACATTGTAAAGTTATTTAAAAAAAAATTATATATATTTATTAAATTTAATTAACTGAACGATTTAAAAATAAAAATGAAGGTTTATTAATTATAATTTTAGTTGAATTATAATTTTGCATAACAAATATATGATTATTTTAATTTATAAACATAGATTATCAACCAGCCATCAAATAGTAAATTCAATTTAGTATAATTTTTAAAATTTATTAATTACTAAATATTTTCACCAAGGAAATTTATTTTTAAATATTTAAAAAAAAATAAAATAGATTGTGTCCTTTTGGTAGTCACATTCGTTATTTCCGGAAAGTGAAATTAATCATGTTTTGATTTTATTGGAAATTATGATTCAATTTAATTTTAATAACAGGTTATATTAATTTGTAAAAAAAAAGTAAATAAATAATTAAAAAGCATAAATTTCAATAATTTTCAAATATTTTAAATTAATTTATTTACAAAACTATGCATATATGTATATTAAAAAATTTCGGTATATTAAACTTTTTTTTCATAATAAACTTACATGTTTTATATGAATAATTAATTAATGGAAAGCCACCGAAATGTCAATTTTCTAAGAATTTCATAAAAAAATCCCATGAATTAACTATAAAAAATAAATAAATAAAAATTGTAAACAAAAAAAATTGATATTTGAAAACGAGTTTTCTTGACGTTTTATGCTCACATGGTCAATAGCTCAGAGGTAATAAAAATTTAGTGCATTCCTTATATTTTCTAGTTTGTGTAATGAGTGCCAAAATTTAATAGTAACTATAAGTAACTATTGGTGCGAAAGCAAACCCAGTTCAAATGAATTTTATAACCAATTGCATACTCAAAAGAATTCAAATTTACTGATAAATCGTCGCTTTTATATTAGTGTGACATAAACGCCATTTCACAATATGAGACTTAATGATAGTTCCATTGGTTTCCCGATGTGTTCTTTTTAACTCTGTTTACAAATATCTATATAAGTTTACCTAATAATATTATAGTGAGATTTCGCCGTATATCCTGTATTTTGCGGCAAAATTGTCATACATTTTAAATTTCTTTCCATCGTTTTTTTTTTGTTGGTTTGCCGCATGAGCATGTATCCATTTATGTAAGTCAGAAATAATACATAATATTTTTCAAAAGAATTGAGGTTTTATGAAAAACCAGTAATAACAAATATTATTTTCTCCTGTTTTGCTTCAAACAAATACATTTTATTGGTTTACCTTAGGTCTTCATTTGCCATATGGCAAATCTGATATTGGTAGGAAAAATTTTATAACATTTTTGGCATATGCAGCAAAAACACCATAACTTTTGAACCTAGAAAAATCCTGGAAACAAACAATCTCTTTTATATCTATGCTGACTTTAAGAAAACACCACATTTTTTTTACTATACACTCAAACTTTTAACACTGATTTCCCAACATGTAATTTAAAACTCCGAATGACAAAATGGGAGATAAACTCAGAATTCGGATATTTGGATCATCAAATATATATAAAAAATGTAAAAGGATAGAACTTTGTAGCACAACTTATTGTAAAATCACGTTTACAATGAATGCTTTTATTTATTTCTCCATTCGCTTTCTTACGTATAGCTTTCAAAAGAAGTAAGTACTTAACGATACTAATAAGATTAAAATATCGAAATTCTAATATAATTTCAATTTTTTTTTTAACGTGTTCAAAGTTACTAATTTTTTTTACATAGCTCGATGAAACTACTGCGTTAATTGTAATTATTTCATACGTATGTATGTATATATAGAGCGAAATGAAACCAATCAGTGTAAATGGGCTATAAAATATTAATAGAAATTTAAAATGGCTAAAAAAAACTTGAATTTATTGGGAAATTAAAAAATTGTAATGATAACAGAAATTATTTTATTTACGTAAGTTTATTTTTATTTTCCCGATCCTTTTTTGGAGAAATTTATTTTTAAAAAAAATATACCCATTTTGATAAATTTTTACCAGTGTTACTAATACCAAAATCAAATCAAAATTTAATTAAATAGTCCTGGAAATTATTTTCCACAAAAAGAAGGAGAAACAAAACGACTCTATAGAATAAATTACAAAATATTTTAAACTACAAAATTATATAGTTTTCTTTAAAATCTTTTAAAAACTTATCACAAGAAAATAATTAATTTATCACTTATTTTAAAAATTAATTTGTCACTTACTTATAATAAAATATATGTTTATTAAATTTTCGTTATCAAAAAAAATAAAAAATTTTTTTAAAAACAAGTACTAACTTTTTTTGGTTTATTCCTTCCAGAGGGTATAATATTACTAAGATTTAATCGTGATGCACTTAATACTAATTCATCAAAACTTTTTGATAATTTCATATTTATCATAATTATTATACCAAAAAATCAATCACAAAATAAAAAAAAAAAAACCAGAAATCTTATTTTCTGATAACAAATTATTTATAAATAAATAAATTAATTAAATAATATTAATAATATTTTATCACAGAATTATTAATAATATATTTTGTAGAAATGAAGAGAACTAAAATATATACTTTAAAATAAAAATTTGTATATATTATCTTCATTACTCCTTCTTAATTAATTGACTTCAAATTAACAACTAAATCAAAAAAAATTGTTTTAAATTGTTTTTAAAGAGACTTTAAAAATTATACTTCAAAAAACAACAACATAAAAAAGCACTTATCCGATTAATTTTTGAAAATTAATGTTTTGAGAATTAAACTACAAAAAAACAAAATTTTTTTTTTTAAGAGACCCTCTTTAAAAATAATTTAATTTTTAAATAATTTTTTTATTTTTATTGTGCGTTTATGGTAAATTTTGAATGAAAACAAAAGCACCAACAACAGATAACAGATATCAGAGAAAAATAATTTTTAATTTATGTTTATGTTGTCTGTCAGTTACTTTTTTGTAGTAACCTGTTTTTTTTTTAATATTACCTACTACTTTTTTTTTGTTTTTTTCGAAAGTGACAATGATGGTCGTTTTCGAATCTATTACACTTGTTGTAAATGTTTAATTTTTTTTTAGGATTTATTAGTCCGAAATTTTTCCTAATCGTTTGAAAATCTAGAGGACTTGCTCTAGAATTCTGTAAAATTTTAAGTATTTCACAGTCTTTTTACTGCACAATTTTATATTTGTTATTTCTTTTTTTTTTTTGACAGATTAATATCTTCTTAAATCATAAAATTGAATAATATAATAATTTGACAGCTATCAGATATTTTCCGAAAATAAAGTGGAATGTTTTCTCTACAATAATTTCACTTGCTTAGTGTGAAAAAGTAGTAAAATTAAAAATTAAAATTTCAAGTGCTAATAACGACAATTACAAGTATACACTGAATTCGAAAACGGTCAATGTAATTTAATTTCTATATTTAGTAGTCATGCAGCTAAAGAAAATAATAATCTAATATCATAATAATTTTTCATGACTAGTTGTTATGACGTAAATTAATTTTTTTAAAAAAATCTAAACTTGTTTATAAAAAGATATAAACAAAAAAAAATTTTCTCATGGTATTTACTTCTATGAGTAAGTAGATAGAGTCTGGGATATGTCGTCATTGAAAAATGGAATACTGTATTTTAAATTTTTTTTAGGAAATGATCAACAAGCTCTATTTTATTTTTAATTTCTTAAAAATTGATTTTTGGACTAAAATAAAAAAATAAACAGAATTATTTATTTTGTATATTTTTTTATATTTATATAATTGGGTCACAAAGAGTAGATTGTTTTTGTTGAAAATATAGGCTAATTTAAGCAACAGTCTTTGTTGTTTTCAAGTTCATAAGTATACAAAGAATATACATTTTAACAATTTAATGTTTATTAATAAAAATTTAATAATGAAAATTAAATGAATTTTAAAAAAAATAAAATAAATATTTAATTAATCTTTAATTAAGAGAAAATAATAATTGAGGAACAAACAAGTCTAGGACCTTACGAAAGTTTTCGGACAATTCTATTGCCAACTAGTTTTATATGGAACCATAAATGATTTTATTAGCTAAATCCTTTTTATTAGATAAAGAAAATTTTTGTGAACTATAATCTACATAATTATAAAATTTCAGTACAGCAAATTTTAGAAAACTGGATCATAACTTCTCATGATTGTGAAATACTTCTCATGATTGGGAACTATTGAGATTACACAGAAATAAAAATATCGTTTTTAGAATTTACAAAATTTTTCTCTGTTTAATACCAAAGAAAAATTTGAATTGTAAATGTTTAGCAATCGAAATCAGAAGTTAGCTCAAAATGTCAAAAAATGTAGATATTATGGTTTGGCACATTTTGACAGATTTAACAAATTTTTATAGGATTAAGAATGTAAAAATCTGTGAAATTTTATAGGATTAACACTTGTTTTCTGCTCATTTTGTTGTAAGCAACAAAAAATTTCGGACATAATTTTTTTAATTTTGCTAGCATAATTTTTTTAATTTTGATAAAATCATGAAAATCAATTTTGCAAAAAAAAAAAATAAGAAAATATCTACAAGATTAAAAATCTGTAAGGATTAAAAATTTCTGTTGATAATTTTCTTAGATGAGATAAACGGTTGTAAAACAAATTATATTTTAATAATTACAACAGCCATATTGTTTATTTGCTATTTTAATCGACATATTGTTTTTCGACACTTTAACTGACACATATTCTTTTTGACATTTTAAATGTCATATTATTATTGGAATTTGTATTTTAAAGTTTATTGTCGGTATATGAATATTTAAAAATAATCTATTGGATTGAAATGAGGATTAAATTATTAATTTGATTTAAAAATCTCTTAAAAATATTTATTCAATTATATTATAAATTTTTATGATAACGATTATAATTATATTTTATCAAATATTAAACTAAAATTATTATTAAAAATTCGTTAAAATTTTATAAATCTTAAGTAGTTCTAAATCAAAATTAAAAGTGTTTAAATATAATTGAATTGATCAATAAATTGAAAAATTAAATCCATCGATCATTATGTCAATAATATTTTTTTTTGAAATAATTGACAGGAATATTTCACTTTGTTATAGATTAAATTAATTTATTTTAAATATAAATTCATTAAAAATATTAAAATAAATTTATAGAAAAACTAATAAAAATAAATAAAGTCTTGCGTATAAACAACCAATCTTAACAATACTAAAATAAATACTGAATATTTAGTTGAAGAGACAATGTTTTTGGTAAATATATGTTGCACATTGATTTGCAACAGCATACGAGTATAAGAAACATAAACGTTCTTTTCTTTAGCTAAACAAAAAAAAAAAAAGATACGAAAAAAAACATTAATAAAAACTAAGCACCTGGATTGTTTCTCTGTTGAAAAATATAAAATAAAAATGCTAATAATCATAGTGTAGTGTACTATATAGTTAATTTTATGAACTGACTCACAGTAAATCTGATCTGATCAAATATAGTTTGTAAATTTTTTTTTTTAATCAAGATTTTTTTTAAGCTTAGTATGCAGTCCCGCCTTGATGTGTAATTTTCCATCCTAGTGAACACTATCGTGAAAAAGTGGTGAAAAGGTCGTGAAAAAGTATTATAGAGAAAAAAATATTAAGTAGTATTGCAAAAATATAAAAAAAAAATTTTGACGAATTTTTTAAAACCAAATCAACCAAATAAAATGATCAAATGTCATTATTCTGTCATGAAATGTTGTTTTGAGCATTATTTCAACAATGAAATTTTTTTACACTGAACTTTTTTTTATTAACTTTTACCTTTGCAAAGTAAATCGTTTCACGATGAAACTGCATACCAAAAAGTGAAATCGTAAACGTAATATTTCACTTGGTGTTAAATTTGTATGAAATTTTCATTTCACGGCGAACTGCACACTAAGCTTTACTCAAAGTTGAGAACTGAGATTGAAAAAAGAACAATTTATATGGTAAAGTAATGAACATTTTATAATATTATTTTTATAAAGATAATTTTATATTTATTAACTATACATTAACTGTGCGTTTACACTGTAAAAGTGTCATTAACTTTTTGTTTTTGCGGCAGCATAATATAGTTTTATTTAGATAGTGTGTTCTCGTAATAAATTTAAAAGGTGTTTGCAGACATAATTTGTAGCTTGAAGGTTTTAAATAAAAATTTCACAAAAAAAAAATAAAAAAAATATAATTAGATATTAAAATTCTAATTCTAAATATAATAAAATATATTAATTTAAAGGTCATTGAGCTTGTGCAATAATATATATAGATAAGCATTAAAATTATGTAATTAAACACCTTTTTTTTAAGTATCTTCAATTGAACTTTAATTATTGCAGTGATTTTATTGTAATGTATTTAATAAATTATGTAAATAAACTTGAAAATATTTTATTATGAAATTTATTTATAAGGTTAAGATTACCTATAAGATGTGAATTGAAAGTGTGAACTTTGATTTCCAGAGATAAAAATTCTTAAAAAAAATGTATACGCAAGATTTAACGATGTGCCCGAAAGTTTTAATGAGGAATGAAACCCTATTAAAATTCATAAAAGTCAGAGTATGAGATGACCTGGAATAAGCGAATAATGAACACCAATAAAAGGGTACAAAATTTAAAAATCTTTGGAATTCTACGTTGAATTATACCGCCTGGAAAAATAATCTAAATGTACCAAGGTCATGTGAAATTGAAAATTTATGAATGTAGAGTAAAATTAAGTGAAATCAAGAGCTTTAGTGTTTAAATAATTTGCATAAATAATGAATTTTGTAATTTTATAAAGAAAAAAAAAATTGTGTCTTAATCATTTTTATTTGAAAAATTCCTCTAGAATTTTAGTCAATTTAAAATTTTGGAAATTTTTTGGGTTCAACACGAGTTCATTGATTTTGTATTTTAACATTATATACGTAATTTATCACAATTCTATAAATCACCATAAACAAAGTATTTAAAGAAAAGAAGTAATAAAAATAACAAATTAATTGACTGACAATTGATTCAAAATCTAAATAAACGACTCAATCAAAATCAATTTTAAAGATTTATGACTATATATTTATGCTGACCTACTGATAAACTTATAACAACTACTCATATAATAATTATAAGCAAAGAGAAAGCAATAAAATTAATTACATAATTATGATGTATGTATATCAATTATGATCAACAAAATTGTATTAGTAATAGCAATAAAGAATTTATTAATTCAATGTCATTTCTAGTCTGGGCAAAAACACATAAAATAAATTTTCCATAATTTTACAGGAGAGTATCTTTTTTTTCAAAAAATTTTTTAAAGAAATTATTTTAGATAATTTTAAATTGGTTTTCTTTGAACAATTTACAAACTAACTATGATTAATAGTTGGTATAAAATTATTTGAATACTTTTTACTACGGTGACTTTTTAACTAATGTTTGATGTATGTAATAATAAACACACCCTGTATTTGTTTCCTTAAATTTTTATTATGTAATTATTATAATTATGTACAAAATATTATGTATTTTTAACATAAATTTAAATCTTATATTGCCAGCAGCGTAAGCACATTTTACGAGATGTTCAAATAATTAATATTTTTTTTTCTAACTTTATGAAATAAATTATTTAAATGTTTAAACTATAAAAGATCATTTAAAAATCGATTTTAAAGATGTATTTATTATTATTTTCATTATAAAATCCAAAACATTAAAGTGTTTATTTGTTTGATATTTAATTTAATTACTAAATATTTATCTGGTAATAAAATTAAATCAATTGTGGTTTTGTAAAATTTAACGATTTATTAAATATTTATCAATAAAATAAAAGACATAATATATTTTGTCATAAAAATTTTATGACAAAACCTCATTTTTGTATCATATTATCTAATAAATTTATATCTTAAAGATATATTCAACAATCAGTGGTATGCTGCGAATATTTTTATCAACTAGCTTACTGTAATTCGTAGTTTTAAAAAGGACAACGAATTTCGTATTTCACACAAATAAATAATAATGTTTTAAACAAGGATCACGGATCCAAATACAAAAACATAACAAATAATTGATTTAAACTATACATAAAATTTATGATTTCATATTATCCAACATATTATCATCTATCAGAAATTTACTCAGTATTTTGATTACCATTAGAAAAAGGATCAAGGAGAGGTAGTTCAAGTTTTTAACCTATTAATTTTATTATAAGCTAAACATTTTTTAGCCTAATTCAAAATTTTCAAATTTCCATGCAATGTATTGAACTACTTCCAGCACACCACTGTCTAAAATTTATAAAAATTTTTTTTTACAGTAAAGATTTTATGATATAAACAAATTGTACGGAGGCGGATTAATTGTATTTTTTAATAAACATAAAAACTTGTACACAAAATTCATTAACAGTTTATTAATAATTTTTAGATTTCTGAATTAATAAAAATTAATTTAGAAATTAAATTGATTACATAAGTAATTTTTTTTTTCGTTTTTTTTTTTGAAGATATAAATAATTATTAACAAGAATTTTATTATGCTTATACATTTAAGTAATTTTAAATTTATTTTGAAAATTGACAGTAATTTTAATTTCACTGTAAAAATCATTCCAAAACAAATGTTAAATAAAAAGTTCGTCAAATATGAAGAAAAACAACAAACAGATTTAAGAAAAAACATAATTCAGATACATAAATATCTGAATATTTCTTTTATGTTTAGTACAAAAACATTGGAAAAAAAAACTCAACAAATGAAAAAAAAACAGGAGCAGAAATTGAATTCTTGTTAACAAAAACATTAAAATAAAGAAAATGGAGGAGAAGTACTTGCAGTGCACAACATAAGCGTTTAAAAGATACATGCTATATTCTGATAGTATCTTTTTTTTTTAAATTGCTTTTATTTATTTAAGAATTTTGCAGCAAAAAGACTAAACTAAAAAACAAAATTTTCTGAGCATAAATGTTGCATGAAAAAAATTAACATGGAAACAAAAAAAAAAATCCATTTTTTAAAACCTTTTTTTTTTATATACCGTATTTGAATTTGAAAATCTTCTTAGCTGGATACCAAAATTAAATTGACTAAAACGTCTGGTCGGACTTGATGTCTGTACTAGTTCACTTCTTTCTGATGAATCAGTAATAATAACTGTTGGTATTTCATGATTTTTATCATCTGAATTGGGTGTTGTAACCGTTGGTATGGTAGATGTTTCAATATCATTTGTTGGTATAGTACCATGTATACCACGTACCAATTCAGCAATATGTTCATATGATGATTGAGTTGATAATGGAAATCTAAGATGTATTTTTGATGGATTTGGTGATGGTGGTGGTGTTATTGTCATAATGATGATATTAATTTAAAATTTATCCAAATTCTAATATGGCAATCGAGTTTTTGTTTCTTGAACTCTGTTTAAATTTTTTTTTTTAATTTAATTTAATTTTTTGAAATAAATTAAAATTAAATTTTAATTTATTTTTTTAAATTTTATTTTTGTACAAAAATTGTGAATTGTAAAAAAATGGAACAGATAAGTTTGTGTAGTTTAAATAGATTTAATTTAAACCAACAGTTTTCCCTACAGTTTGTTACGATTTATTTTCAGGGCATTTTTAAAATCAATCCAAATTATTGTTGATTATAAATTATTGTAGGCGATCTAATTTTCGAATATATAATATTGGGAAATTTTTAGAGTGTATTTTAAATAAACTGACACCAATTTTAAATAAATTAAAAAAAAGTAGGAATCCTATAATAAAAATAGACTGCTCTGCAGTCTATTTTTATTATAGGATTCATAGCTATTTCTACATTAATCACGAAAAATCATTTCAAATTTACTTGAAATTACAAAAAAAAAAAAAAAATTAAATTGAATTAATATTTTTTATTTAGTTCGAATTGTAATTAAAGTTTAATAACAGATTACAAGGAAAGTATAGATCACCCTTCGCAAACAAGATTAAAAAAAAACAAAAATTTGGTTAAAAAATTGAAAACAACCGAAAGTCACAATTAGGCCGATGGTTCTTAGGAATATAACAATAATTAACTTATTAAATTAATCCTTTTAATTGAACAATTTAGTCCTTTTAACGATAAAATTGTAAAGTTAGACAAAGGGCTTTAAGGAAGGGACATTACTCAAAATAAAATTTTCATTTAAGCCGCATTTTATGTTTGTTAAAATTAGATAATTAATAAAATTTAGTGGATATACGTTTGAAAAATTATAATTTTTCTTTAATGAAGAAAAAATGTTGCGTGTACAACTATATATCAAAAATAAAATTTATCTGTACTATATTGATAAAATGTTTCCGAAAATTTATAGATAATAATGTATCTTAAAGTTGATATTTTGGTAAAGAAAGAATTTCCTGATGATTATCATTATTGTTCATAAATAATTAATATCGTGTTACATTTTATTTAATATGTCAATATAATTACGTTTTTAACGATAAAATTAAAACAGAATAAAGTTTAATTCAGAAATTCTACTTTTCTGTCTACAAATTCATTACAAACATGCAATCATTTTGTACTCTTAATTTTTCTGAATTTTATGCTAATAAATTTAACTTTCGCGGTAAAACTGACTGATATTAATTGATACATAAATTTACGATATAAAAACTGAAACCATGAACATTTAATATTAACCGACAAAACTAACCAGTGTGTTTATTCGTAATCACTTGGAGTGGTCAACGTGCGTTTTGGAAATGATTGTTTTATATTTATTCTGACACGTAGTAAAATTCAGAATATGAAAAATATGTAATATTACTTAAAAATTTTAAATTAGTTAAATTTCTAGCATAATTTTATACAAATTATGTTTACAAATTTAACTGATAGCAAGTGTAATTAATGTGAACCAAATTTTTTTTACAGAAATTTATTATATTTACTAACAATAAAGATTCTAACTTCAGTTTAAAAATCTAGTGACTGATTATAAAATCACAATTAAACATAAATTAATAAAATAATATGGCATTTTATTTCATTTCTGAAGGCAAAATTAATTTCATTGGATTTGTGAGAAATTTCATTGGATTTGTGAGTTTATATACAATTTTTATAGAAAAAGTTTACCTAAAATAGGGTAATGTTTTGAGTATATTTCAAGGTTTAAAATTATTAAAATTACAATATAAAACATATTGTGTTAGTTTAGTAATTGTAGTTGGAAAAATTTAAATTAGTTTCTTCAAGATCAAACTTTTCAGAGTTAAATAACCAAACAAAATTAAGTTCAGAGTTAAATGACAAAAAAAAATTAAAACTATTGAATATTTTGTAACGAATTTATCACAATTTTTTCACTGAAAAATTCAGTCTCTGGAGTTAATAATAGCTTTAAAAGTAATAGTTACTATTTTCACAATTACCTATAATATTATTAACTTAATTACATGTTTTTTTAATTAATATACCCCCAAATTACCCTAATATTTTTATAAAAATACATATAAATTTTAATATTCAAGGAGAAACTCTTTTTTTTATCTCCCCAACAAGTTAAACTTATTTTTGATATCAGCCAATAAAAAATTATATTAATTTTATTATCAACACATAAAAATATATTTAATTATTACTCGTTAACAAGACTGACAATCTTATTAATAGTTTTGCAAATATAATTAACGCCAGTAACTTAAATTAATAATCTTCGTTTTTTTTTTTTAATATTATGAATTAAATAAAATTAAATTTAAGAACATTTCAAATGGAAAATTACAAAATACATAATTTAAAGTACCATACCTCTTGTTCAATTGTTGCTGTTTTTATTCGTGATTTAAACATATTTTTTTTGGTATTATATTTTTTATTAAATTATTATAAAATTAATTAAAAAAATTTATATGCACTTTTTCGTAACCAAAATTAATTTATATAAAAAAATTCATTGAAATTAATATAAATTTTTTCACTAATTTTATAATTAATCTAACAATGAAAATTCACTAATCAACAAATTATTTTATACTAAATAAAATTATAAAATTGCAAATTGTTTTAAATAAAATTTTATCATTTTTCTTTATGCAGAAAAATTGAGAAATTTCTTTATTTTTTTAGATAAATAGATAAGAAAATCAGTTTATTTTTTGAATCAATTTAATGTAAATTTAATTTTTTTTCACCATAATTGTAATTAAATTTCTTAATTTAAAATTAGTTTGTTTTAATGGTTTTTATTTATTTATTTGATTTGAAAATTTTTTAAAAACATAAATATATGTACTATAATAATTAATATTTAGAAATTCCCGCGAATATTTTTTTATAAAGATTTTCAAGATATAAACTGTTAAGAACGTTTTAAAAGATTGTATACGGAAATATTTTTATTTGATTAAACCGAAGCTGGGTGTTTGGGAGATGGTTTTTGTTTTAATTAAACCGCTCAACTAAATATAAAATATAAAAAAAAATTCAATGTTTATTGATGTTGGTCTTCTTTATCTTGAAATTATATTTAATATCAGAAAAAAAAAATATTTTATATACAGTAATGTCACTATAATTTGAACTTATGAGAATTTTCTTAGTATTATGACAAATTGAAAATTTAACTATATTTGTAATTACTGGTTATAAATTATTAACAATTTTCATAAAAATTAAGTAATATTTGTATGTCTAACAATATTATTATTTTTCCCACTTATATTTCTATATTATATTAACCCTGAACTTGTGAAAATCACAATGTTAAAAAAAGGTTATAATAGATCATTGTGTATGGAAATTATTCCATTTTGATAATGTAGCTTTTCGTCATAAAAATAAACATATTCTTGGTTATTTCAATAAACGTTCGAAATTTCACACTTTCTATTTCAGTAGCCGTTTCGTGTGTCCATAAATTTGATTTTTTCTATTCTAGAAAATGTTACGGCAAAGTATGCAAAATATTTTCAAATGAAATTTTTGATTATCAATTTTTCTCAATTCCCAATTTTGATTGTCAATTTTACATTTATTTACTGTCAATAAAAATCATCTGATTAATTTAAAAATTTCGAATGGGACAAATAAACTTTAAATTTAATGAATTACGAATTTATTCTCCCGGAACACGGTCGCCAGACTACTGAGCATGATTATAATTTATATTCGTAGTTTATCAAAATTTCTAGTTGCTACGACTGTAATAAATAAATACGAAGTCACTAGGCAAGTAATAGCTTATTAAAACTGTAATGAAAATTGAGGTATGGAGCACTTTACAGGCTGCTTTTATTACGTTCTATGTGAAAGCTTTTATCGGGCGACTTAAACAGTAAGTCGCACGATAATTCAAGCCTATTTTTCAATAAATAAAAATTAGCTGCAGCTGTTAATAACTGATTTCAGCCAATCTGAATCCTCAGGTTTTGAGTTGACAGCATATTTTGATTGTAAAAGGAAGAAAAAACAGAGCTCGTGAAGAGCCTGGGCTTCCCTTAAACTTTAATGGATTTTCAAACATTCTATTGCAATTTCAACCTACTAATTGTATAACGATTCCATACATTTCTTTATAGTGACGAAACTTTTAATTGCAACAAGCTAATGGCTTTATTAGTAAAACAGTTGTTGTTAGTAAATGTCGTCGATCGTTAGCATTTTTGCAGTCTTAAATTACATTTTACTATAACTTTATTACTGGTACTTATTTAACATGAATAAACTTAAAACAACATCGATGTTTCGGACGGGAGTTTAACCGAGTTACTTTATACAAATATTTTTTCTCAATTATACAGTTCAATAAATTGAAACTCTACTGTAAATATATTTAAAATTTGTATTTTTGCACAGAAAAAAAAATTATTTAGTAAATAAATTTTTTTTAATTGTTTGTGTAGTGTATCTTTATTACTATATAGAGAGTAGTAATTTTAGTAAATAAATATAAATAAAATATAAAAATGTAATTGTTACTCTTATATACATTATTTTGTTCGACTAGCTCTTAAAGTTCAGTTTTAGTTAACTTGTCTATATTCATTGTATATATAAGTATATATACTATTGTTTAAAAATGAAATTATTGTATGCTTCCGAATATATTTTATGTACAGATACTAAAAAAAAAAATTTAAAAAGAAAAATTCAATTATAAAAAGAAAGATTCTTTGTGAATTGGCGACAATTCATAAATATTTTTCATTACTTTATATATTATTTATAATTTTCGTTCGGTTTTTCATTCTTTTAATTATAGTGTTAATTATTTTCTAAATATTTTGAAAATTAATTTTCATTTGCTAAAAGATTATTTTTATTTTTAATTAAAATTTATTTACTTAAAATTATTTTGTATGATTTTTTTTATTATTATTTTATGATGCTAACATTTCAAAATGATACTTTTCATAAAAATAATATTACATATTATTATTTTAGATAATTTTTTTTTTTCGGTAAAAACTTATTTACTTATATAAGTATTTTTAATTGATTGCTAAAAACTGTCAGCGGAAAATTTGAAAAATAAAAATTATATATATAGAAAAGAAAAATGAAAATTATTTTTTAAAAGTCAAATATTTGGACAGCAAGTTTAATAACAGTTCAACAAAAAGAAACGACATTTGATTAGCAAAATTTATTAATAGCCTCATATAACAGTCAGACATAAGTAAAAAAAAATAAAAAATATATAATTTTAACAGAAAATTGAAACTGAATATAATTAACAAAAAATTAAGTAAATATTTTATTTACATGTAATTCAAACTGTAATTCAAACTGTATATTTTATATAGGTAGATTTAGATTAGGGTAATGTTAAATACTAATGACAGAAGTGGTTCACATAACCTCAACAAATTAATAGAATTTTTAAAAATCAATGAAATGGCGAGTAAACCTTTGAGAATTAGTTATCTTCCAAGTTTGTTTAAATATTGACAAACTCTTTAGACTGTAAAAAAAACCAGCGCAATAGAACTACTATATAGTAGTTTCATGTTTATGGAATTTTTTGAACGGATTCTAGTAGCAGAAATAATTATTGGCATTAATTATTTTACGTTTGAACAGTATTTATTCTGCTCTTGAATATCTTTCCAGTGTATGGGTCTATTATTAATAATAGAAAATATTTGCTATGTTAAATTATACAATTTACGTTAAAAACAAATTTTGGAAACCAACTACGTCGCCTGGCGTACGCACTGTAAATAGTTTTTACAGGGAATTCTTCATTCAACCTTTACAATGACTGGTCTACCAACAATTAATGTGCACATTTATACTGTATTAAATATTATATAATTTGAAAGACGGACTAACCGACATGTCGACGAATTGCTAACACAAGTGGTTTTTTTTTTGTTACAAAAGCAGCCCTAATAAATTGTCAATAAAATTACGATATTTTACGATAACAAATTGAAATTTTTTTTTTTTTTTTTATTTATTCATACAAAACTTGAATTATTATTAGAATTAATTAATCTAAATAAAAAGCTCGTATATAAATTTATTTAAACTGATCAAATAAAATAGAAAAAAAAATAAAATTTTTGCAAATTAGTATTTTACAATTCACTGAAACTTAATTCCATAATATTGATAATTAAAGATTATTTATAAAATTGCATTAAAGTAAAATCAATTAATATAAAAATTAGTATTTATATTTCAAAATGTTTATATAAATAAATAATTAAAAAAAAAAAAGATTAAATTAATACTAAGTTTTTTTTTTCGGTTTTACCTGTAAGCTTGTAGCTCGTATTAATGAATTACGAAAAAAACCAAAATATGGTAAAAAACTACCATAACCAGTATTATGAACATTTGAAGATGTTGGTTGTATTAAATGTTTTGAATTATTTGGATTTAATGGTGACATTTCAGAAAATGTCCTTCCAACATGACGTAAATTTGTTCGTTTCATTTTTTTTTTTAATATAATTTTAATCAATTTTTTTTTGTTTTAAAATAATCAATCGTGTATGTTGGTGTAAGTACACTTTATTAAATTGTAAATTTCGATTAAAATGTTAATATAACTTGTGTTATTCAATGTAAATTTTCATGACGCGATCAACACAAAATTATCATTTTTTATTTAAATCAAACTGTAATCAACACAATTTAATCAAAAAAATAAAATTTTATTTTAATAAATTTCCCATATTTATAAATAAATCAATTTGATTGGAAATAAATTGAAAATCGTAAATTAAAAAATGTTTAAAATAAAATGTTGTAGATTTTTGTTCGTTTAAATAAACTAGACGACTAAAAACACAAATTTTGTCACAGTAATAATAAATAAAAAATATATATAATTATTTTTTATCGTAAAACAAATAAAATATATTCACTTGATGTCAATTATTACAATTAAAATGTCTAATAAAATAAAAAAAAATATTGACAGATTTTTTATTTTGTGTACACACTTGCATTTGTCCGAAAATCGAGAGCAAACTGAACCGGGAAATTAAATAAGAGCTAATAATCGTATTTAGTAATTTTATACATATATATTATTGCTAAATATTCTATTAATATTTTATAATTTATTTATTTATTTTTATATTCGTACTTTTTATTTTATTTTTTCGAAAATATTTATATAAAAAGTTTTAAAATATATTTTTTTTCACATTACAATTTTACACATCAATTATAGATCACATCAACATTAATTATGTATAGGAATTGTAAATTTAATTTCGTTAGTGATATTTTGATTTATAATTTTTTTGAAATTTACTAAACGGTTTTAAGTAATTGAATGAAACTAGCATAAAGGTATACCCAAACTGATGTGTTTTTGCATCAACAGCTGGGGTTTTTCAATATTGTGTCGGAACCTCGAAACTTTCATTACACGGTTATGACCACAATACAACAATACGATTTAGCTGTGCAGTTTTGAAGTATTTTTTTCGCGTGGTTATTTTTATATTGTGTCCGATAGTATTTTTTCTTGTTCAGTGTTTTTTCTTGTTAATTTTTAAAAAATGTTGAAAACACAAAAATTAATTTATTGATACAAAATAATAAAATTTTATACCATTTATCTCATGAAGATTATAAGAATATCCGGCAAAAAGACAAAATATACATGTAATTTCCTGAAGAAGTGAATGAAAATTGTACGTTTCTTTATCGTTTTGGTGTTTTTCGATCTACACATTTTGAGCACCGAAACCGCTGATGAAAAACGAGTCGGTTTGGGAGAACCTTAATAATTATCAAGTAAAAATAATAACATATAATTACATATTTATAAATTGTAATTAATATTATTATATATACATATTTTAGAAATAAGGAAAAAGTAATTAAAGTATTATATAGAAAATAAAATATATATATATAAAAAAAAAGATTAAATTAATTTTAATCTATGTTTGTTTTAAAAATAAAAATATTATTATTATAGTTTCATTGGCATGAAGTTTGCACAAATAAGGTAAACTAAATTATAATTTCAATTCCACTAATATATGATAGTTTAATTAGATTTCTTTAGAAGGTTAGGTCATTGAAAAAAATAAATATTATATTTTTCATATATCACGACATTTCGAAAGTCATGATAAGGCCCAAAAAATTCTCCAATAGATGCAGTTTCCTCAAGCTTGACGAAAATTTGTTTATTATGATATGATATATGTTAATTATAGATTAAACAAAAAAAAGTTTGTTAATTATTATATATTCTTCAACTTATAGCGTTGAGATCCTTATCCTATAATTCACTGTTGATTGATACCAAATTTATAGTGACTATGGCAAATTTAATTTTCCGATAAAAAAATCACTGATGGTTATTGAAGAATCAAATTTCAGTCCTAAAAAATAATTTGTATTAGGTACATAAATATACCGGAAAAAAAACTATTTTAATAAACGAAAAATTTTACGCAGAAATGTCGTATATATACAGAGACAAACTACTAAACTTTCTTTAAATTTTCTAGAAATCCCAGTGAATTGATTTTTAAAAAAATTATAATTGTTTTTAAAAAATTATAATTATATATTTTTAAGAAAAATTAAATTTACAAAATAACAAATTGTAATTTTTTCACAATTTGTAATATTTTATTTATATTATTTATAATAAAAGGCAGACAGAAAATTAAATTTTTGCTTAAAATATGTTTTTCCTGCCAATTTTAATATTAACTTATTATTTTTTGCTTTTATTGGCCACTATCGTGGCCATTTATGTTTTTTTAGTCTACCAAATCTTTTGTGGTACATTCAAACACCCTAAACATACCCGGCCACCTTGAAATGAATCTGTAAATCATCCATGGATTGTTGTTGATAGTGTGATTCTGTGGGGCCTTTTCAATGGGAACAAACTTTCCTTCTTCGCCGGAAATATTTTTTACACAAACTTTCCTTCTTCGCCGGAAATATTTTTTACACAAATTTCCGTAATATATATTTACATATAATTAGGTGTTTTGCATAATTTTCATTTAATTTCGACACCGAAATATATGCAATTTTGTAAATATTTAATTTTATTTGGATAAATAATAATTCGAACAAAATTCCATATTTTCCAAATAATTAGGCGCACGGTTCTTTAAATTTACATAGAAACTTTGTCTTTTTATATTTTTAACCAAATAAAATATATGTATACATATTTTAATATTTTTGATCAGTGATTTAATATTTTTGATATTTTTGATCAGCTATATATGAATTATTTAATTTTTTTGTCAGAATTTCTTTATTTTATGTTATCTTTTTCAATTTAAAAAAAAAACACCTTTAAATCAATTAAAAATTTTGATTTCAGGAAACAGATAACATAATATAAAGAATTAAGGTAACTATAGATTTAAAAATTAAAATTATGTTATTTAAGTCGTCTAATCAGCAGAAAAATTAAAACAGCTGATGAAGTGTTATATTCTATAAATAAAGAATATATGTAATTGAAATTTAATATTAAAGTTGTTATAAGTATTTTAATAATATAGAAATATCGCACTTTTTGAAATTTTGAATATAAAAAATTCTTCACATTTTCAGGGTGATTTTATTCAACAAATTTATCTAAATAATGTTGTTATAATTTATTGATTGAATATGTTTATATGTAGTTAAAATATTAATCTAATATTAATATTAATTGTAATTAAAATTTTAATTTTTGTAAGAAGATCGTTAAATCGGTTACAATACAAAAATTTCATTTCGGCAAAATTCTAATTAAATATTAAAAGTTAATTTAATTTGTATCGGATATGTTGCAGATTACTATGGTTCCTTATGTTATTTACAACATCAAAAGTATTCAAATCGTTGGATTCGAAAAAAACGATCCAATCCATTGATCTATTATGCAGTTTAATGCAACTTTTATTGATTGTTTTAGCAGTTTACTTATAAACACTAAATGCTATTTTTGTAACCCATATAAATATGATTGATTATTATTCAAAATAATATAATTACTAATTATACTTAAAATATTTTTATAAAAATTCTCAAAAAATATAAAATTTTGGTAAATTATAATCGATTTCAATTCCGGAAATTATGTTTACGTCATTTTGAATACAGTAACACATATTTCTATGATTATTTTGCAATATTTTTGTGATTTTAATCGTATTTTTAATAGGACTTTAACATTTTCTGTATATTAAGTATAAAAATTTTTAAATAATATTTTATGTTGTGTTTTTCGTATTTTAGTTAAAATATGTAAAATATAATTAAAAGAAAATTAAAATTTATATCAAAATATATAATTTTCAGTTAAAAGTTTCAAATTTTTAATGAAAAAATATTTAAAATTTTTATATGAAATTTTAAATATTAAAATTTATTTAACATTTCAACAAACGACAACAACAATAACAACAACAACACCTAAAATTATAATTTTGCAAGAATTATAATAATTATATGTATGGATATTTATTTATAAATAATATATTCTTATATGTTGACTTTGAACTTACCGATGGCTATAAAAATATGAAACATTCGACTTCAATTTAATTATTATATAAATTGATTGTATTTTACGAATGATATTTTATATTATCTTTCGTATTAATTTAATATCTAAAAATTTATAATTATTTATTACACTTTAATTTAAACTTAATATATTTTAATTAACACTTTATTTTAAAAGATTACAAATCACTCACAAAATATTAAAATAAAAAAAAATATATGTGTATGTAAAACCAAAACAATAAAAACACAATTAAAAATTAGGTAAGAAACCAAACTACGACAAAGTTAAATTCCCAGAAATATTAATTAATTCTTATAAGGATATTTAATATGAAAATAATTGTTATAATGAATTTTGTTTATTTTATTAAAATGTTTTTATTTTATTATTTTAAATAATTTCCCCGTAAATTGGACATTTTTAAAACAATATTTTCTGCACATGCAGCTGTTTTTGATTAATCTATTTTTTATTTTTGACACAACATAATAAAATATATCTGAATTTTGTCATATAAAACCCATGTCGCAATTATTGCAATATTCTTATAAGTTTTGAATCTGTGACGTTTCGAATTAATTAAAAATTTGGAAAGTTATAATTTAATAATTATCTCCGACTGAACTTGTGAGACCACATTTAAAATTTTAAAACGACTTTACTCTTATCAACAGGCTGCACGAATTAAAAAACTAATAGTCCCAACGAGAAAAGAAGCATACAATCATGCCTCTAAAAATTCTTAATGAATTCCATATTAAGACCTGACAAAGACAATATTTCCCACTGGGACACTGGGAGCCAATTTACATACAACATACGCTTATAACCTATTTAATTCCATATAGCATAAGTATATTGGTAAAAATAAGAAATTTAACAATTACTAACATTTCATTTATTGTAATTTGAAAAGATTTTAAGCTATCCTGTAAACAACCAAACAACTAAACCAGATTTCATGGAGTGGCTAGTTAACTTTTTAATTTACTTTTAATTTGAGTTTTAAAACTTTTAAAACTCAACAACCTGTCATAAGTTCAAACCTAATGTCATAGTCGCTCTTTAGTTGAAGAGCAGGTTCCTAATCCCTCTACCTTAACACACAGCAAAATATTAACAATACTATATAAACATAAACAAAACTAAATTTATAGTTTGATTTGTGCAATAACAATGCAGTTACAAGAGAGTGAAACACAGCCAACGAAATAGCTGACTACTATAAAAATGTTTTGTTTATTATAACTTATATGCTAACAATTGGATAAAAAGATACGTGAATATAAGACATGGACAAAAAATATGTTGAAAAACCCGCCCGTTTTACGGAGAACGTAGTAACTCATAGCACCTAGCTAGAATAAAAAGCTGTGGAATATGACGACAATTATACATTATGGTAGGACAATGTCTGTTAATATTAAAAAAGCATCTTAACATGAAGAGATGACGAGAAGTGTGATTACGTCACCGGCGCGGTGCGTAGACCTTATGAAGGAGTACGAATCAGCAGAACTAGATCAACACGATTGTACGGATTCGTAATCATATACTCTAGCTGCTTCTGCACTGAAGTTGGACAAGATTAGGAACTAGCAAGATATTAAAAGTACCAAATGATAACTAAATCTCTTTTCAGGAACCTTGAAAGGCCTAGTGATAATGTACGTAATTAGATACATTAGATTTATAGTTTATCAAAAATATAGAATGTTGTAACCAAGGTATATTTTAGCACTACAAAAAAAAAATTAATATGGATATACGATATTATTTATTTAACATTACAGATTAAGAAATTTTAATGCTTAGAACTTCTCAGTATTAATTTAAGTATATAACGACTTTTCAGAAAACCACCTATCTTAATTTTCTAATTTGTAAAAATTAAAAATACGATAATTCAAAAAATAAACAATTATTTTTATTAAATTAAGTTTAATTTTGAATGCATCCATGAATATTAAATAGTTGTTCTGTAGAATCTATAAAATTCCCTTTAGAATAAAAATAAATAATTGAAACATAAATTAGAATTATTTTGGCTACATTAAATTAATAAATAAATTAGTCTTACAGAGATCTCTTGTACAAAATATCTGTGTGTGGAAAAAGATTTTTAAGTAATTCGTACAAAGGTACGAAAACCATTTTTAGCATTTCACAGAAAAGTTTTCGATTTTCAGCAAGATAGATTTTATACAATGTTTCATCGTCGATATCATCAGCCTTACTAGGGTCAACAGCTCCTTGTACATTAGAATTTAGATTTCCCAATACCGGTCTAGCTATTATACAATGTTGTGTAAATTCATTAATTATATTATTAAGATATACTTCAACTATTGAAAGAACTTTTGTAGTATAAGCATATTTTGCAGCATTTATTATTAATGATCTTATTAAATACATTTTTCTTGAATTCAATGCAGTCAAATTCAAATCTAAATCATTAATAAATGTTTTTAAATCAAGTCGATTTATAATATGTTTGCGCATATCCATTGCAAGAATATTCTCTTCAATATTCTGTAGAATTATATTTTTTTTTTCTTTTCCCAAATGTTCAATTAATTTTGATTCCTAAAATGAAAAAAAGTAAACAACAAGACAAGAATTAATTTAATTATATTATTTTTTTTACATATTATATATTAATCAATATATAAATTAATTCTACATAATTACTTCAAGTAAAAAATTAATTAACCAAATTTTGTGATTTGATTGATAATATTTATCATATAATTCAATTATTGGATGATGTTCTGCAGCCATATATGCCACAGTCTGCATTTTTGTATCCATATAAGCAGCTAAAGCCGATATTAATAATGCAAATACCTGTTTAAATTTATGTTAATTTAAATTAAGAAATTAAAAAAGTTATATATTTATAATTTATATACCTGAGAAGGATTAAAAATCCTTGGATATAATTTTACAAAACAATAAACTGTATGAAATGAGATAAATCCTAATTGGTAATTATAGAAATTCGTTTTATAATGTAATTTTTTAACCATTGTTATGAAATTTAATAGTTCTTTTGAACGCTGAACCATTAAAGAACCGGATAAATTCATAAATATATAAAATGTATATTTTAATAATTCATTACTATTCTTTGTGTCTACATTAAAATCAAAACTAAAAAATAAATATATATTTATATAATGTATAAATTCAAAATTTCATTAAACTCAATTCCTTAATTTAAAAAAAAAATGAAAAGAAAATCCTAATCTAATTCCACAATAACTTTTAATTTTTTTTGTATTTGTACGAGGGTCAGTACAAACGTTTTGAGATATAAGCAAATTATTAAAAATTTGAAAAAAAAATAATGTATATATGTTTAAAATAGCTTCCTGCTAATACAATAAATTCAATAAATCTGCCGTCCCAAAACTCAAAAACATGGTGCCAACCATTTTATGGTAGCATGTTAAAAAGTAGCATTATTGTATCATTTATCTACGATTGTGATGAAAAGCAAAGATCATGAACGCTTTTTTTTTCATTTAAAATTGCTTCATGAATATACGAGATTCAAAACATTGTGGAACGTCTTAAAAAGTTACGCAAGAAATTATATAAAACCACAATTTTTAGCATTTTTCACTTGTTACAAGAAATAATACTAAACTACCATTCTTTAGCATCTTCAGTGATTTTTGGTGATTCTTAAATGTTCGTGCTTCTAAATATTAGAACAAAATATGCGCCGCTCAATAAATAATTACCTTTTTAAAACAAAGTACCACACAATATTGCTTAAATTTTTTACGAATTTATAGCAATTATAGCTTTTATATAGGCTATCTCTTTTATGGTAAAATTTCTCCAAGGACGACTTTCTCTTGGGTTATATTTTAATGAACCTTTGTTAAATTCTGCATACTGGCGACACTGTAGCGGGATTATTATTAATAAAGTTGTAATGCAATTACAAAAATTTGGTATTACATTTCTTATAATACGTTTTCTATTTCTTAAAAAAATACTAAGAACTGAGGTTAATGTAATACTTTAGTAATATCTCAAAAAACGTTTTTAATGACCTAAGTATATAAATATTAAGGAATTGAATAAATTTTTGGATTTATTTAAAACTAACTGTGAAAAATCTTGTGGAATATAAATTTTATCTTCAACAGAAAAAGAATCTGATATTACTGATATACTTGATAATTGAGTATATATCATATCTTCCATTAATTTATTTATTAACCGCTGTAAAATAAATATTAATAGTTTTTTACTATAAAATTATTCTTTTTTAAATTTTGTAATTATATTAAATTTAAAAAAAATTACAATCTTTTTACCTGATTAATTAATTTTTCACAATTTGTTCTAAAAAACATCCAAACTGCACAATATTTTGAAAGTTCTTCTATAAATGGTTCATGATCTTTTGGAAATATATCATTGTTAAGTTTATTAAATAATTGTAATACACCAAATGTACGCTTTTGGCCATGAATTTTAGCAGATAATACAGTACGTATTATTTTACCAGTTTTTAAATCAACTTCCGTATCAAATCGTGGATCATTAATAACATCTTTAAAATTAATTAAATTATCAGATTCTAATACTAAATTAGCAATTTGTAATTCTTTTTCTAATCTTTTAAAAATGAAAAAAAAAATTAAAATTTAATATATTAAATTATAAAATATAAAAAACCTTAATTTTTCTTTAACTTTTTTATTCATTAAATCATTATCCGTAGATATTTCTTTCATTAATTGATCAGGTTTTTTTAAAAATACCGTAGCACTTTCAGCATCCAAAATAAGTTTAGTTAAGCTCTATAAATGTAATTAACTAATTTTCTTTAAAGTTAAATAAAGATAGTTTTGTTTTTGTTACCATAACTTTAAATAGATAATAATCAACAAATTTTCTAAAATCTTTTCCGAAATAATCAGATACTTTTTTCAAAAGATATTCATTAATTTGTACAAATTTGTAATAAAACACTTGTTCTTTATTAAAATACATTCCTTCGCCAACCCATTTAAGAAAAAATTGCACACGTTCTAAATGAGTCTTTAAAAAAAATATTATATTATCTTTTTAATTATTTTGTATTTTTATGATTATTCATAAAAATTTTTTGTCTTACAAAATCATAACGTATTCCATTCTCTCTGTACAGTTCTAATGCTCCAAGGCAGTTACCAATACAATCTAAAACAGGTAATGTAAGAATATTACTACTATCTAATTCAAGAATATCCTGAAAATCTGGAAATCTCATATCACTTGTAGAAGTATTTACTATAACTGCTTCTTTATTACGTATTACATATGTTGCAATTGTATTACAATTAGCTTAAAAAAACAATATGTAATTATTGTATCTATAAATAATTAAATAATAAAATTATCAATAAATTTTTCTAAATTTACTCATATTCCATGTATATCTTTCATTAAAATAGTATTTTGGTTCTTTGGGGCAAATGAAAATATCATTACTTATCTGTTCTTTTAAATATATAATATAACCTGTTTTTTTTTTGATAATAGTATATAATTAAAGAGGTAATGTATTATTTAATAATTTTACCAAGGCTTTCAGTTTGAACTCTCATTGCTTCGCCCATTGTATGCAGTAGTTCAACAAAATGTTCTCCTTTCGGTGTCAATAGAACAGCTTTTACTAAAGGTTCTTTTAGGCCTGGAGATTCTTCCCTTTAAAAAATATTTTAAATTTATTATAATATAAAAAAATATTCAAAATTATATCGACAACATCGGATTGTAGATAACAGTAGGTCTCTTCCATAAAATTAAATCCCGAAGTTGTTTTAATTTTATTATAGCAGTTTGATCAAATTTAACTAATAGGTTATCTTTAGCTAATGATGCAAAGTTTTCCTCTTCGTAACGCTTTAATATAAAAAAAATGTTTTGATTTTCTACATATTTAATAAATAAAATTCTATTTTATTTTACATTCAGTAATGATGTTGCTATTTGTTGAAATTCTTCTTGAAACATTTTTTTACTCTATTAAATTAAACTTGGATTTATGATTCTCGAATTTATTAATAAAATAGGTGTATGTATATAATTATTGAAATAATTTCCATAGGTTACTTTATCACTGAAAATACAATCGAATTTACTTCAATTTTAAATCCGTAATATTTTTCCACCAATTCTATTTATTATATCATCTATAAACTTTCAATATTACTATTAAAGAATTACAATTTTTGGGACTTCCTCATAAAAGTAAAGAAACATTTTTATTATTATCAACACCTATAATCTTAGAAATAGTTTATAACTTTAAAAAATATTAATTGACTTATAATAAACATTTGTGTCCTTAACATTACATAAAATAACATTTTTGTGTCCTAAACATTAGATAAAATAACATTTTTTGACTTTCTTTTTTAATATTCTGCTATTATGTTTTTTGTTTTAATGAAATAAGTATAAAAAAAATGTTTGTAGCCCATTTTTTTATTGTTTTATTTAAACATAATTATCTATTTATACAGAGTCAATTTGGCTGGTTTGGTATAAATAGTATACCAAACAACGGTTTTTAAAAATATTAGAATTAAAAAAGGTTTAAAGATCTTAGATTAAAAGTAAAAACTCTCAATATTTGAAAAATTTAATTTTTAATTTAATATTTTATATTATTATTAACAATTTTTCTAATCAATTTCTATAATATGAAAATAATAATATCTTTACACAAAATCTTCAAATGAACGACCTAAACTTTGTTCTATTGACCATGTTTTCTTATGTTTAAGGTCAATTTGTAATTCAATGGCTTTCTTTGTGAAACTTAAAAAAAAAAAATAATTAATTATATAATAAATAATTTAAAACTAAAAAATACAGTAATAATTCTTTCCATTCACATAATGCTGGATATATTCGACATAATAATTCATAATGTGGTAATAAAACTTCATTAATATGTTTAAGCTCAATTTCTTTTAAATTGTCAATAGATCGTCTATCAAAACGTGTATGTGGCAGTTCTTTATTTAAACTCACTAATATATCACCTTGTGCATACCATTCTCTATATAATTCTTCATTTAATTTTTTTGATAACTCTAATTTTAATGAATGCCTTGCATGGAATGTACACCAAATTAATAAAATTCTTGTACATTGACGATGTTGTAAATCTTTAAAATCTAATAAATTTGTTTCAAGTAATTGTAATAATTTATCTTTATTATTATTTTTCGTAGCTCCAACAAGTAATCTATCTTCCCTAGTACATTTTATAATTTTTTCAGAATCATTTTTTGGTAAATGACTTAATAACTTAGTTTTTTCAGCTATGAATTCAAATAATTCAACTGAATGATATTGGTGATATAATTTATCATATAAACGTGTCATTGGATGTCCTAATATTTCCATTATTTTATTATGTAAACCATTATAGTCTATATAACGCAATAAAGAATTTAAAAGTAATGAAGCTTTCTAAAATATTATATTTTTTGACATAATTTCTATTTTATTTATTTCTAATTTAATTAAAATATTCACCTCATTAATATCAAATATATCATCAATTTTATGTAAAATACAAAACATTATATGTACATAAACAAATCCTAGACGAAAATTGTGATATGGTACGTCACGATAAGCTTTTTTCACAATCGAAAGAAATAATTTCAATGTTTCTTCAACAAATAAACCAGGACATATATTATTGAATATGAAATATGTTAATGAAATTATATTATCATTATCTTGAGGAGCCCAAGAAAATCTGTAAAAAAAAAAAAAAAAGGATTACTCGACTTAGAACGAAAATCAATTATTAATCTGCCAAAATAAATCGATAATTTAGATATACTCATAAAAACACGCAGAAACAACAGGATTTGTCGCAATATCATCTAAAGCTTCTACTTTTTTTAATAATTGTTGTATTAAAGTTTCTTTTAATATTTGATATCTGCTTTCCTAAAAAAATAAAAAAATTAATATAATAAAATATAATTGATTAATATGATAATTTTACCTCTACATCTACTTCCTTTTTAATGTTCACATAGTGTAGAATTAAATTTAAATATACGGCAATTTTCTTTAATAATTCAATCTCAACATCTGTGTAAATATCAACACAAACTTGAACACTTTTATTAATTAACACAATTATTCCACCGACTACATCTTTTAATATTATTGGAATATATACAATTGATTTAACCATCTTTCGTATATAACATCTCAATTGTGAATCAATTCTTGTATCATTTTCTGAATTAATTATTTCATTTATTATTTCTTTTTTACGAAACATTTGATACTCAAAAGTATTATCATCAAAAAATCTATGTATAAATTAATTTTATATAGTTAACAATATAATGTTGTTTTTTTTATACAATTATACTTAATTTTAGCATTTATTTTAATTAATGTAGATTTTTTAGTTTTCTTATTAAATTCTTCTGTATACATTTCACAATTATCAGCATATCCGGAGCTATCATGTGATGTTGCAAAATAAAAAAATAATTGATCTGCATTAACTGATTTTTTAATATAACCCTTAAATTGTAATTAAATAAATATTAAAATTTAATATATTTTTTTTTAATATAAATAAATTTAAATATAAGCTAACCATATAGAGTGTTAAACAAGTGAAATAATTCATAACACCACCTAAAAAATCAAGTAAAATTTCTGTTAATATATAATGTATATCATATTTATTTTTTTGTATTTGCATATCATAATTTTGTTCCATTGATAATGCAATCCATTTAGATAATTCCCTAACATATTGTAAATCCATCTACAAAAATTTAAAGAAAAAGTAGTATACTTAATAAAATATGAAATGCAATTTGTTTAATATAATTTTGTTATAAATTTAAAATTTACATCAGTATATGGATAACAACATGTTCTATACAATTCAACTACAGCAATTACATTATCAGTTTTCTGACTTAATATTGGAAAACTTAATATACAATTTACAAGTTCAGGTAATTTAATATAATTACAGTACCATTTTGCATATTTTTCTGCATCTCCAATCATATATTCATATTTGAAAAAAGCAACAACACCAGGAAGAGGACCTTTAGAATCTAGTTTATATATATTTATATAAAAAATTACAAATGAATACGTTTAATTATTTTTCTAAAAACATTTTTTTTTTATTATTATTGGAACTTGAAGTATAAACTAATGAATTAATTAATCAATTTACATATATTTACCAATTGGAATTGAACAAGCTTCCTTACTATTTATAGTCTTTTGAAGACTTGTAATCGTATTTGTATTTTTATCAACCCAATATATTGTAATCTCTATTTCATAAGAATTTCAATAATATCTTTATAAAAATTTTAGTTGTTATATTACTATATTTACCGTTACTATTAGTTATTTTTTTTAATGGTAAAATTCTTTCAAAAAAATTTTCTTCATAAGGATTTGTAATACCCGTTCTTAATTTTGTGAATTGTTTTACAAATTCACTAAAAAAATATGTAAAGGAAAAAAGATAAAATTATTTTTCAAAATGAATAAATATAATATGAAAATTAATAACTAAAATTCTTGTTTAACTGGATATGAATGAGAAGTGGACATCTTAAATAATTGAAAATAAAATAAAATAAAAAAATATTAATAATATATAATATTTATTGCCTTGCTTACGTTGTTTTTAATTTTAATTGCCTTTAGTACATTTCAATAATAAGTATGAATGTTCCACACTGTATTTTTATTAACAAAAAGTACCAAAAACAATTTTCCTTTGATTTAATTATCTCAAGTTTTACGTTTTACAAAAAAATATACATTATTTATATTTTACTAAGACTTAATTTTGTAATAATTATAATTATTAATTATTATGGATAAACAAATTTTCATATGTAAAGAAACAATTAAATATTCTACTATATATAGTTTTAAAAATACTTTTCTAATATATTTTTTAAATGTACAATTGATTGTTGTTCTCTTTTTTTATTTTCTAATATATATAAAACTGGACAATCTAATGAACAACAATTGATATTTTCGAAGCGGCCACAACAAGATTGACATATCTGTAAAATTATTATATGTATTAAGAATAGAATTTAAAATAACTAAGTGTATTATTATTACCTTTTGTACTAAATGAAAACTTCTTTCCAATTTCGATATTTTATTTTCTAATGTTACTACGCATTTTGTAAAATCTGTTATACAATTTGTGCAAATCCCAATTTTAGTTTGTCTACCACAATCAATTACACAATTTGTAGATGAGAAATACTGTGATATTGTGCTTTTCTTTGAGATCTTATTTTTATTTATTAATTCAGCATCAGTTGTGAATGCTGCTAACGATATTGTTTTTCGAGGAAGCTCTAGAAACCTGAAATATATAATTTAAAATTAACTTATTTTATAAACTTGAATAGGCAATTGAAATATTCGTATTTTAAAATCAATTTACCAATCATTAACATCAACGCCAATTAATAGTAAACATCTATTTAGTGGTGGAATAATTGCTTTAGTTATATAATAAATTGCATTTATTTTCAAACCCTCATTAGCAAGAAATTCATGTGGACTTCGAATAAGACGAATTAATTGTAATCCTGGTGGTCCATTTGTTATTACATAGGGAACACGTTCTCCCTTTCTAGGAATATTACGTGGATCTAATTGCATCCATTTTCTAAGAAAATTTTGTTTTTATAAATTTAATTATAAAATTAAATAAATACCTTGTCATTTCAAGTGCTGGTACACAAGCAGTTGGTTTATAACCATTTAATCCACGAAACTCTTTTGCATATATCAAATCCTGAATATTAGCTTTACCTTGTAAGAGTTTTGTAAATTGTCGACAGACATATTCTTTAATTTTACTCACATCTTTAGTTTCAAATAAAATTCTTAAAGTTTTTTCTAATATCTAACAGAAATAAATAATGTTACAAAAATATTTTAAATTCACGAAATTAAATATACTTTAGCTACTGCTGGGCACCCATCTCTTCTTACGGTCTCAATACCTTTAGCTTCATAGATAGGATCTTTTTGATCCGCAGTTTCATACATATATCCTACATATCTTTTTTTTGTCTATAAATAATTTATAATATTTTTTAACTTCAGTTTAGTTCAATAAACAAAATAATTTTTTTTAATTAACCTGTAAAATACAGGGTTGATAAACTTTTTCCAGTTTTAGTTTAATTGGTTGTGGATTATCTTCAGTTACAGCTAATGCAATTTCTTCACCAATTTTAAATGCATCAGCACGGTTTCGTCCCGGACACAAGACAAACAATGAATCAGTATCACCATAAACAACTTTTGCTCGCCATTTTTCATTTGTTTCAACCATTTTGATAGCACGTTCTAATGTTTCACGGCCTTTTGCTACAACACTGTCAGCAACTTCAACACATGGCATACGACCACTAAAATTTGCCGCGGTATAGCCATATGTAACGTTTGCCATTAATTTTAAGCCTAATTGTCGAGAATGTAATACTCTTTGTAAAGCAGAATTTTTTTTATGAATTTTCATTGACTGCTTAACCATTAATCGAGTACTTAAAATTTCGCTTAACATTCTTTTAAGAATTCCTTCACGTACTTCAGATTTAACAAATGCAACACCACAAGGTGATATTGTTATTTTGTCTTGCTCGATAAGTTCTTTTAGTGTTATTGGTGATACACGCAGTTGGGATGCTCCGAATTCAAATGGTACTGTTGATCTAACGAAGTATTTAAACAAATTTAAGCAATTTTTTTGAAAGTGCTAATTCAATATATGAACTTACTCTCCTAAATGTTCAACTCTGCCCAAACATGTTGAAAAGCAATAATTGTAGGCAATTATCATACTAGGATATAGACTTTGAAAATCTAATACAATTAAAGGATCAGTATAAAATCGTGATTTCGGTTCAAGTATTAATGGTAAATATTCCGGTGCACGCATATGTGCTCTTTGATCAACACTAGGTGACAAAGGTACTAAATTTTGAGGTTTTGCTATTCTGTTAAATTTAAAGAAAAATAATTTTATTTATATAATTTTAATATATATTATTTTTTAACTTACCGCAACATCATACTTTCAACACGATATTGTGAACCTCTCGATAATACTTCATAAAATTGTATTCCAATTAGTTTAGCTATTTCACCTGTTCTACCAATCAAATCTAATTGATCTAATAATTCTAATGTACCATTAACTCTTTCCATATAATATTCGAGAACAATCCACTTTGATTGTGGTCTTGAATACCATTCAGTTAATTTACGAAAACTATGAGCTGGACAACGTCTATGCATAATATGATACATAACATTCTCAAAAGTGTATGATGTTAGGGCTATTTCTGATCTCAGGAGACGCCAGACGTCCAGTAAAATTCGACCACATAATTTCAACTCAAAATCTAAATCTGTATATTGTTCTTTATCATCTTCGTTAGTACTTTTCCGAACTTTTTGTGACGGTATTCGTGATAATGTTTGTACAAATGGCAAACCTAAAATTTTAGCACGGTCTATTACAAATCCCCATGAACTCATTTCAATTTCATAGCCAGCAAATATATCTGGATCCCAATCACGACATAATTGTACTAATTGATCTAACATTTCCAATTCAGATTTAACACAAATTATATTCCCTTCGATACCAGTTAAGATTGGATTATAATTAGTGGTTTGAAGAATTATATAACCGTAATGTTTAGCTGGTAATTTATGATTTTCAGGTACATTATTTACAATTGAATAAAACAAACATTCAATTTGATCAAATTGTGGATTTGGTCTAAGATTATGGCGTGTAGGTACAAAAACTTCTAGCGACATTATTGTTAAATAATTATACTATAAATTAAAATAAAGAAATATTTTTTTTCCAAACTATTAAAAACCAATATCAATACCTCAATATCGGCTTTGGCCTTTTGTAAACATTCTAAATTTACTTTAAAACCAAATGTGTTATCTGGAGTAGCCCCACTGAGTCCAAAACTTTTATCATGATCTGTACTAAAACTCTCTAAATTCTTTTTAAATGATGTTTTATTCAATTCTTCTATAACCTAAAAGAAGGAAACATCAATTATATTAAAAAATTAATGAGATTTAAAACACTTACAATTTCACTAGAAATACTTTCGTTACTTTTTGATGATTTTAAGTTTTCTTCCGATTTTCCAATTAATTTTTCAGTTGATATACAATTTATTTTATATAGCTTTTCATTAATTTTAATACTATTTAATTGTTCATTTAGTGATAGTTTTGCTTTCGATCTTCTAGTACCATTTTCAAGTTTAGGTATAGTATTTTGTAATTGTATACTACTTTGTCGGATTGTTGATTCATTTGGTTGCTTATTTACATTTGGAGTCATTGGAGATAAACTGATACTTCTCAGAGAATCATCTGAACTGTGTTCGGCATCAGAATTATTATTCAGCATCATAATAATTTTTTGCCGACGAATTTTAATTGGGCTATCATCATCTATACTAATTCCATCTGTATTATTATTTATTGACGCATCAATAACATTTTTTCTTTTGCTTAATTCTCTTGCTTTAAGCCATATTTTTGAATCATGTTTAGTTGGTGGTAAATAACATGTAGAAATTATACATTTTTTTTCTACAGAAAAATATTCTTTTATTTCATTATTTGTTTTTATATGATGAAATTCATTTGAACCAACCAAGTTTTCGAACATTTTTTTGCGTCTTCTATTTATTCCATTTAAATTTGGTATAAGACTAACAAATTCTTGACAATCATTTAATGACTTTCCAGGTATTGTTAATACAGTATGACCAATTTCTTTTCGATTATTCTTAACATCCGAACTGTTACTATAAAATGGTTGTGTATATGTATATTCGGGTATTTCAAATTTTATTAAATTTTGTAAAACCTCATTATAATTAGGTGGTAATTCTTTAGGTGTAATTATAATTGAATCGTAACTTTCAACATTATTAATTGATTGAATTTTAACTGAATACGAATTCTCAAATTTATTATCTTCATTCTGTGAACAAATTGATGACAATGGACGATTACTTGGAATTGGTGAATCTAAATCACTAAACAATGATGGACTATTTATGTAAAAAGATTCCATCATAGATTCTTTTGGACACGTATCATCTTCAATATCTGTATTCGGAGTTAAAACAAATCTTTTTGAAATTATATTTGTATTTGGTGAATGTAATTTGTCAGCTTTTGTTGCACTGAAAAGTAAACTTCTTTTAGCTTTGCTAACAGTCTTTGCTGATTCAACTGCTGGAGTTTTTGCAGGTGATGGTACGTGTTTAGGCAATTTAATTAAATCATAATAATTAGCAGTTGATGGTCCTGGTTCAGGGAAAAAATTATTTCGTCTATCAAATTCCATAGCAACCTCTAAACAGCATCGTTTTTTAGATTGTTCTTCTTTTGATGATATATTTAGTAAATTAAATCTTTTAATTCTAACTTTACACTTCTTGGTTAAGGAATGAGGTTGTATCGATTGTATTTTTTCTGTATTTACTGTATATAGTTCAGATTCGGGCATAACATATTTTGATTTGGTATTTCCTAAATCATTTTTATTATTTGTTCGTGAATTTTTAATTAAAGATAAATTATCATTTTCTTTAGCAACTTTAGACAAATCACTATTATTTTTTTCATATGAGTTATTTGCTATTGATTCTTTATTTTGAGATATTGATTTAAATTTTTTAGATACCGGACTAGTATCACATTTCGATTTGAATATAGTGTTACATTTTTTTAATTGGACAAAACACGGTTTTATAGGCGATTTTTCAATTAAAGCATTTGAAATTTGTATATGATTTTTATCAATATTATATGATTTAAGAGTTTTTTCTTTACTCTTTGGTGTCCTTAGATTACAAGTTATAATTGTCTTATCTAAATTTGATAATCTTTTGATATGACTCTTTGCAGTTTTATTACATGTTACTTCATCATTTCTGTATAATAGAAAGAAAATAAAAAAGAAAACGTTAACTACAGAATTATAAATTTAATATTACTTTTTTATAATTTCTGGACATATAGATTCATCTGATGAGGGTATAATTATAATTTCTTCATTACTTTCGTAAATACGATTTGCATTTATAGAACTTTTATTTGACTCGCGTAAAAACTTCCTTCTACAAACAAATTTTTTATGTAGAACATTTATTTACAAATATATTAAATTATATATAATTACTTTTTAATACTATTAAATCTTGCTTCAAGTTCATCCGATGATGAAACCAATACTTCTTCATACGTACTATCTATTGATGTCTTATGTTTTTCATCTGAAATGGTATCACATTAGAATAAATTTTATTTTCAATAACTAAAAATTTATAATAATTATTATTTCATTTTAATTAATATTTCACCATCATTTTTTGACTTGGGTGATTTTATAACAATGTCAAGTGGAGTATATCGTTTCCTTAATTTTATTCTTCTTTTTGGAGTTGAATTTTGTGATTTTATTCCATTTCTAATCATATTTTTCTTTGGTGTTAATTCATTATTGCCACCATCTAATTGAGGGATTTTTCGACAATTATCCGAATCCCTATTCAAATAAATTTAATTAATAATTAAGTTTCTATTTAGAACTGTTAAAAGTTAAAATTTCGTACAAATCTTCTAATTGTCCCAAAATTACATCAATATCGTCCATTGACATTGTAAAGTCATTAACATTATCATCATCATTATCATCTGCATGTAATTTCGAATTTTCTGCTATTTTCAATGGGTTCGCTGATTAAAAAATAAATAAATAATGAATATAAAATTTGATACTCTTTTTGTGAAATTTTTACCATTCCCATCTTGTGTTAAAGGAGCTAAGCTGCTATCCATATCTATTTCATATCCATAATCAATATCGTCTTCCAGTTGTTTTATCATTTCCAAAACTTCTTGACTTCTTATTTCTAAGAAACATTCTTATATAACAAATATACATATAAATACATTATTATCTTACGTTTTTCATCTTGTAACGTCGTATTTAACTCAAGTGATGAATCATCCTGATCATCAATGCCTTCTTCTAATTGTCTCATTACCTCTAAAACTTCATAATCTCGTACTAAAAGAGAATAACATAATGTATACAATTTTGCAATAATTATTTATAATATATGTACTAACACGATAAATTCAATTTTTTATTTTCTGGCTGTGTTAAGCTTAACACAATTTCTTCATCTACTACAATATTTTCAAATAAATCAGTTTTTATCACATTATCGTTCGCTCTATCATTTAAATTTGGAATATTTTTTCTCGATGATGACAAATGATCATGAATAATAGATGCATTCATGATTTTCTCATTTTCTATACATTCCTCCGGATATACAGAATTAGTTAAAATTTTATTTAAATTAAATTTTCTTTTATTATGTATAATTTTCTTCTCATTTATTGTATTTTCCATTGATGAAAAATTTTCCATTATTGTTGAATTTGTCGATTGATTTAAAATTTCATTACTACTATACGGTTTTTCCAATTTTGTTTTTAATCCATTCAGATAAAATATATTACTCTCAGTTGGCATAGCATTTATACGATCTTGAGTTGATGGAATTTCTAAAGGAATCTTTAAAAATAATAACATTTTTTTAGCTATAAATAATTCAAAATTTGAAAAAATAAATTTATTCTTACATTTTCATTATCTGATTCTAAAAGCTTTTGTCTTCGACATTTTTCATCCTGCCAGATTGATTCAATCCCAGGATTTTTATGTTGTGATTCATTTGTTAATAATTGGAAACGATTTAATATAAATGCTGCACTTATATCAATTTCTAATTCTGATGTTGATTGTTTTTCTATATTATTCCCAAGAATTTGTTCCGAATTTACATCAAATAAAACCACTAAAATAAATATTATAAATATTTCTAAATTAATTTTATAATTTTTAATTTACCATCATTCTCATTTTTACGAAATTTAATTATTTCTTTTGGTACATGCAAAAAGCTCATGCCATATAAATTATAATCAATTAAAAATTGCAATATATATGGTACATGAGATTCATATAGTTGAAATAGTTTTCCCAATATTGCACCATTCTGTAGAACATTAGCAGCTCTTTTTATAAATCTCGGATTGTAAAGAAATATTTTCAAAAATTGATGATGCTTTTTGTGATAACCATAAAATGGACTATGGAAATAATTTTTATAAAAAAAATTTCAATGAAAATTTTAACTATAGAAAAATAAAGAATATTAAATGTTTTTGACTCGAAAACGAGTTCATCGAAAACGAATTTATCAAAATCAAAATATGGTAGAAAGATAGATAGTATATGTAATATAGATTATTTAGCACTGCTGAATGTTAGTTTGCTACATATTCTCCCTAATAAATTCACTTTTATTCTCCCTAATAAATTCATTTCACAAAAAAGAAATAATTCAAATTTACAATTTCACATCTAATTAGTTGTCTTATATAAATTATAACCTCCAGTATGAGATGTCGAGGAATTTAGTTGAAATTCAATTTCTTCAGTACATTATATCCTATATTATAAAGTTAATTTAAGTTACATATGCATATCCTATATGTAGACCATTAGAATTTAAATAGTACATATTTAATTCATTTAATTGCTAACAATTAATATATTTTTTCCCTGTTGTTGATACTGTGAATTTTTTCCAATCTTTATTAAATGTGTTTTAAATTAACTTCATATTTTTCATATGAATTTATGCAGTAAATTCCTTTTTAGAGGACTATCATTTTCCCATTCTTAATTATGCGATTTACAACATTTTGAACATATTTGTAAATTATCACAATATTTATTTAAGATCAGTTACATACAATCTTACGTATTTTTTAAGTCCAAACTGAACCTGCGAAATTAAGGTGTTTACCCTAAATAATTTTTAATTTTCAATTTTCAATAAATATATATAATATTTTAGAAAATAATAAAAATAATTTTTATTTGAAAATAATTTTAGTTTCAATGAATTTGTAATTCGATGAATTTGTCATTCGATGAATTCATCTTCGATGAACTTACCGTAAATTAATTTATTCTGTTTAGAAAAAAACTTACCAGTTTACGATATTCTATCACATAAAGAAATTTTATTTTTATTCAGTACTAACACAATAATTTTTATATGTAAGTGCAACATAATGCTTACAACTTATACGGCTAACACATTATAATCCTCATATAAAACTATCAAAATATAAATAATTTTTTTTTCTTTTGATGTTAAATTATTATGCCGACCGTACTTTAGACAAATAATTGTCATATATTACTGCAAACTAAATTGATTTCCGAGTTATTGGATTTTTTTTAGAAGAACTAGAAAGTCGCCATATGAGAAAACTATTCACAATTCTTAACTCATAAATAATGAGAAAATTATTCCCAAATTTTAACTCAACCAATTATTTTTGCATAGATTATCTTATTTAGAAGAAAAAATATTTTATAAAAACATAATATTTCGGGATTAACAAATATAATTTTGCATATATAGCAAATTTTATCTACAATAAAATTATTTTTGCAGATTTTTCAAGCTGGCATAATATCTGCGTAATATGAGAACAGGTACATATATAACATAATTTCTATAAAATTAATTATGATTATAATATATACTTACATTCCCTTAACTAATTGAACTTTAAATACATGTTGAGTTTTTGATGATGCCTGTCCTAACGAAATATTTATTGCTTTATCTAAGCTAGATGCAATTTGATATATAAATTTATCTATTGCTCCTAAATCTTTAGTTTCGAATGGAATATAAAAATAGGGAAATACACCATGAACATGCATACAAGTTTTTTGTCCTTCGGCATTTGCTCCAAATATTCGAATTGTCGGTACCTATAAATAAATATTTTATTAAAAATAAACATTTATAAATATAATCTTGTTGTTTACCGATTTAATTTGTTTGCCTTGAAAATCTGAATAGCATTGATCCAGTCCTAGTCTTGGACTCTGCATATAATAATCAGCAACAACTATACGAATTGAAAAAATTCCCTCAATAGGCGGCATTATTGTATACTTTGTTTTAAATTGTTATTCAAAAAATAATTCCAATTAGAATTTTACAATATTAACATTAACTGCTTTTAATTATCATTTTTTCATTTTATATTCACTACACTTTTATTAATTTCAAGTAAAATAGCGAATAATGAAATTGTATAATTTCAAAATAATTCTAAAAGTTTATATTGTTTACTGTACACGCACAAAATCAAAATGACACTCATAAATAACAACCCTTTAAATCAAAATACTGAATCCGCCAAAACCTAAAGAAAACTTAACGTTTTCTGAACGCCTTTTAACTAACCTTAGACCCTTTTTACAATGTTATACGTTTTGTTTACTAAATAAAAACATCCACATTTTTGTATCATTCTGAAACTACTTTGTGAAGAACAAATAGTTTTCGTTAAGTGATTTTAGTTAAGTGATTTTTTAAATAAATAAAAGTAATAATGAATACATATTGCTTTTCTTGATGCAAACTTTAGCTTAACGAAAACTTACCGTTTCTTATTTTAATTTTGGTTATCCAAACTTTAAGAAATTCGGTTGTCCAAAGTTTAAGAGTTTTGTATAGGAAAATATAGAATTATTTAGAATTAGAAATGAGATTGTATTTCGAAAAATTAGTATATTAAATTTTCAATTTTTCAATAGTCAATTTTTTTATTTAAGTACCATTTTCTTTAAAATTTTATTAACAACAAGTTTAAAAATTAAAACAAAATCAAATATAATAATTTAATTGTTAGAATATAACTTCTGCCATCTAAAAATATCCCAAAACAAATATGTTGAACCTGGTAGTACTTCAAAATTACAAAAAAACATGCCCTTGCTCTAGAAGAGCATTAATATTTCTGAAATGCTGTTACTGTGGAGTAGCTGCAAAATGAAAAAAAAAATTGTCATACTCTATTATTTGTAAAAATAACAAATTTTAAAAATTTCAGAATATTTAAATATACGTTTTCGTCAACGTTTTCTTAAAATTAAGTCAACCAAAATTGAAATAAAAAACGAGCCGTAAAGGCGTTACAGTTTTTATAACACCAAAGCTGCAAGTTTTTTTTAAGCTAAAAAGGAAAGTTATCATCAAAAAAAGGTTTCACACGCCAAGCCGCATTTTTCTTAACATTTTTTGTGAGTATAAAGATTAAAATATAATTTTAACGTAAAACTATAAAAAAATGTATTATGTTAATAATTACAAAGTATAAAAAATGCAAATGTTAATAATTACAAAGAATAAAAAAGTTTGTCCGTGTTCTTCTTCACAAACCTTCCCAGAAGGATATATATCACATGACCACAAATATCAAAAGAAGAAAATGGTTTTTCTATATGTTCAGAAAACATTAACTGTTCTTGAACCCTTGATATTATAATTTCGTCATTGACGATGTTTAAAGGTTTGGAATGTCAGAAAAAGGTTGAAATTTATCAAAAATATGAAAGCCGAGAATCTCGTCGTTTTACCGTCATGACATCGGCGACGTCCTGGAATCAATAAAATTATCAGCCGTTGTAGGGAAATAAATTTTTGTATGTATGAGGAAGTTGGGATTGAAATGGAAAAGTATGAGGGGCAGATTTACAAAATTTTCTATTACATAAGCTATTGTTGTAATGTAACACATTAAATATTTGTTATTATTATTCTAACGCAACGATATCATCAACTCAACGTCATTTTCATCGGCGCCAACCGTCAATGGCATACGCGTATCTGGCTTAGGCATAGTTTAACAGATGGAATTCTGTTTGAAGGGTTGTGGATTTTGGCGCGTTAAAGTTTTATGTCATTCGATTTTTTCTCTCTTCGTAAGTTTGGAAATAATATTTGAATTTATTGTTAAAAATCGTATAAAATTTGTCATAAAAATAAAATTTAATTTGTGATCGATTAAATTGAGAATAATTTGTGGGTTATTCCTACTTTTATAAGGATGAAATTCAGAAAATAAAATTCTATAGAAAATTGTATAAGGAGGATTTTTTCATGTCGGCTAGATTAGATTTTTGAGGACTAGATTTTTTTGATATTTCTCATATCAAAAATATAATTAAATTAAAAATTATAATTAAAGTGATTGTGAAAGGTATACAATATTTTTATTATAATTATTGTGTTTTGTAGATATTTGAAAATACATTTTTTTAAATATGGATATAAAAAAAATTGTAATATGTGAATTGTAATAATAATTTAATAATAACGTGTTTGTGTTCGATTATGGAACCATGTTAAAAATTTACCAAGGCATTATGCATTAATTGCTCAGAGAACATCAAAGGTCAGTGAAATTCAGGTCTGAAGTACAGAGTTACCTGTACTTGAAAATTCTTAACATTTTTATATTACAATTATGTATTTTTTCATTACTTATAAAAAAATTAATTCCACAATTCTGTGGATATTTTTCAGCTGAAATTTTAAGAAAAGTTCTGATTTAGATTGGTAAACATCCAATCTTCCACAGAATTTTTTCCAAATACAACGAATTCGGCGTTGGAACGCGACTAATATAATAATAATTTTAAAATATATTTATTTTAATTTTTAATTCAGATACTTGACATGCATTACATTATGCTTATTGAAGTCAATTTAGTAACTTTTCAAGATCGTAGCTTACAAAGAAACAATCATGTATGAATATCACATTTATATCGAATACACATACTCTCTCCTAAAAGTATAACAAGTCAATTAAGCTTCCCGAAACTACCAACATCAATTAGTTAAGGGGTACATTATTTATCAATTAGAGAGTATAAATTGCTTTATTTTAGTTGATTGTATAAATCGTTCAAGAGTAATAAATTTAATAATTAATTACAATCAGAAATACTTATGTTTTTGTGTTGGCTTCATCAAAAAACAAACTGGCACCACCAACCATTTCCACAATAACAAAAAGCAAAGAGCATATGAGAATAAGAGATTTTATCTTAGAACAATTGATAAATTAAAAAAAATGTATATGCCAGGTTCAAATGTTACGATCCACAATGTGTAATTTCGAATCATTTTAAGGATGTAATACTCAAATGTACTCATATATTAAAAGAAAGCTACAGCTTATTATTAGATTGTTTATTTTTAAATCGTAAAATGCGTATACTGCGTGTACAATCAACTAATTCTTTACGTTTACGCAGCTCTTGCAAAAATAAAATTCAAATTTATGGAAAGCTAATAACGAATTCGATTGAAAAAACTTGCTCAGTACCGCTTAGCAGAAAAAAAAACATAATTTTTAAATTTGTATCGAGGAATTTGTTCGCAGTGCAAATATTTTAAGGGTATATTTCTTGGATCATATCCTGACTTTGAGGTTTGAGCGTATTTAAAAAAAGTTCCTTAAGCATTTGTTTGAACTTCAAATTCGTATTAAATCAAAACATCTACAATAGTTAAGGTAGTGATAGACCAACAGTTTGATAGGTACTTGATCAATTTATTTGCAGCATTACCGTTATTGCCAGACGCATTTTAATTTATTTATATTCAAATTTTTAGCCACTTTGCTAAATAGATTATGGTACGGCATAATCGTAGTTCCAGTTACCTCTTACAAGATTTTTACCTGAACATTTTCGTTTTACCTGATATAGGGCTTTCAAAAATAATCCTTAAGAAAAATAATACAATATTTAAGTGCAAGTAACTTATATATTAAAACTGAAATTACGCCTGTTCGAAAAGAGGCTAATCAATTAGCTATCAAACAAGTCTGGTTACTCTATACCATTTTAGTTTCAAAATGAGAATAGTAAACTTCAATATTAAAATAGTAAATTTTAATATGAGAATAGTAAATTTCAATATGAGAATTGTAAGCCTGATTTTCTACAAATTGTTTAAATTAAACAGCAAAATTGCAATTGTTAATATGTGTTTGTATAGAAAGCCTTATGGAAGAAGGTCTGCAGACAATTACACCAACAATATGTGCCAATTGCATCGCAAGCATTTAAAGAAAATGCTCTCCGGCTCTTAACTTAGAATATAATAAATAAGGGTATACGTATTATCTTTATTACTCATGTAAACTTGTTAACCATCAAATTTTATAATAACCTGCAAATTTTACATAAACTTGAAAACTTTTTAAATATATTTGAAAGTAAAAAAAAAAGTCATGAATTTGAAGAAGTTTTTTTTTTTTTGGTTTTGTTTTATTTTTCTTTTTAACCTTAATATTTTCAATATTCCATGCATTCATTTACCACCAGGAAAAAAAAAATTATACAATTTTTTAATAAATCTTTTTTTTTGTTTTAAACTTAATTTTATATTTTTAATAATTAATTTATTTGTTTAACAAAATTACTTTATTTTTTTTAAAAAAAAAAAAAAAAAAATATGTTTTTTTTATTTATTATTATTTTGTGACATAAAAAAGATAATTAATTATGTTTTTATTATTTTGTAAAAATTTTTTTTTAAATGAATTCTGTTCTTTTTTTTTTAGTTTTTAGTTTTATTAAATTTATATATTTTTTTTTATTAATGTAAATATTTTTTATGTTTTTAAGTAAATCGGCTTTTTTTTTTTTTAAAGTTATAAAATGATTTTATTTTTAAATTTAAAAATCTTATAGTTTTTTTTGTTAATTATATTTTTTTTTGTTAATAATTAATTTTTATTTACGTGCGCATAGAAAGATCCATACATTATTTATGTGCAATTTTTTTTTTTTTTTGTATTTTTTTTAAACATGTTTTTTTTTATATCTTTTTTATTTATTTATCTTACTTTTTATATGTTTCCATTGTTTTAAATTTATATTATTATTATTACATATTATATTTTTTTTAATAACATTTACAAAAAAGATGATAAGAAAATCAAAAAAAAAATTAAGGAAAACAGAAAAAAAATAGATTTTTAGAAATTATGTAAATTTTTGTAGATTTATATATTTATTATTATTATTATTTTATTCGTATAAAGAAAATTTTAAAAATAGATGTAAAATTTATAGCTTGTTTTTTATTTAAATCTATTAATAATTTTAATTTTCAATATTTTAACAACTTTTGGGTTTTTATATTTTAGAAATTCTTATTTCTGAATTTTTTTTGGTTTGTTTTTTGAAAATTTCGTTAATACACTTTTTTAATTTTTATTATTTAAATATGTACTATAAAAATTAAATATTAAATAACATAAATTGAAAAGTAAATAAATTAAAATATTCTGTTTAAGAAAATGAAACATTAAAATATAAATTATATAATTAATTTTCATATATATATATTTTTTTTTTAAAGAATTGACGAGCTTAGAGGATAAAGTTGTTAAATGACAATTTTGTAAAATGAGTGGATATGCTATGTTAACTCAACCTGATGTCAAATTATTGTCCATGGAAATAGGAATTGAATTGAGATTATTTTATTTATTGTTAATTCATTTCAAATAAATTCAACTCAATCCCAGTAAATGGAAACATAGTAATAGTAATTGTTGCAAATATGAACTAAAATATGTATTTTATTTTATTCTGTTTTCTGCTTTAGAAATAAAAAATATTTACTCAAAAAATATTCAATTTTTTCAGTAAATATTCATATACTCAAAATAAAAATGCCAATTTAATCATCCTGTAAACTCAAACAATTTTAATATATTTTTGAAAATATGAAATTTGTAATACAAATGTATCCTGGATTTTATCTAATTTTTTGTAAAAAACACAAATTATATGGAAAATGATAAAAATTTAATTTTATTTAACTATAATTAATACAAAATTTGGAAATTATAATAATTTCATTAGAAAATGTAAATTATTTTTAAGTAAAATATTTTTTAAAAGAGGAATTTTTATAAAATATACTTTTTTTTTTAAAGAAAATGAAAAGTTTATATAAAATATTTTTTTAAATAAGGAAAATTGTATTTTGTTATTTCTGCTGTTTTTTTTTTAATTTGGCGATTATTTTGAAAATAATAAAATGTTAAAGGAAAATTTTCTTAATCTAGTTTTGATTAGATTTTTGTTTTAGTTTAGTTTTTATTTAAGATATTTTGTTTTATACAAATGTATAAGTTTTTTTTTTATATATATATTAATAAGGATTTTTTTATTTTTAAAAGTTATTTTATTTTTAATTTATTAAAAATTTCACAATGTTTTTTTTTTTTTTTTGTTATTTTTTATTTATTTTTTAAACGAATTAGAATAAGCTAAGTTTTTTATGTTATTTTTTATTTGGTGTTAATAGAATCTTATAGAATTGAAAAGTTCTTAAAGTTTGTTTTTTTTTTTGGTTTTTTTTTATATATATATAAAATAAAATATAGTTTTTTTTAAAAAAAAAAAAAAATTTGTTTAAGAACATTTTTTTTGTTAAGGATTAAATATTCTAAAGACTAATTTGTTACAGAAAGTCATGGCACTCTGAACTTATGTAAAGAATAATTATGTATTTTTTTTTCATTTTATTTATTTATTTAGCCATATTTAACAGATTGTTTTTTTTTTAATTTATTTATTTATTTTTAAATGTTAATTAAAATACTCGCATTTATCCAAAAAATATATATATATATATATATATTTTAAAAGATTATATTTCTTACTAATATTTATACAAGTAAATTTTATCGCAGGATTCTAATAAGAAAAAGATAAAAAGAAAATAGATAAAGGATAACAAAATAATAAAATACACACTGACTTATAAAATAAATTTTGAAAACTATTAGTTTTCATTTTCGTATCAATTATATAAGTTTTTTTTTTGTTTTTATATAAATTTCGAATATAATTTATGCGAATTAATCAAGAGACAAATTTAATGATAATTTTGCCAATGAAAGCGTTTTTTTTTTTGTTTTTTTTTTTGATTAATTTTATGATTTATATGATTGTATATAGAGGAATAGAAAGAAATTGTTTAAGCACAATTAATCACCAACAATTTTATATAATATGTATATATTTATTTGAAATTATAGTTGTCGTTTGGATTAGAATTGAAATTGGAAATTCATTAAAGAAATTTTCGAATTCAAATTCGAATTCAAAAAAATTGTCGCTCCAAATTTTAACATTATAAGAAATCAATTTTTCGGTTTGTTTGTATTTAAAACCAAATTTCGTTTAATTTGGCTTAAAAATACATTTAATTTTATAAAATTATGTTTATACATATTGCTTTTTTTTTTCTTTAATACGTATTTCAACAAAATAAAATTAAATTGCAAAATTTTTAAAACAGTTTTTACCACGAATATATATTTTTTTTACTTCATGGGATTTTTTTTATGATGTAAACCAAATTAATTTCAACCGTTTTTCGAAATTGCATTATTAATTTATTGGAATTTTTTTTACCACGTGCTGAAGTTTTGTATTATAAATCAAATTAATTTTAAACATTTTTAAAGCATTAATTCTATAGAAACCGACCAAAATCTGATAACTACATTCTTGGTATTTTTAGATGACCGTGATTTGGATTAGTAAATGAGATCTGATTTGGTAAACATCTAATCTTCAAATTTTCCAAAACCAGACAAGTTTTTATTTGATATTGTATTATGAAAATTGGATGCTTAGCATTCGAAATTAGAACTTATGTAAAAATATTAAAATATAGTAATCAAGTTTTTGCAAATGTGGATAATTTATTTGTTGTATTTATTTGTTGTATTTCATAATTTATTTGTTGTATTTTATTAAAAATATAATGAAAATTGATAGCAGGAAATTGTGCAGAAACAAAATTATCTGGATTCCCATTAATTTATATGATTAATTTTGTAAACACAAAAAATTTTTTTAATATAGTTTCGAAAATAGATTTAATTTTTTTTTTTTAGGTTTTTTTTTAATATGAATTTATAATTTAGTAAATTTTTAAAGACATAATTAAAGTAAAAAGATTTCATTATTTAATATATATATTTTGTTATAATATATATAAATCTTTATTTATATAATTTAATTTATTGTTAAAAATGCAATTTATTAGTAATTATTTTATAAAACCATTTATTTCCCTTATTTTTTTTTTATGTTTATTGTGGTAATTTAAATATAAACTTTAACCATTTCATAATTAAAAGTGCGTATTTATTAAAATTTAATTTTGGTTTGTTGTATTGACGAAATTATTTCAAAATTTAATTATGGAAGGGTGGGTAAAATTTTTATATTATTTAATGACTGAAAAAAATTAAAAACATATATTTTTATTCATTTTTTTTTAAAACTTTGTGTAAATTGTTTTTCATATTTTCTTTTTATTGTGGAAATTATTTATTTTCTATCTAAACATTAAAATATTTATTTTTTTTAAATAATTCATTTTTTTTTTATTTATTTATTTATATTTATATATATTTTTTTTAAATAACATTTTTTTTTTAATCGAGTGATGAGTGATTTTTTTATTTATTTATTTTGAGTGTGAGTGTACAAAATGAAATTCTTTAAAAAAAAATTTGAAATGTAAAAATTTGTATAAGAAAATTGCAAAAGGGCAATAATTAATTTAACTAAATTAGATTAATTATCACTTGAAAATGAACTAGTAAAATAATCTTAATATTTTTATTCAAAATATATTTTTCAATTAATTTTGTTAAACTGTAGTAAAAATTTAATCCATCCTATTGCTTATGTAATAATTTATAAAAATTATTTTTTTAATTTAATAAATTAACGAATTTTACCGATCTGGACTATATCAAAAAATTAATTACAAATTAAATTGTGTTTACAACCAATTTCTATATAGATATATATATATATGTATATATTTTATTTGATTTACAATTTAGATTATAGATTTAAATTTTATAAACAACAATTTTTTTAGCATTAATTAATTAATTTAATTATTTTTTAAATCACACCACACACTAAATTTGTTTGTTAACTTAATTTCAACCTCAAAAACTTGGAAAAATACACATAGAAAAAAGTTTTTTTTTAATTTTCAAAATAATATAATGAATATATGGAAATTATATCTTAAAATTCCAATAACAGAAGAAATAAATCTTAAATAGAAATTGAAACAACATAGAAATAGGAATTATAAAATAGATATTTTTTTTTTTGTAATTTTTATTTATTAATTTTTTTCCCTTAAATAAAGAAAATTAGAAAATTTCTATTAAAAAAGAAATAAAAACATTTAAAAAAAAATATTGCAACTGCAAACTAGAATTTAATGAAAATTTATGTTTTTTTGTGTGCTTTTTTACATAATATTTTTCAATTAACAAAAATCAGAAAAAAACACTTGTAAAATATTTTTAACAAAATGAAATAAAATAATATTAAAATAAAATTAAATATATATATAGTTTACAAAAAAATAAAAATTGTGTATATAAATTGATTGAAATTAACAATTGCAAAAAGAATTAAATTTTATATAATAAACAACATATTTAAAAACATATTATAATATTGAGATTTCCCGGATTGATTTATAATAATTAAAATATTTAAATAGTTTATATATATATTTCCTAAAAGTACGTTAAAGCCCTTCTTTTAATAGAGAGTTCCTGCACGCAGAAATAATAATAAAAACAAAATTACATTAGTTAAAGTTTTTTTTTTTTGTTTTTCCTACATTTTTATATTTATGTTTTTTTATTCTTTTCATGAAATTGGAAGATTAAATCATGTATTTTTTTTTTAATTATTAGAACACATTGACTAGAATTCAAAGATAGAAATTTCATAATTATTAACAAACAAAAAAGAAAAATATATATAAAAAATAAACAAATAATTAGGTAAAAAATATTTTTGAATTTAATATTATATTAATTTAATTATGATTTTCCTGACAAATAAATTATTTCAATTTGAAATCATTCACAAAATAATATGTTAAAATAAATGTGTAAAATTAATTTTATAATTGTTTATTTTATTTTTTTTTAATATCGTTGCCTGTTTATGAGTTGACTAAATAAATTCAATTTAAAAAAAAATAATATCATTTAATATTATATTCTTAATTATACAAAAAAAAATTTTTTTAAACATATTTATTACTTAATTAATTATTACAACTTTCGTAAACAAAAACCATAAATACATAATTAGAAATAGATTGGAACTAATCTGGTTGTGGTTAGATTAATTTTACATAGTTAGATTATTTTTAAAAAGAAACATGGCACAGTGTAAACGTTTTTTTTTCTCTTCAACTAAAGTATATATAAATACATCACCAAAAATACAATATGTTTCTAATAATATAACAAATTTATTGTATGTCTTATTTGTTAAGTAATATTCTTAAATATAATGCATTTTGAGATTAATGGGCAATTTATGGTCAGCATAATTCTGCTAAGCTTACATTATTTTACTTCAACATAATTTGAATAAATTGACAAAAATTCTCATACAGTTTACAAAATATTTAAAAAAAATGTTTTATCGCTGAGGTGCTCACAGTGACCACAAATTCGCTCTAAGTGATATATCTATATTTCTGAATCATATATTAGGCTGGTTGTCGGTTTTTTTTAATTGTAAATTGTTACATTAAATATTATAGTTAAATTGTTCTATACATGATTGTAATAGTTTTAATTAAATTTGCAGATTTGTTAAATAATGCATTACTATGTTATTTCTGAATAATTTAAACATTACACGCATTACTTTAATAAAAGTAATTTCTACTTAAAATTTTAAAGTACAAATTACTAGTATTGATATATTAAGTCATATTCGAATAATTCACTTTATTTATTACTTTTGTATTTCAATGAATTACTCGAAGTACGAAAAAAAAGAGATACAAGCAGTAAAGTAAATATTTTACATTTTAATGTATCAGATTAGAAAATATATTCAGTATTCAAGTGTTGTTAAGTAATTTTTCTTTCAATTTTTAAAGTTTTCGTATTACAAGTAATGTAGTAAAATTATATATTATGAATTACAAAAATACTGCATTATTTAACAATTTTGTGTTAATTGTAGAAAATATGGCTTTTATGCTATTACACAAATGATTGCAACAAAATATATTTTAATTGTCAGAAAATATTTCGGGGGGGAATAACTAAACCATTTTTTTCTTCTAAACAATTTTGTTTTTAATTAATTAAAAAGTTCAATGATAGTAATAAATTTTTAAAAATTATATAAAAAAAAAAATTAAGTAACAAGATTTTAGATAGAAAAAAAATATAATTTTTTATATGATTTTTATATTTAAATGTAAGTATTTTTTTTTACGTTTTTATTTTTTTAGAAATTAAAACTAAAATGATTTATTTTGTTTTTTAATTAATGAATAGTTTTTTATTTTTTATTAATTTTTCCTCTTTTTTATATCTTAAATAGTTTAAAAGTAATTTTTTATTGATTTATTAAATTATTTATCTAATAATTTTAATAGTATTTTTTTTTTTAATTATTTTATGCATTGTTTTTTTTTTTTTTAATTTTTTTAATTTATTTATCAAAAAGAGAAAACAGAATTTTAATGATGATAATTTTTTAATTTTTTTTTTGTCATATATCTTTATTTAAGTTTTCTTAATTTAATATTTTGCGTTTTTTATTTTATTAAGATAGAAACATACAATTTTTGTTTTTTATTATTATTTATTAATTAATTTTTGTTTTTTTTATTTTTTTAGATAGTATAAAAAAGAAATAAATGAAAGTTTTTTATTTATTTTATTTTATTTATAATAATGTGTATTTTTAAAAATTGTTTTATTTTTTATATATATATATTCATATTTATATTATATATATAAATATAATTTTAATATAATTAATATAATAATAATAATAAAAAAAATATTAACCGAAAATAAAATTTTTTTTTATTAAAAATAAAAAAAAAAAAAATTGAAACTTAAACATCAACAACCATTTTCTTGTGTATATCTGTGTTACCAACAACCGAACAAAATTCATCAAATGATATTTTGCCATCTTCATCTTTATCAGCAAAACAAATTGTTTTATCTACAATTTGTTGCAATTGTGTATCTTTAAGATTATTTCCTACCATCATTTTAAGCACCTGAAATCAAAAATAAATGATATTTTGTTTTATTATAAATTCAATTATTCAATATAGTTAAAATTATTTTTGTACTGCAATAAAATGTGGTACATTTAGAAGCCCAAACAAAATATCTGGCTGTTGCTGTTATTTCTAGCCAAATTTTCTTAATTTAATATTTGTCATTAAAAAAAATAATTATGTTTAAACGTAATAATATTAAATTTTGATTTTCTTGAAAATTAACTTAAATTTGGATCTCTGATTTGTCTGTGACTGAAACCAAACACAATATATTGATGCGAATAAATCAAAGGATAATAAATATCACAATTTATAAATATTCAATTATAATTTCTTGGATTAAATATATTTCAGAAATCAAATATATATTCTAATGCAACGATAGCTATTACAAATACGAGAATTACATGGATTCATTTAGGAACTAATATATATATATGTAAAATAATCTTAAACAGAAGAATTTTTAAGTAATAAGTATATTTTAAAATTATTATGTTATTTTTAATTTTTTAATATATTTATTTCGATTTTATTAACATTTAATATTACGTTTGATAGAATAAAATATAGTATATATTTAATTCTTGAAGAAGCAAATTTTTTTGTCTAGAATTATATTTATAAAAGATTTTCGAAGGCACTATCTGATTTAATATCATTAAAATTTGCTACTTTGCAAATAAGGGACATAATTAATTTAAAATATAAAATTAAAAAGATATTTTAAATATATCGGAAATAATAAATTTAATATGTAAAATGAAAAATCCTAGCCAAATTTTTACTTTCATTAGAAATATATTATAAATTGTTATATTATTATGTATTTCTAGATAATTCTAATAATTCTTTTTTTAGCAAAATAATATTCTTTATGTAAACAACAATGGATAATATTGTCTGAAAAAAAAATGTACAATAATAAATTATTTGAAAATTAAATTATTTTTGGTATGTTTATTTAAAAAAAAAATTGTTTTTTTAAATAATAAATCCTAACATTACAAATGTATGAAAACATTAAATTTTTCACATTTCTTTAAATACAACAAAAATTAAAAAATAAATTGCATATCGTAATAAATTAAATAATGAGAAAAAGATTTTTTTTTTTAATTTATATTTTTTGCGATCAACTGTGACCAGATTTTTTTTCTGCTCATTTTTATATATAAAAACATAACACAAAAAAAAATAAATAAATTTTTTGAAAGTGAGCCCAAAACGTGAAAAAATGTTACGATTTCGCGTTCTTGGCATATTGACAAAATATTTAAGAAACAACAAAGTTTTCACTTTATTTATTTTTCTCTTGAATTATTTTATATGAAATTTTTGTTTTTATTGTGTAGAATTTATTAAATTTTAATGTTGTTTTTTTTTTTTGCGTTTGCGTGACAGATTCTTTAGATTATCATTTTTAAATAGTATTTAATTACCTGAAAAAGTTCACCATTTGATATGTAACCATCATTATCCATATCATAGATACGAAATGCGAACCGTAATTTTGATAGTTTATCACCTTTAACACTAAATTGTGATACACCTTGAATGAATTCTTTAAAATCTACTTCGCCGTTTCCATCAGCATCGAATATATCGATAACACGTTGTACCAATGGATTTTGTTGTAATTCTGGCAGCGACATAAATTCATCAACACTTAATGCACCAGAATTATCCAAATCGAGTTTACGAAAACGTTTACCAAGTCGACGAATTTCATCGGCATCAACTAGAATTTTAAATAATAAATTTAATTAGATTTAGTATTTACTAATGTAGGTTTTTTTATATTGCAAAATAAATTTAATTAGATTTAGTTTATACTAATATTAGAATTTTGATTATGGAAAATTATACTAATATTAGAATTTTGATTAAAGTTTTGAAATTTACTTTGAATTAAAAAAATAATGACCTGCCTAAAATGAATTGGTTAAAATTTGGTCAGCTTAAGACAATAACATTTCCAAATATATATTTTCATTTAATTTTAAAATAGTAATTTGTGTTTAAATATAATTAAATTAAATTTGGATTTGCTTGAAAATTGACTTACATTTCGTATGTGATTGATTATAAATATTTATTTTATTTCTAATCAAAATTTACTAATTTTGTATAATCCTTGTTTTGGTTTTGAGTTATGAATTTAGAAATATTTGTGCTGAATAAAAGAGATTACACTAAATTATATTTTAAGTAAGAAGATTATTTGGTGCGGTGTCTTTTTTCTTTAATTTAGGGAATATTAAATATGTAATTCTACAAACTATTAACAATTTAATTTGCAACCATTTCTAAATAATCAATTCTGATTTCTTAATAGTAATAGAATTTTTAATTTAGATTAATAATAGCAATAGAATTTTAAAAAAAAAAAACTGGATTGTGCAAATTTCGGTGTGACGAAATTTAGTTTTTTGTTATTTCAAATAGTTTTTCGCTAAAAAATTTAATTTGTCCTCAATAAATATATTCTTCTATGTTTTATTTTAGTTATAATTTTAATTTTGCTTAAAGATAAATAAATGATTACGAAAATATTAAAAATAGATTTTAAGAATAGATTAAAATGTTAATTACTAGATTGGATATTTTTGTGTATAATTAAAAATACTATGTCACTGTTATTAAAATAGAGAAAACGTGTTTTTGTTAAACAATAAAAGGGGCTGATATTTTTACAATGTTAAAATAAATATTCAAATTTATAAGATAACCTTCAATTTAATTATGAAATATTAAATTACATAAAATAAATTTTAAATAATTAATTTTGAATAGTCACTAATTAAAACTGAATACAAATTAGACAAATAAATATTATGGCGCCATTTAGAAAATTCATCCCTTCGTATAGAAATTTAACATATTTTTCTTTTCTTTTTTAAAAAAAAAAAAATCATATCACATTTTATTAACGGGTCAATGAACAAAACATATTTTTTATATACATATTTATTTGTTTATTTTAGTTATTTTATATATATATATAATATAATCATAAGTTTTCAATGTAATTAGTATCTATATCTTTTGTAAAAAAAAAGAAGCATCTCAATGAAAAGAAAATTTAAGAAAACAATTATATTTATATATAAAATTCTATTTCTAGAATATAAATTAGAAAATAAACAAAAAAAAAAATTATTTATTGTGTACTTAAAAATTGTGTCCGAAGTGTAATTTAATTTAATAATTGTTTTTCTTTAAGTATGCATAAATAAGAAATAATTAAATCTTTAAAATTCATAAAATAATTTTTCAGATTTTAGTGTTATACTGTGTTTACATTTTAAATATTAATCTAAAGAGCTGTTTTTTTTTTTATTTTAAATATTAGTAAATTAATATTTTGTTTACATTTTTTTTTCTTACTTCTTAGCACTTTTAAATTCAATATCTGTGCAAGTAATATTAGCTTATTTAATAACACAATTTAAATATTTAAATAAGAATATTAATTTAATTGAAATTGACTTTGTTTTTAACATTTTTTTTATTATTATTATTATTATTATTATATTTGCCACGAGGAATATTAATTTTTGTTAATAAGAAATAAATTTTAGTTTTTATTTTGTTTAATTTTATAAAAACACCTGTGTGAGACTGTTCTAAAAATAATACCGAAAAATATTCACATTCACATTAGCGCAAAAATGAAAATGTAAAAAAAAAAAAAAAAATATATACATTGTAACAGGTGGGTTTTTCAATTTCGGGGGTGGAAAAGACAGCCAAACTTTATATACAACAAAGTTTGGCTGTCTTGTTAACGTTAAACTAATATAGCACTTTTTTTGATTTTCTTATTTTGTTTTTTTGTATTATTAGCTGGCACTTCTAAAGAGTGTGAAACTATAAAAAAAAAAAAAACGAATGGAAAATTATAATACATAATTTTCGTCGGTTTATGAGTAAAATTATATATATATATATATTTTAATTTTTCTTCTTAATTTTTTCTTTGCTATTCTAAGACACTAGAAATAGACTTTTTATTTTGTTAATTTTGGGGCCAATTATTTTCTCCCTCGATTTTTTTTTTTTTTTTTCATATTTTATAATATTTTTTTAGATTAGCTAGCAATATTTTCGATATTTTTGATGTTTTATAGTAAATTAAATATAAAATAATATAAAAAAAATAAGAGGTGGTAAATAAATTATTATTTATTGCACAATTATTATTTATCTGATCAATTTTTTTTGTTGTTTTCATTTTGATTTAGATTTTAAGGTATTTTTTTTTTGTCAATTCACTTTTTTTAAATTCACTGAGTAGATAAAAAAAAAGTATGTTGAATGTAAAAAATTTTATACCTAAAATATTTATATATTTTATATATATATACTTACAGTTGGAGCACATCTCCATGGGCAAAGAAGTCTCGTTACCCTAAAACGAAAAAAAAAAGTGTATAAATTTTAATTTAATTATAACAGTTATCAAAAACTTTATTACATATTTTTATGATTTTATTTAATATTCAAAAAAAAGATAAATTATTATTTTTGCTTGTACAGTTTTTATTTTATTTTTTTGGTATTAGATTTTTTTTTTTAATATTATTTGGATACTTTTTTCATGATCCTTTTTTTGACATTTCATGCGAAAAAAAGACGAAAAAAAAATGGGGCAATGAAAGGATTTTTTTTTTTATTTTGGTACCAAAAGAAAATTGTACATAAGTTAAAAAAAAAAATTAATAAAATTACCATATTTATTTAATTTTCTATTTGAACACGCTACGATTTAATATAAATTTAATCACTAAATTCTAGTTCATTTGATTTAAAAAGTATTGTAATTTAAAGAAAAAAAATCAATAGTTGATCACGAATTCTTTACTTTTTCTTCTTTTTTTTTTTTACTTTTTAACTATATACGAAAATTAAATGTGAATAAAATGAAGTTGGTTTAATTTGAATTTTGAATGTCAAAAAAAAATTTTTTTTTTATACTAAATTTTTTTTATGTATAATTGAAGTTGACAATCATAATTAATGATAGTTTCCAAAAATTTTCTAATAAGATAAGGAACTGCATTATTTGCTAATTGGGATGATATAAAATGTCGCTTTACACTGGAATTTTTCATATAAAGGAAGGCGACTGATAAAATTCAATGTGAATTGCTTAGAAAATGAGAAACTTCGGTATTCTCTTAGAATTAAGAACCGTAGTTATTTTATGTATCTTGTAACAGAAAGTTCTATTTTGTTACTTTCCAGTGTTTTGTAAATTATTTACCGCTGTCACGTAAACTATCTTAGTACTTAATACGTTAATATTTTATTGGTGATTGGGAAACCGAAATAATGCATGTATTATCGCTATGGTTCCAAGACGAATTAAAGTCAGCGTCCATGAATATTGAAACTTGACTTGACATTTTTTTTACGGCTTCCGACTAATCCAGATTGAACGTGATACGAACCGCCTTTTCACTAAAATTGTTTCTTTTAAACCTTTCAGAAAAGGATTTCGGTACCGTGCTGCTTTCATTTCACTTTTGGCGAAGTGATATATATTATGTTCGAAATAAATATTTCAGCTTTACTACTAACTGAATAATTAATTTTATGTGTTAATTTTCTGTACTCTACAGCTAAATAGGTCAAAGTCTCTTCTATACGATATAGTAGCCAAAGAACGTTTTTTTTATATATAATTTTACCTATCCATATTTTGACATTTCAAACATTTGGTTTTTTCCAACCCGGCTAATTTATATCTTAGCCTTAAGAAAAATTAAACAAATTGACATCACTGTTGTTTTTTGCACACTTTAAAACGTTGACGACGTTTTTTTATTTTTTTGCCATCATATTTCCAGAATAAAGTTTTAATAATGGCATCAGATTTACTACAGTATGAAATTATTTATGCATCTAGTTATTCCACATCTTATTTACCAGAGTAAGTTTACATTTTAAATTTATATTTTAATTTTGATGACAAAATGTAATTATTCTAAATTGTATCGGGGTATCGGCACTTTTCTTAAATTGTTATCCTGCGAAAAATTTATCTTTTTTTTTTGGCGAAAAAAAAAAATGAATTTTTACAGTAATTATTTCATCATTTGTGATAAATTTACAGTAAATTTGATAAGAAAACTTTAAAAAAAAAACTTTAAATATTAGAAGTGTTTGATAAATTCTATAAAATAAGATATTTTCAATAAATAAATTCGATAATAACAAAAACTGCATATATATTATATATATATCTATTTTTGTATCGTATTTTGTTGTGTACAATATTTTTATTTTATTTTTTAATATACGAGCCAATTACCAAATAAATTCGTTTTCTAATTAAATTTTTTAAACTTAAATGTATTTTTCAGAAATATTTTAGAAGACTGTCCTAGTAATCAAGCATCAAGATGGTCATCAAATACAAATACTCCACCACAATTTTTAACATTAAAATTAAAAAGACCTGCTATTGTTCAACAAATTAAATTTGGTAAATTTGAAAAATCTCATGTATGTAATTTAAAAAAGTTTAGAATATTTGGTGGTTTAGAAGAAGATCGAATGGTTTTATTGCTTGAAAGGTAAATATTAACTAAAAAAAAAAAATTAAATATTTCAATGATATAATTAAATTTTATATAGAACATCAAATTTTTTTTTTTTTTGTAAAATCAATTGTGCAAATATTTATGCAGAAACACCATGAAAATTTGTGTAATTTGTTTCATATTTTAATTAGAAATTCCCAATTAAAGAAAAAAGAACACCAACTAAGTAATTATTTATATTTCCTTGGAAATATTATTTAAAATTATCAATATTAAAAAATAATACATAACGAGAAAAAATTTAGTAATTCAAAACGACTAGTTTTTAATTGTCTATTTCATAAAATAGTTAATTTATTGATTTTGCAGTTGGATAAAATGGAACTAAACAAATAAAAAATTTAAATAAATAATTTTTTTTTTTGCATTTTTTACATAAAATTATTGCAGTCTGCGAGACAAAATTCCGTCATTATTGCTTGAAAATACAATGAACTTTCTACAAAATAATTGAATTAATTCTTCTTTTTTTTTGTATTTATTTTGATTTTTTCAGTGGATTAAAAAATGATTCAATACCAGAAACATTTAATTTACGTTCAACAACAGACGAAGGCGATAAATTTCCAATAATATATATAAAAATAATGCCCCTTTTATCTTGGGGTCCAAGTTTTAATTTTAGTATTTGGTATGTTGAAGTACATGGTGAAGACGATCCAATGTATATGAGTTCTAGTTTAAGAAATTATAATATGGTACTTTTATATTTTAATTATATATTTGAAATATATATACAAAAAATTATAATCAAATTTTTTTTTTGATTCTAGTTACGTGAAATTGAAATTGTTAAATTATGTTTAAAACATTTTCGGCAACAAGGTTATGATGGTGCTTTTAAAGCACTACAAGATCAAACAAATATACGTTTAGAACATCCAATTATAAGTGAATTACATCGTTGTTTAGTTGCTGAAGGTGATTTTGAAAAAGCTGAACAATTTGTTGAACAATGTGTTAATGAAGGATTAATGGATAGTTATATGTCAAAACAGGATTATAAACATTCATGGAAAATTCAAGAAACTCAAAGTACAATAAGACCAGGTTCAAATTTAATTTAATAAAATACTAATTTAATTATAATAAAATAAAAAAATATATTTTTTTAAATACCAGGTACACGAGGCGGCCATCAGTTAGTAATTGATTCAAATAAACATCTAATTTATTTGTATGGTGGTTGGGATGGGTTTCAAGATTTAAGTGATTTATGGTGTTTTGAAATACAAACAAGTACATGGACATTAATTTATGAAAATTCTGAATTATTTGATGGTCCGACTGCTCGTAGTTGTCATAAAATGGTTTTTGATCCAATTAGTTGTAATATTTTTATGCTCGGACGATATTTAGATAATTCAATTAGAACAACTGAATATATTAAAGTGATATTAATTTTTTATAATTTAATTTTTTAATCGATTTTAATTATTTAATATTTTTTAATAGAGTGATTTTTATTTGTATGATACAAAAACAAGAACATGGTTACAAATTTGTGATGATACAAGTCAAGTTAGTGGTCCACAATTAGTTTATGATCATCAAATGTGTATTGATGTTGATAAAAGGACAATATATGTTTTCGGTGGTAAAATATTAACACCGAGGTAAGTACAATTAAAGATGAATTAAATTAAATATAAAATTTATAACATTCTTAAATACAGAAGTGTAAGCCAAATCTCATCAACTGAACCAGAATACTCAGGTTTATTTTCATATCATATTGCAACAAATACATGGACACAAATTTTAGTTGATTGTTATCATCCGACTGCATCACAACCTGATATACAATCAATTAAATCTCGTGTTACACATTGTATGGTATTTCATAATGTAAGATTACTAATTGAAAATTTCTAAGACAAATAAAATTTTTAAATTATTTATTATATAAAATTAATTGCAGAAAAATAGAAAATTATATATTTATGGTGGACAAAGGGGTAAAGAAGAAACTGATGATTTTATATCATATGATGTTGATACACAAACAATAAATATATTAAATCCAGAAAATAGTGGATATCAAAATCGTAATGAACCGCCATCTGGTTTTACACAACGAGCTACAATTGATTGTAATCGTGATGAAATCTATGTATTTTCTGTAAGTTCAAAATTAACAAAAAATTTTGTTTTAAGAATCAAAATATTTACAAAAGTTTGATTTTTTTTTGTAGAGTTTAAATAAACAAAAAGAAAGACGTGACCCACAGCAAATTGATTCATCAAATTCTTTTTGGGTTTATTCATTGAAAACAAATAAATGGTCTCGAATATATACATGCAAACATGGTAATGAAAATTGTTATAATAAGTCTGAAAAGAATAGTTTACATCCAGAACCCTGCCCAAGATATGCTCACCAATTAATTTATGATGAAACTGAAAAGGTAATTTAATAAAATTAAAATAGTTCTTATTCATAACTTCTATTATATAGGTTCATTATTTATTTGGCGGTAATCCAGGTCGATCTGCATTACCTCAATTAAGGCTTGACGATTTTTGGATATTATTATTAGAAAAGTAATTTGATATAAACCATAAATCGAAATAAATTTTATAAAATTTCTTTTATTAATAGACCAAGTCGTCAAGAAACTGTACGTCACTGTAAATATTTAGTAAGAAAATTAAAATATGAAGAAATTACTAAAATTGATCCACTAAATGCATTACAATATCTACAAAATCATATTTCTGAAGTAATTGATCATAACGATGCAACTCAATTAAATAGTGTAATTTAAAAACAATTCAACTAATAAAATATTTAATAATATAAATATTTGTAAATTATAGTTTCATAAATTAGCATCATTACTTTTTAAAAGTGAAGATGATACATCCGAAGAAACACCATTAATGACTGTTCCTATTGATAATCCAGCTAAAATTTTACGTGAAGATACTGATTCTAAAAAAATCGAATCTAGTTTAGCTGATAAACTTGATGATATTATTATGTCAACAGATGATTCAGTATCATTACAATCATCTGAAGATCTTAGTACACCATCATCATCATCTGTATCAAGTCCAGGAGCAAATATAATACAATCACAACAACCATTACCATCATCATCACAAATACTTTTAAATAAACCAGGACCACCTTCACAGCCACATTCATCATCAACAACAACATCAACAATATCATTATCACCAGCTGATAATATTTCATATAATTTATATAAAAAATCTGGTGGTAAGAAAAGTCGTGATGATTATTTATTTGAATTGAAAAGTCGTCGAACATATTTATTTAATAAAATTGTACAATTAATGCCAACAAATATGGTACAACCGAAAAATAATCTAAGTGATTTTGTCTTAATTTAGATTTATTTTAAACAACATCCGAGAGAAAAAAATATATGACTGAGAAAAAAATTATTATTTTTTTTTTGTTTCGCTTTTTTTGTGAAAAATGATAATTTTTCAAAATCAATGAAAAACTACTTGTGTTCTTTTTATGTGTTTATATTTTTAATATTTTCTTCCAAAAAAAAAAAAAAATTACGACAATTTAAATTTATGTTTTGTTTTAATTTACTCTTATAATAATTTAGTGACAAGTTTTTTTAGAATTATTTAGTAATTTTTAAATAAAGAGAAAAATAACAAAAATATTATTTATTAATTAAAAAAAACTATACCATAAAACTTATATATATATAAAAAAGATACAAAAAAAAAAAAAATTGCATATATTTTTATGTTACATATATGAATGCAACAAAATAAATTGTTTTGTTTTTCCTTATTTTTGTTTATTGGATTTTGAAAATGAAAAATTATTTTAAAACGTTATCATTTTATTGTTATAATTATTCTTATTAGTATTTTTAAAAAATAAAATTAATACGATATGTGATACAAAAAAAAAAGAAGTAATTTAAATGTAAAACTATTTGATGTTCGACTAAATTTGTAAAATTTTTAAATAAAATATTGTCTATTTAGAAAAAACTTCAATATTTTATTATTTTATTTTTAAATTTCTTTGGTTTCAAAAAAAACTTTGGCTATTTTGAACGTTATTTATTTATTTAATCTTGTTTAAAATAATAAAGAAACGTGTGGTAGGTACTGGATTCTAGTTCGGTTCGAAGCAGGTGCTGGATTCTAGTTTGGTTCGACGTTGGTCTAAGTTTCCTCAGCTTAGATCTACATCAATTACATGTTATAGTAATAAAATAAAATTGTTTATTGTATTTATTGTAATAAAATACTAACGGTAGGGTGGAAGTCAACTCAGGCGAAGGAGAAAAACTGGATTTTCATTACATTTAATAGTAAAATTTGATAAAGCTTATGGATTTATACGTTTTCAATAAATTAAATATTGTTTATATTTTTTAAAGCCAAAATTAAGCAAGAAAATTGAACAATTCCAGTCTTATTTTGGATTTTGGTACATTTTTCTTATTTCAGACAAGTTTTGTAGCAATTCTATGTTTCAAATGCATATTTTTAGGCGAAAGAAGAAATATTTTGTCTTGACAAAACAGGATTTTCTGAAAATGTCTTCTTATCCTTAAATATCTGTAATTGTAGATTTAGCTTAAAAAGTGGGATGCATGGTTTAATATCGAACGCCTTAAATATAATTTTTGTTTACCAAAAGATATGTTAATCCCCCAATGCAATATTTTTTTACATGATATGATTGGTTACAATATACTTGTAAAATAAAATCCTTTGAAAATTTGTTATAAATTCATTTGAAATATATAACTCGACTAATACAATTTAATCTATAATGAATAAGAATATTTGTTTTTTTAATGCTATTTATAAAATTCTAAATTAAAATTTGGAGATTAATGAACCTCCCTAACTTAGTTTATCATTTGGAATATGTAATTATCACTAAGCGACAAAATTTTATAAACAATTATATTTAATATAATTCATCCGATTGATTATTCTTAATCAATGTTCATACTTAGTTATCTTATATTTGGAGTTATTGTCTTTAAGCTTATCATTAGATTTAGTATAAGAAATTATAAATTAGTAAAGAGCTTTGACCATTAACGAAATTAGATTATCTTAATTAGTTTTTTGTTTATTCAGCTAAAACATAAAAATTAGTACATTTACATATATATGTTATTTATTAATTTTTGAATAAATAGAAAAAGATATGAAGTAATCGTCTAAAATAATTAAATAGAAAATGTCAATAGCATTTGAACTAAATATCTTTTTTTTTTTTAATTTATTAAACTTTGAAATTATGTTTCTTATGTGATACGAAAAAAAAATCGTTTCTAGTTATGTGAACATATTTATACAATTCACCTTTATAATTATTTTCTCACAGTTTAGGAGAAGTTTCATATATCACCTTTATATAAATTTCTTGTCTCACAATAAATTTGTTTACATTCTCATAGATTTAAATTACAATTATAAAATTATAAATTTCCCATAATATTGTAACTTGCAATCTAATCAAATATAATATAAAAATATTAAACTAAAATTAACTAAAATTAGTCTAATTACAAATAAAACAGATAAAAAATTATAAAATACTTTAAAGATTTTTTTTAATTCGCCATATTAAGTGTAATATTTTATTTAATAATATGTACTAAATAAAAATTATAAACAAATTAAATATTATCTCAAATAACAAAGAATTATGTGACTTTACATCCAATAAGATGCAAATTAAAAGAAAATTTGTAGAAAATTTTTTGTTGCGAAAATAAGATAAAATTATGTTAATACTAATAATCTTATTATAATATTCAAATATTCATATTTTTAAAAAGATAATTTCTTTATTTTTTTTTTATTTATATAAAACCCATCAGCACAAAAACCATTTCAACATTTTTATAAATATATTTACCAGATCATTTTTAAATTTCTTAAAAGTGTTATGTTAAATAAACGAAAATAAACCCTTTTTTTCTTGTGTATAGCCTTAAAATATATATATAACATATTTTTGAAAGATTAAATGGTGTAATTTATATTTTATACATGATTTCATAAAAAAAGACTACATGTTAAAATAAACTTTTAATATTTCATTAAATTACAATTGAAAATAGCTATATGAATTTTAAATAGAATTTTCTTAAAGTTAATCAATCGCAAAATTTACAGAACCGTCTGGGGTGGATATGTTTCGATATTCACGACCAGATTAAGTTTTTACTATGCTAGGGTGGAACTAATTACAAAAAGAAATTGTAGAAAGTAAGAATTGTAGAAACTAATGATCTGGCCAGGAATAACAGAAAAAGTTAAGAACAAGGCTGGATATTCTGAGACATGCATTCTTAATAGGTGATAGTATAGACAAGTTCTTAAGTATGTTGTCTGCTCTAAATTTGTGGACCTTTTAAGCAATAGTAAAAACTTGTTTAGATACATTTTTAAGTGGTATCATTTGAGCATTTATATATGGTTAACAAGCCCATGCAGTCAATACAATGACTTAAACTTAATCTTATTTGGCAGAAATTTTGCTGAAGATACATGTTTGATACAAATATGATAATTTTCATAATTTAGAATAAGAAAATACATATAATTTAATATGTAGATTTATGTTGATTAATAAAGACATTCAGAAAGTTTAAATTATAAATTACTATAAATAATTTATATGAATTCCTATATAAATTTCTTTAAAAATATCCTTATTATAATATTCCTAAATATATTTAGGATAATTTATGTTTTTTAATTCAATATTAATTTATCTAAAATTACTTAAAAGTATCAAATTACAATTTTATTATTTAATACTGTTTCAAGTGAACCTTAATAATTTAAATTTGTTATTTCAACTATCAAATAAAAACCATATTATATCTTTTTTAGTTATTATGTTGAAAATTTTAATACTATATCGTATACCAGCTACATATGACACCAACACCACACATCTCAGAGCATCATAAATATGTATTTTGTCTTCAATAAATTTTGTAGTTAAAGGACCTGACCAGTATTATAATTTTGTTATTTTTAAAATTGTTTTAAAATATTAATGCTTTTCAATTAACTTTCAATTGCAATAAATGTTTAATAATATCATATAAATTTCTTAACATTTATTCAATTTTGCATAAAAAAAAATGAATGCCATTATTTGACAATTTATTTTATGCAAAAACCCAGACAAGTATCCTAAATCATCAATTTTAATTTTATTTTATGGCATACTTTATGTAGAGTTAATAATGAGCTCACCTCAGACTAAATTTTCTTCGATATATTTTTGTAAACAAGTTAAATTCAAAATGAATATCGTAAACAAGTTAAATTTCACAAAATTATTTTATTTTCTATGGTTGATTGGTTGGTTGGTCTACAGATATGGCTTATAAGTTATTTTTCAGTCAAATTTAACCAATCATGCTAAAGCTGCAAGGAAGAGCAACTGACTTGGAAGCCACAACCTAGCTAAATTCAACGGTCTACCATCAAAGAGTCTAAAAAACCTAACCTAGTTACTAAACACTACGCAATGGATATAAAAAAAATTAATCTTCAAACCTAACCAAGCCTAGTTTTACGAAAAGCGACTTAGACCAACCAACGAATCAACCACAGAAAAAAATGTCCTTTTTACGAAAATCAGATTTACAATAAAAATCTGACTAAAACCAAAAAAAAAATATTTCTATAAAATATTATATTTGTTTTCTTACAAAAATCTGATATTTACTTATGCTGATTACGACGAATACCACAAGGACTATCAAACATATGTTTCTTAAAAAAAACAATAGTTTTTTGTAGTATTAAATATTTTTTTCCCGAAATTTTTTAAATACTAAATTTTTCCTCCACAAAAAACTGAAATTGTTCAAAAATATTTATAAAAAAATTTTCATCTTTGTTTTAAAAAGGATATAATTATTTATATAAATTTCTAAATACCCTTAGTCCCCCAAATATATATGTAGCAAATTCTCCTAAAGAAAAGAATCTAATATTCTTACAAAAAAAAAACTATTAATAATAAATATCTTCTTATAATCCCAAAGACAGAAGTGAAATTTTATATTTATATTTTATACCAACCATCATTCTAAGGATAACAATGAATTGGCTAATATTATCCACGTTTTGAAAATATTCTCAGTGGATTTTAACAGATGAATTATTAATGACTGTTGATGTTTAGATAGTGTTTGATGTCCATTTATTTTAGTTTTTGTACTTTAAAACTTTAATATTTTTATATTTATTAATAGGGGAAAAAACTTCTCTTCTTACCAGGAACATAAACTGTTGTATGTCAAAAACAATATTTAATTAATAAGATTTGAAAAGTAGTTAAATGACTATATTTAAATTAGATTTATCTATCTTATAAGTTGACTTAAAATTAAAGATTTTTATGTAAAATTCATTATTCGAATTTTGGTTAGTAAAATAGTTTTTTGGATGTCAAATCATTTCAATGAATTGTGGTATAGATAATTCATTTAATTCAATAGTATTGATAATGTAATCTAATTAGTAAATGGAGTAGTATTCCATTTCAAAATTAATACAATTTTCTAATGAGCTCATCTGGGTGCAGATTAAATATTGTAGTAATTAGCATATCCCCTATATATTTTTTATTTACCTCGTTGGCCTCAACCATTAGCATTCTTCCCAATATTAAAAATACACTTCATAATTTGGTTATTTGAGAGTAAAATTAGACCAACATCGCTTAAAACCCAAGTAAACTTAAACCAACATCTATGTCTCGGACTGGAAAAGAACACAGAACTTAATGCAACATAACTACCACTTATATTTTCGTCGAATAATCGCCATATTTAACAAACATGTTAGATGTGGGCATTTTGTAAATAGCCATAGTATATTGTATATAGACAGTGTGATTTGGATTATGAATAAGTTTTGGATCAATGAATAAATCCTCTTCCGTTTTCTGGTAAATTCAATAAATTAAATTAAATAGAAATATTTTAATGAAAGGATTTAGACATTTTGAAATAAATAGAATTTTAAAAATAAGATAATAATAATAATAATAATAATAATAATAAATATAAATTACATAATATTTTCAACTGTTTGTTTTACTATTTAGTTAACATTTAATTCAACACAGTTTAAAGTAAGAATTACAAAAACATTTATTACATAAAATATAAAATATTTTCCTAAGAGATTTCATGATATTACTTTGAATTATGTATAAGACATCATCTTGAATTATGTATAGTTTTCTTGAATATACCATTTTCTTTTACTGACCCAATTTTTTCTTTGGTTGAATTTAATAATTTTGTTTATTTATTGTATCAGATTTTTTACATGATTATAATTTTAAAATATTTTAATACTGAAAAATGACTAGAATTTTTTCTAGTAAAATAGAAGAATGTAAATTTCAATAAAAAAAACAAGGAATTTAATAAAATTATGTTTTAAATATGATTTCTTAAGTTAGATAAGATATTAAATGTTTTTTTGTCAATGTTAATTGGATTTATTTTAAACAAAACTTTACTTTTAGTTTGTTAATCGGTCCTAAAATTAACATTTAACATTTCTTTATGTAGATTTTTAGACCATAATTATTTGAAGGGCCTATATTAATGCTATTATAATTTTATTTCAGGTATAATGTACCCATTGTACAGAGTAAGTTCATAGAAATGAGTGAATTTTCATTGAACATTTGATAGCATATTACACTAGAGTTCAATTAATCCCCTCTACCTAAATTGTCAAATCTTCTTTCCTCATTAATTTGTCACTGTAATTTTTTTGTGATTTATTACTTTCAGAGGAATTATAGTACATACTATGTAACAAAATTACAACCTTCATTAAACTTTTCAAAATAGTCTGAATTTGTGGCTAGCTTTCTCATCCATTTTCTTTCTCGTTTTGGTCACGATTGTTTACGTGACCATAAAAATCACTTATTTTTGGAATAATATTATTTATAGAAAGATGAAAGTCGTCGGACATACATTTTAATATTTCCCATGTCTCTCATTGTTTTAGGACTTTTTTTTTGGCAAACAAAATATCCTTTATCTTTGTATTTTGCTAGTAGTTCATCTGTCTTAAAAAAAAAAAAAAAAAAAAAAAAAGACAGAAATCGTACGTATAAATTGTTGTTTGACGATTTGTGGAAAATGTTGAATCGTTGGCTATCTAATAAAAATTTATACAGTTTATTGCTTTTTACCAAAATGTGTATATTAACTTGTTCGCTCCCAAGGTCTGGTAGCGAACACAAGTTAAAAAATACATAAGAAAAGCATACATTACAATGTATCTGGGAGTCTTTTCCAAAACTGATTATATAGAAATTGAATTAAGGGTAGAAGAAAATAGCAGTTTTTTTAATCCAAAGTTTTGCTTGACGAGGATTCTGCTAATCAAACAGTATTTATAATAATCTTGAAAATGTTACTTAATATTTAATATGGTAAATTATCGTAACACTAGTCACTTAAAAACTAACTGCTAGTTAGTTAATATAATTGCTATTTATCCACTCAGAAATTTATCTACTCAGAAATTCGTTCGGTTACAACCTGGCTACATGAAATTTGATTTTTTTTAAAAATATATTCTGCAGTACTGCAATCTGGTTGTCGTATACGAACTCACCCATAATATTTACTTTAATAATCAATATTTTTCGTATGTAATTTATTAAATTTATTAATAAATAAATTTTTGATATTTAACTTATAAAATCATTGAACTGAATTTTTATTTTTAATACAACATTTTCTTATCACAATGAATTCGTCAAAGATTCTGTCTGAATTACAAAAATTATTAATCCAGAAGTAAATTCATCAATGTGCTGGAAAATATTTAATTAAAATAAATAAATAAATGATTTATTCTTAACAAAGAATTTTAGTTAATTAAAAATAACTTATATTAATTAATAATAATTTTCTTTAGTCTTTTAAATCAAAAAAATCAAATAAAATTAATATGAAAGTTAAATTGGTTACCCAAAAAACAAAAATTATTCCATTTTCAATTATTTTATGGTCTATGCTCTTCTATATGATATTCCATTGTTATTCTGATGGTATCCCTTATTATTTTACAAAAAAAAATTTTTGGTACTTTTGTAAAATAATATAAAAGCCAAAAATTAGGATAAAAATAAAAATAGAAATATAAGGGCAAGGATATTCATCAAAAGAAATTTTGTTTATTAAACATTTTTATGTAGAAGTTTTTATTTTTTATTTTTGCTGGACATTGATTTTAGTCAAGCATAAGAGTTTTCCAAAAAAAAAAAAAATTTCTTTTATAAAATATCATAAATTTTATTAAGTGCGAGAAAAATTATTTTCAAAAAAAATTTAGATAATTGCCTACACAAATTTTCGGATGAAAATGATTGAATTTCAAAAATTTGTTACTTTTTCGAATCTTCTTCGATAAAATAATGGAAGAAAAAAAATTAATTGCTGATTTTTAGGACAGATTTTAATGAGGTCCTTTATTTCGACTATCTTTACAAATATAATTGTGCGGTAGTCTGTGAAGATGAAACACAAAGCATTTAAAAGAATGAACAAAATCAATTCAAATTATAAGTCTGCTAGGAAAAAGATTTTTTAAGTTCAATGAAATCTTAAAGAGAAATTGTTGTTTACTTAAAGTTTTAAATATAATTACCAAAACTCAGTCAATTTGAATGATTTTGTAAAACTAAAAATTAATAATTACTTTCGTAGTAATTACTGCAATAGTAATTTTTCACTGACTGACTGCAATAACTGTAACGGCAACGACTGTAGTTGTTTTTTAAATTTTAACTCGACAGGTGCGGCTAGTCTTTGGCAGCTAGTCTGAATTTTTCACCGACTTGCTGTGTAAACTGTGCAGCGCCTGAATTCTTGACCGCATCCCTAGTCCTTAGTTACTAAACAATGTCTCCAATTAAATAGTCAGAATAAATCGTGAATCCGCGTTCGGCCAATTTGATCTAACAAGACATATCTTCTTGTTTTCTATATCAATTGGTTAAAAAAAAAGGATTTTCAGAAATTTTGACTTACTTTTCTAATGGACATACCAATCTTGGTTATGTTTTACCCCTTTTGTTTATTCCACGGGGGAACATAGACCCTATTTTCCAACGTACTGTATTTGGTGCAGTATTTTTTATTTCTGACCATGCTATGTTTACTTTCTTAGTTTTATTTTGAACCGTTCTTGTCCATGTATTTGTCGTCCAACGTTTCCAACGTGTTTCCTTCAGGATTCCAGTCTAGCGCTTGTTTGGCAATTGAGGTTGCAAGTCTTCTTGTGGGCTATCCATCTCCATTTACGTCTTTGTATTTGCTGTAGAATTGGCTCTTGCTTTGTAATGTGCCGTTGCTCTTCGTTGGTTATTTGCAGTCAGAAATACTTATATAACTTTATCTGTATAGAGTCTAGTGTATATTATGCGTAACGTTAATTTTTAGGCCAACTTTCTGAATATTTAATCACATAATTTACATTGTCTGGTATGTCGGTGTATATGTCTAGATAGAACTTCGAAAAAATTTATATTTCTTAATTATAAACAAAATTTGTTAGATACACACTTGTAAATAGTATTGTTGATATTTTTCAATTAACTAATATTATTTATGTAGGTTCGATTGTGGTTTTAATACAAATATATTGATATTAAATTAAAGATTTTCTTCAAATAAAAATTTTGTTTAAATAAAATTTGTATATATTATGGTTAAATACTTATATAACTTTATCACAACAATTTAAATTTTCTGATTATTTTCATTATTTATAGTAATGAATAAGTTACTTTAATTATATTTACATTTGGAAAATCAACCGAAATTAAAGAAAATTTTTATCAAAAATTTACGATTCTTTAATGTAAAATCATATTGCGTTTATTTACAATAATTACAAATGAAAATAAATATAATTTTAATTAGAAAAATAAAAGATATTTACTACTTGTTTACATTTTTCTGAGAAATTAATAACAATTATGTTTTTTTTTTTCGTACAGAAAAGTTTAATAAATTTCATTAAGAAAATGTTCTTATTTATTTTTGTAATAAGTTTTAATATAAATTAAAAATTTTCAATACCAAATAAGCTGGAATAAAAACCAGTCAATCAGAATTAATATTTTAGATATTTTTGGAAAATAATTTGTAAAATTTAATGTTGTATTCCAAAAATTTAATATGTTAAATAGAGTCCCATGATTTTCTAATAATAATTTAATCCTTTTCAAAGAAGTATAAGTAAAAATCTTAAAATCCATATTAAATAACTTTTTAACTTATTTTCCAAATATTTTCCAAAACTTTTAATAATTAATTTTTTCCCAGATATTTTATTTGCTTAGAAAACTTTCAAAAACTAGAATTAGATTTTAAACCATCTATATGTTTTTTACCATAAATTTAATATGTTAATTAACTTCCTATGATTTTCTAATAAAAATTTATTCCTTTTCAAGGGAGTTTAAGTAGAATTCTTAAAATTATATTAAATAACTTCTTAACTTAACTATTTTTCTAAATATTTTGAATTACTTTCTTTCCAGATATTTTATTTGACTAGAAAATTTTCAAAATTCCATTTTCCGGTTAAGCTTTCCATGAACAATTTGAAAACTCAAAATTTAAGAGAAATTAAGCTTTGTGTAATTTAAATTCCACAATTTAACTCGTATATTTCAATGGAAAATTGGAAAAAAGCTTTTGGAAAATAATTTCTCTCACAAATTACAATAGTATTTAAAAAGTGTTACAAAGAATATAATTATTTTTAAGATGTAATTTAGAAGTAGTACAAATTTGGTATAGTTTCATTAAAAAAATATAAATAATTTAGGTTTTTTAAAAGGAACTATTTATCAGGGGTAAGTGAAAGCAATTATTAAAATAATAATAATAATTTTTTCAGATAACATAATCGAAATAAAATTCTACTTTCAAACAAACTTGTTGGTAAAAATTTTCAAATTTAAGGTCAAATTTAATGCTGAAAATTTCTGTAACAGATGCAAATGAAAATATATTTATAATTTTAATGAAGAAGGATCGTTTTTTTTTTTTGTATATGATTCATAAGGTTTACTCGAAGGATTTTCATTATATTTAAATTATAAAATCAAAAATGGTATGATATAATATTAATAATAAATAAACATATTAGTTATTTTTTTGCAATGATGTGTTAATTATCCCAAAAGAAAATATATATAAAAGTTACTGCGGTGTCACCAATTCATATAACCTAAATACATTAATTTATTATCATAAATTGTGTCACGAACATGGTTTAATTAACTAGGGAATTTATATATGCTAAATAATGTTTTTTTTTTATATATAATCCTCTTTAGTTTCTGTCAATATTCATTATAAAAAAAACATTTTCTGACAGAAAATTTCAAAGACCACATTATTATCACGGAAAAAACACTGTACCAAGAAAAATTATATAATTTATTATAAAAGCAATCATATTTGATTAGAAAAAAAAAATAAATATCCTTTAGGATTAAAACTATAATTAATGAATTAAAATATATTTAAAAAAATATCCTTATTTTTTTATTTGAAAAATCAATCAAAAACAGAATTTTAATTTTTCCAAAAAAAAATAAAAAAATATGAGAGAACCTGAAAATTAGTAGTTTAGGTATAAAATCTTCGGAAAAACTAAAAATTTTCTTTTATATTTTCCTTTTTGAATTGTTTTATAAAAGATTTTTTTTTTCTTTCAGGGAAAATTTATGTTTTACAGAAGTTTTTCAAACAATTATTAAAGTTTTATGTACTGAGGGCATACTGTTCTTTTGATTTATCTAAGATTAATTTTCCTTCTTTAAATGATCATTTTGTGTGTATGTGTGTGTATTTTCTTGTCAGTTTCTTATTTTTTTTTTTTACTATAATATGATACAACAATTACTTATAACAACTATGAAAGATATGAAAATATTTTGTTACCTGTTGTAATCCGCAGGTGTATTGTTTTTAAATAACAACAAACTTTTTTTTTTTTTCAAGATAACTTTTCAGTATACTAATAAGAAAAAAAAATTGTATCTTATTTAATATTTATTTTAATAAAGAATTTTTAATTTATTTTGTATCATTTTTAATAAATTTTGTATTTAGAATGAAATTTTAATTAAAGTTCATTACCTTGTGACCATAATTTATGGTGTAACCAAGATTTTTTTCTTTTTGTGGTTAAATAAATTTTAATGTTAAAGATGATTTTTGTTGAATGTTAATATAAATTTTTTTTAAATAATTTGTAAATTTGATTTTAGATTAGTTTTGAAGAATTTGAAAATTTCGGAAAACTATATTAAGATAAAAAAGGTTATCCTTGTTCACTTTTCTAATTAAAGATTTTATGTTGACTATGGGGTATCGATTTAAAAAATTTAAAAATCTATTGAATTTAAATAACATTAAATTTATTTAATAGTTTTGTAGATAAGGCAATTATTTTATGGAACACAAAGCAAAGTTGAAAGTTTCTTATCTAGGAGGATAATGGTAATATTGCTGAACACGTTACTGCAGTCGTTCCGTTTATTGTAATACTTAAAGTCTTTATTCTGAAAGGATGGGTAGATTATAGGAAAAGTATTTAAAGTAACTTAACAAACTTATAGTTTTTTTTTAAAGACAAATTCAGGAAACACCGTTTTTTTCGCTGAGCATAGTTTAGCACTAATGAGGCTTAGAAAATGAGAGAAAAGGGTTTATAAGGATTTAGAAGCATAGCACGGGTTACTCCAGAGATAAGTGTTGTAAGCTGGTTGTAATGCTACAAATTGTATTTATACGGGAATACTTTTAGCGACAATTAATTTGATCATTTAATATTCGTAGTATAAATTTGCCTTTTCGTTTCCTTTTTCCGCCTTGTCTCAGTATTTATTGCCATCGTATAGATGAGTTTGAGTGGCTCATTAATACTAAGTGTAAAAATGAATTTTATCATTGAACGAGTATTTTCTCCGTTCCGTTGAAATACCTTTAGTAATATCTTCGATTACAACATATCACTCATTTTCACGAATGAAATATCTGTTAAATAACGATCAAGCTCTTAGAATTCGTGTATCTTCGAGAACGGCTCGGCTATCAAGCCTTTCTTATCGGCGATCAATCTAATATTCTGTTTCTAGTTCTATCTTGACAGGACATATAGCACCCCAATTAAAAGACTATAAGAAAATTTATAGTTTTGAGAAAATCGAGTTTCAAATTGGGAAAATTTTTAAGGGGAAATATTAAAAGCAATTGAATTATTTAATCTGTAATATTTAATATTTCTAATTTTAAAACATTAGGTATTGAACCTCAATTTCTTCGCCAGAACCGAGATATACTTACATGAGGAAAATGTAGAAAATTCTTACTTTAATATAAATACCTAAAAATTTAACTTTTTTAAATTAAATTATGTCATAATTCAATCTTAATATCTGATTATTCGGTCTTTTATTATCGGTGGAAATATCTTGAATTCAATCCTTTTAATATAAAGTTTAATGGATTATTTCAATTCAAGATTTTATGTAAACCAACTTTATTATATGAAATAAAATACATGATTTAAATTATTATAAAATTGTACTTTATTTAATCTATTAAAAAATTTTAACATTAACAAAAACCTAAATAGTAAAACAAACATTTAAATAGAATTTATAATTACATTTTGGCAAATACTAAAAACTAAAATATGTATCTACTAAATTAAATATTTACTATTACATATATGTATATAAATATTCAAAAATTTAATTATATTTTCATAATTATTGTATATTGAAATTTGTTTGAAAATATTTTGATCTAATTGTAGATATTAGACCAGTAATACCATATAATAATGATAATATTATAAAATAACCACCGAATGCAATATTTTGTTGTCGTGAATCTAATTTAAAACCACCACTATCTGATATCACAATAAGTGTAAATATTGATTGAAAAATTAATGCTAATAGTGTATTTATACCAAATATTAAACCAAAACTATCTTCTACTAAATTTTTTGCAACCATCGCACTGAAAATAAATAAAGAAAGAAAATATGAAATGAATAAAATTCACATAATTTTCCAATTTAATTAAATTAAAAAAAAAAAACTTACCTAGCTGTTGTTATCATAAAAAAATATAAACCACCAAATATTATATACAATGTATAAGCAATTTCAATATATTCAGTTAAAGCAGACCATAATAAAAAACCACCCTCAAATAATGAACAAATTGTCAATATCCATAAATCCCATTTTTCATAACGAGCACTATTTAAAAAACCAGATGAAAAAGCACCAACAGCACCAAGTAATGTAACACCAGCCTCAACGGCACCATTATAAAAATTTTCATGTTCTGGATCGATTTGTTTCCATAAAAGTTGAACATATGACGCAACCTTGAACAAAAAAAAAAAGGATATACAACAAAAAAAAAAAAAATAAGGAAAATGAGTGAAAATTATGTAAAGTATTTTTTTTTTTTTACGGAAAAATGTTGTGAAAATATATATTTTTTTGTTGTTGTTATTGTGGAAATCAACAACAGATATATTGTTTAAGATATGAAAATTGTATTATAAAAAATATTGATGACAAAAATGAAAATATATATATTTTTAAGGATATTTTGTGGTGTTAATATTATATAGAGATAGTAAAGAGGTTTGGGTAGCTGGTGAAATACATTAAATTTTATAGATATTCCCCAAAATCATAAAAAGGTTTTTAATCTTCCGTATCTTTTACAAATAATTAACTGACTCCTAAATATGAGTCTATATATGTATATATTTTTTTTTTGGTATACAAATATTTGAGGTAATTTTCTGTTCTGTGGTACAAGAAAATGATTTTTTGTTTTAATGTTGTTTAGTTTACATAATTAATGAATTTTCTACTCTGTGGACTTTTTATAAAAATATTTAGCAAGTAGTATTAAAGAGTTTACTATAAAAGTTACAAAATTTAAATTTGACAATGAATTCAGAAATTTTACAATTTTAATTGAACAAAGAAAATTGGAAAATTTCAATACTACATACATATTATAAAAATTTTTGAAAAATTACTATGGGTATCGTTCAAATTTTAAATCATACTGAATAAAGGGTTTTTAAAAATTTACATACATACCAATAGATAACCACACATAGCTAATGACCACCAAATACTCCATTGTATTACAACTGGATTTGAATATGCACCATAAATATGTTTATAAATAAGTTTAATTGCTTTATTCCAAGAAAATTTTGGTTTTTCATTAAATACCTTTAGGTAATTTAAATTAAATAAAATAAATATTTCAAAAAATAATTAGGAATTTTCAAACCTCTTTTTCATTACTCGTAATATTATCACAATAAATATGACTGATTTGAGTTCTTGACGTTGTATTATCTATATTTGTTAATTCATTTTCATTAACAATTTTATTTTCACTCTCAGACATATCAAGTTGTTCAGTTGTATTGTAAAAATATAAACTTGTATCAACTGATGGTAACATTATAGCTACAATCAAAGATGCAATTTGACCTATAGTAAAAAAAAAAAATTGTTTAATTTTTAATCAAAAAATATTAATTTATGTTGTCATACTTGCAAATGATATATAATGTAATTCTCGGAAATCAAGAATATTATAGGATACGACTAGTTGAGCTAAAACACTACCTAAAAATCGTCCACTTAAAAATGCTGATCGTGTATGACCTGTTACTTGTTGGTATTTATCACGATCAACTTTTGCATAAATGTAAGTGTAATAGGCAATTTCTGATGACATATATGTACCATAAAATAATTGACAAAACTGGAAAAAAATTAATTAAATTAATTGATATTGTAATTGGAAAAATGATCATTAAAGTTTATGATTTATGATAGCTCTGTGTCCAAGCCAATTATATAAAATTTATGGATGTACTGATTGGAAAATTGATCATTAAAATATATGATAATTGTCGCGAGTTTAAAATATAATTGTTGCTTTAAACAACATTTATTTTAGTTTAATATTTCATTGTTGCTGTTACCAATTTTGTGATTGGATCATTCCTTGGTTGTTTCACGAATACTGTGTCCAAGCCAATTAAATTAATAAAAGTTGAGTACTGATCGGAATAATTATCAATAAAATTTACGATTTTTTCAGCAATTTAATTAGGGTTTCTGGACTCGACTCGACTCGACTCGGACTCGTCGAGTATTTGGGTAGTTTCGCGGACTCGGGACTCGACTCTAATACTCGACGAGTCCCGAGTCCAAATTTTTAAAATTGAAAAAAAAAAAAGGTCAATCGATTTATTAAATTTCATTGTCGCTTACGCCTACCTCCAGCATAATTAATTCAGAAGAATTTTTTTTAAATTTTATTTTTGTTTTGTAAATTATTTTTAATTGTTAATTTTAAAAAAAACATAATAAAAAAAACAAAATCTCATACCTCCCCTAACACATTAGTATACCTCACCAAGGTAGAAACCCAGGCCTATATTAATATTCATTCTACAATGTTGGTTTAGCGAGAAATTTCTTTGTACGAATTTTTCAACGTAAAAAAAAAAAGATCAGGAGACTGTAAAACTCAATAATGAATGAAATTAAAAATCAATACACATTAGTATACCTCACCAAGGGAAAAACCCTTGGTGAGGTATACTAATGTGTTTTGATTTTGAAATGAAAGAACGTTTTCTTTCATTTCAAAATCGAATTAGTGGCAACTTCTGCACTAAAATCAGATCAAGACTTGCTGACAAATCTCTCAATTCATTAGTTTTTTTGAAATATTTGTACGTTAAACCAAAAAATGAAAAAAGTAATTAAAAACAATGATATAGTTTGAAAGCTTATTAAGTTTTGAAAATAAATTAATTAATTGATAAATTTGAGTACATTTCTTTTTAACATATAATATTATTTTATCAGATTCTTGTAATATTTTTTGTTAAAGACACCGGACTCGGACTCGACTCGGACTCGACGAGTTTTTTTAATTTTGGACTCGGACTCGTCGAGTCTTAAAAACCCGAGTTTTCAGAAACCCTAAATTTAATGTTTGGTTGTCGATGCAACCATTATTTAGTTACTTTAATCTTTAATTGTTACTGTAACCGAATAGCTTTTTCTGCGGTTGTGTTATTTTGAGCTTGGTCACAGTGCTCTTTTAACAATCAGTCCATTGATTGTTAAAAGAGCACTGTGCCAAAGATAATTAAATTAAGAAAAATCTGTGGTTGTTGTTAGTTATAACCATTAATTATTTAATTCAATCTTTCATTGTTACTTTAACCAGTAATAAATTATTATTGTAATCTTTCATTGTTGCTGTCAATTATTTCAATATTGCTATTCCTCATTTCAATCTTTATTTCTTACTAAACTGTTAGCCGCAATTATATGATTTTTTCCTTTCATCAATTCCAATAGATTTTACAGTCAAAAATGTATACAACCCCAAAAATTTTCTTTTAAAATGTAGCTTTTAAAAAAAAAATCATAAAATTATTCACAATTATTCATTAATTATAGTATTTTATGCTTTCTACAAATAAATAATAAAAGACTGTATATATTTTTTAATATAAACATTTTACTACTAATATCTACTATATAATTTGGTTATGAAAGCAACAAAAAAAAGGATTCATCTTCTATATTTAAATAACCCAAAAAAAAACATATATATTTACCTGCAATCCCAATAGACTAGTTGTCCATAAAAGAAATGAAAACACTGCTATTCCTGCACAAGCAGATAGTATAATTATTGGTTTATATCTGCATTCAAAAAATAATGTCAAGGATAACCAATGGTAAAAACAAACCAATAAATAATCCACAAATAAATAAAATAAAATGATTAAATTGTTAATATTATAAATACAATTTATATAATCAATTCTAAATTATTTTTTTTTGTACCTTAGAATATCTGTTATAAGAAATATGATTACAAGTTGGGCTAAATGAAAATATGTTCCCAATGGATAAATATCACGATTAACTTGTTCAACAGTAATATTACGCCATTCACCTGATAAAAATTCTGTTACAAATGGTTCTGATGGTCTCATTTCACGAAAAAAACCAAATGTACAAAGTATTAAAGAGATTCGTAGCCATGGCTTCATATTTTCGGTTCAATTTTTATTACTTTTTTTTTTTATATTAATTTAATTTTAACACGTTCCGTACAAGCTATAAAAAAAATATGTATTGAATTAATTAATCATAAAAATGAAAATTATTTTAAAATTTTTATTATATTTCTTATTTTTATAAAGTAAAAATCTTTAAAAATCTGACAAAAAAAAGGATTAAGTAAACTTACATAAAAGATATTTTTTAATGAAATAAATGGCTAAGTTTAAACGTGACATTAAAAATTTTTCTTTGTATATTTTGATATAAAAAATTTTGTAATTGATGTAAAATTCATGAAATATCCTTTTTTTGAATGTTTCATTCTATTAAAATTTATATTATAATACATGTGTACAATTTTGTTGTATGATATTTAAAAGTATCCTTAAATTTATGGCCGTTAAAAAATTTATGATCATAAAATTATATTGTGGCGACTAGAATATTTTGTCTAAATAATAAGAAATTTGTTATTATACGTTAGTGGATTGGTTTAGGTTGGTGTGGGGTAAAATATTAATATGTCGCTGATCCGGTAGTACAACCATTTACATACACTTTCATTGTGTATTCATCATTTAATTTTTCTTTAATATAGCCACGTAGAGCCTGAACTATTAATAATTTCGCATGGTCGAGAACGGTTCAGTTATTTATAAACGGTATTTCCCATGCACTTCCATCGTTCAAGGGATAGTGGAAGGATATCGATCAACATTTCATTTCAGTAAATAAAATTGGATGCTGCGTTGCGATAATATCGATAGGTTGTTGTGGGAAAAATTAAGTATAGTTGTACCAAAAACATTATCGTTGTTCTCTCAGAGATATTATAATATTAGTGTTCAGGTATTGCAATTGAAAATGTGGAAATTAAGATTTGATAACCGTGCAGATGTTCAGCTACTAATAAAACGGTATGTCAATATTCTTCCACATAGGAAAATTAGGACGACGAGGATATCAACATTTTAAGCAGTACAATAAATACAATCTGCAAATTAAATTTGGCCATTGGAAAGAAAAATTAATTCGCGTTAGAGAAATTAAATAAAGTTTAACTGAAAATTTCTCAAAAATTGTTGTCGATTGCAATTAAAATTTCGCAAATAAATAATAATATTTTCGAATTTTTGTCTTAAATAAAATCTGGTTCATATCCTTGCTAAATTACAAAAGCTTTATAAAAACTTTCTAAAAATATTATAAATGATTGACGGAAGGAACCACGTGTCTTTATAAAAATTATATTAAAAATTCATGAAGCAAAATTATTTTGAAATTTATAGTAAATAAACAATAAAGATTGTTTAATTAAATTTAATCTATTAGACTTTTACCAACTGATGCAAATTTTTCGCAATTTAAAAATAGATTAATTTCTAACAAAAAAAAATTTTTGACGTCAGTGGAATGCTTAAACTAAACGTTAAATACATAAATATTACTTGAATATTTTGTAATAAGGGCATAAATAACTTAAAGATTAATTATGCCTACATAGATGATTCCATTAAAGTCTTTAAATGAACTTTAAAAATTACTTTTAAGGTGTTCAGTGTTCTATTATGCTAATCCTGAATAAAACAGTCCTGAATTTAAAATTATCGCTAATACTGAATAAAATTGTCGATAATTATTAAAATATTTACAAATATTTAGGTCATTTATAATAATTTCAAAATTAACTTAATGATTTTTTAATTTATATACGTAATTTTTTTGAGGAACAAACAATCAAAAAAAAAAAACCGATTACGTATTTTAATAATCTCTTCAGTAGGGACTTTAATACGTTAATCAATTTAGCATTATGCTTAAGCACGAAGCAATATTTTTCTGATTTATGTATTCATAAATTTTCTATTACTTTTTTGTGCCCCTGGAAGAAATAATTTTCGTTTATGGAAAGATAATTCTATTTTGTTGAGTTTTTTTTTTTTACCTTGGCGCATAAAACATAAAATAATTATAATATAATATAAAAATAATTTTTTCTCAAAATGTTCAAAAAAATCTTTAAAAACTTTCAATAAAAAAAAAAACGTTTTTTTTTATGAAGAAAAAATTCAAAAGCATATTTTGGTTTTAAGATACTAGAGCATATAAAATAAAGAACTTAATTTTAAGATAATAAATTTATTGTGTTGTGGATGTGAAAAAAAAGAAGATATATATTTTTTTTTTGTCATATACACCACCTAAAGAAGAATGAATTATTATCTTTATATATATCTTTCAGTTTATTGAAATTACGTGCAAATAAGATTGTTTTCTATAAAATTTATGAAGATATTTTTTTTTTCTTTATTTTATGAATATGTTTAGCTGCAGGAAATTATTTTATCATTGAAAATTTTTTTTTTTACGGATTTTATAGATAAAAAAGAAAAAATAAAGTGAAATTATTGAATAAGGAAATAAATTTTCTGGAATTTTTTTTTTGTTGTAAGCTTAAAAAAAAATGTATATATGTATTTATTTTATTATGTTAGGATTATTTTTGGGGATATATTTGAAAAAGTCTAGTTATCTTGGTTAGGATACAAGGACCAAGTTATTTTGAGTGGATTTTAAGTATCAATTAAAATTTTGGAAGAAAACGTGCCAATATTTTCATATCTATAAGTTAATCTGCACTACTGTACTTTTCAAGGGAAATTTTTGTGAAATTGATTTTTGTTTAGTCGTATATGGTATTCTGTCGTTTTCCGCGATTCGAATTAATTATTATCAGATTATTAAAATTTTCGGAATTATAGTTTTATATGAAATATATTTTAAAATCCGGATTCGGGTTATTTTCGAAAAATGTTTCTAATAACTCGAAAACTGAAAACCAAAAATTTCCGACTGTGTATATTTTCTGTACACTTGAAAACTAGAAAAGGACAGATTATGTTTTTAATTAATTAAACTCTTATCAGGTATATGTTTTGGCAGATATAGGAGAAGCAACGGAAATCCCCAGAAAGGAAATTGTCAAGTTTCTTAAGGAAGTAACATGATGTTCGGTAATATCCAGTATGACTTTGGGAATGATTAGTGTAAGGCTGTTATAAAAAATACGTAGATATTTGGCATATAGGCCAAATAGTGGCATATTGTATTGAGGTCATCGACCAATAGTAGATTTTACTCACTTTATAACTAATTAACTAACAAACTATTTTGGCTAATCTATTATTTTAGGAGGAATTAATTTCCATTGTTTTTGGATTAAAATATATTTTTATTAAGTACAAAAATAATATAGTTGAGTAAAATTAATATCATGTTTTTCATTAATCTTTTAAAATAGACTGGCAATTTTATAAATAATATTATCACTGATACCATTTATTTTAAACAATGTTTATAAATACATATTAAAACTCACTGTGTAAATACAATTTAATTTAATTTTTATTGTAGTATAATTAATATTGACATATATTTACTCTACCTATAATTTAATTGCGTTATAATATGGAGAATGTGAAGATATATCTGTTTATATACAGTGCAATCACGATATCTTGATTATTTTGACAGTAGTTAAGTAGTTTAAGAGCTTTGGCGCACGTCAACATTGGTTATAAGAAAAATTAAATTTTTATGAATAGGTACCTTGATAGTTTTAACATAATTTGATATAAACCTTAATAATTTGATCGAGGTAGGTAAGTTAAAGCCGGCGGAATTGCTATTAACCATTAAGAGAGTTAGATGGGTAGCTGTACTGTAGAAGAAACATTACTTGGTTTACTACGAGCCGTTTTAATACAATGATCTTTCCTCCAAATATGTGTTTTATTTAATTATACAAAAATAAGTTGATTCAAATATTGAATTCGTTACAGATTTGCTTCGCTAATTGGGAGCAATCTTATGTTACAATAATTATAATAGTTAAGCCATTTTTTATATTAACAAAGTGTTATTATTGCGTGTTGCAATTATACTTAAAAGACATTGGAAAATGAAAAAGATTTCATGGAAGTCTGAAAACAAACTGAAATTGCCAGATTTTAAATTATGTAAAATTTTACATCCAAATTTAACAAAATAATAATTTCGAACATTATTTATTTTTGATTTGATAACATGAAATGTTTTAATTAGTTTAAGTTATCGGAAGTCCACTGTACAATAATTTTTTTTTTTTTTTTGCTATAACGAATATCGTCTGGTGTTAATAATTGAAATCAATAAAATTTCATATATAAATAACATGGAACCAGACTTTTTTGTTGCACAGACATTTTGGACATAATTAAAAATCAATTATTTTAAATTATTTTCAATCAATCGGAATATTAATTCATTATCTTTATGTTTAAAATTTTAATTACCTTCCTGGTGTTTTAAACTATTAAAATTTAATAATAATAATGTACAATAATTTAAACTTTATTTATATATTGAAAATCAAAAAATTCTTATATTGAAAATTTTTATATAAATATAAAATTTAACTAATTTAATTGATATTAAAATTTATTAGTAATTTTTGTTATTAGATAACAATTTTGCGTGATAAAATAAGGCAACGTTAGTGGCATCTCAAAATTTACTAATTTGTAACAAGATTTTTTTAAAACTTTCTGATGAAAATTTGGTCCAATTTTTCGTGAGTAATGATTGCTGATTGTAAAGAATTTAATGTAGAATCTAACTGTCGGTATCTTGCGTTTTTATCTATTCATAATTCGGAAAAGCGGGGCTAGTATAAGGCACTGATGTACATTAGATTCTCAATTATTAATTTCATATTGTTTGTCCTTGAATGATAACTGTACTGACGCCTTGCCAAACCAAATTTATACAAAATTCTAACAGAACTGAATGTAAAACCTATTTTAAATCGAGTCGTATAATATGCTTAAACTGATAGTGTCAATCCTCCGACATTTTTTTCCAGTGATCTTATTTTCAATGCCTATCTTTGCTCTTCAGTTTTACAAATACCAATACAAAGCAATCATCAATAGATTGAAATTTGTGTTGAAATATAATAGGCCACTAATGCAAATTCAAAAAACTTGTTTTATTAAAAACGATTCTGTGCCAGTCAGACTAGCAGTAAGCTAACTTTTTCAAACGATTCTAATTTACATTAAGTCTAAATTACCGTTTCAGGTTGGTTAGCGTTAGATCCTTTAACAAACCTTATAATGAATATCTAGAAATATAATATCATGTATCTAGGATGAATATATGAAAACGTGTTAATGTTTTTTATTCTAATTAAATTCTAATTATTTAAAAATATTTTTTTCATAAATTTAAAACACCAATAGCATCATAAATATTTCGAAAGAATATTTAAGATAATTTTAAACATATATGTTGTTTTTTTTTGCAATACAAATTTTATGTTAAGCTGAATAAAATTATTTTATGTGCTACATAAGATTCGATAATAAATTTTGAATAAATTATGTATATACATATATATTTATTTGTGTCACATAATTTTGAATAAATTAAATTATAATTATATATATTTTCGATAACACTGGAACTTTAAAAATGAAAACTATAAAAAAATGTATTTAAATATTATGGGTAACAAATATTTCCGTGACGTTTGTTGTACTCTATTGAACCATTATTGTATTCATGTAACAATTCAATGACAGATAATAAAAAGGTTTTAACTGATAAACTATCAGAAATTGTATGGCTGACCTTGGACTTGAATATTTATTCTAGTATATTGTAAAATAAAAGTCATTAAAAAAGTTTATCAGTTGGTTGCCAAAATTAGATCAAATAACAATAATTAAAATATCTGTATATGTCTCGGATATTTTTAGAATATTGAAATTTAAACATACCGCGTAATATTAGATCATTCGACTAATGTCCTTGTGATTCTGCTTTTTAATTATATAAAAAATATTCACAGCCGATATTCAAGTTTTCTAATTTTTTCACAAAATTACAGCCATATTTAAAACTTATTAAAAATTTATTCGATAAATTGGAGAATAATTTAAATATTTTATTTTATCACTTATTTGCATATAGCTATCACTGCTCTGATTCAATCATTTTGTTTGTTATTATTATTTACTTCACACAATTTATTCAATCAATTATCACATAACCTTGATAATACAAATATTTGCAATACAATATATATTTTTTCCTAATTAAAAATAGATTAAATGAAATGCCACGCGATTATTTTTAGAATGATTCACACATAAAAACATGTGAATAATTGCCGAAATAAAAATAATTCCGGTGATTTTCTGAAATTATTCTGCTGAGCTACTCAGCCAGACTGTGAGAGCAACTAAAATATCGAAATAAAATAATTCAATTCTCAGTCTAATATATTGCAAAAAAAAAAAAAAAAATAAATACAAGTTTTATTTTGGTTTGATAAAAAAAAACTATGTCCATAAATCAGGCTAAGAAGGTAAAGTACTACATAAATGAAAATAGAGAGAGAAGATATGCGAAAATTGACGATCAATAAATTCAGTTTTAAAAAATTATGATTTTATTATGAAAGAGTTTGATTAAAAGTTTCTGTCAAGATTATGAAAAGAGCTTAAGTGTAAAAAAAAAGCTTTAAAAACTCTTATCATTGAGAAACAACCTCGTAGTAATTGAGTGAGTTTGAAAAGGTATTTTTAATTTATTAATTTTTTTTATTGCAATTTTCAGGTTACAAATTTTAAATTGTTGGATAATCAGTATTATCCAACAATTTAAGAAAGTTTCAGGAAAATATATTGTTATTTTAAATTTTATTGTGAGAAATATTAATTGTATACAAGAACTTATTTTTTTAAAACCAAAAATATTATGTCTTAAAAAATGTTTTTGCTTTCGGCAGAAAAAAAGACCAGGAAGTTCATAACATAGATAACAAATTCTTTATCAGCAGTGTATGAAATGTTATTAAATGATGGTCATACTATAAAAATGTTTCTAAAAAAACTACATTTGCAATGAGATTTATTGCCAGTAACCACCAAACTGTATCTGCAAGCTATATAATTTATTTTAATGATTTTATGTAAAATTCTTCATATTTTCCAGGATCTGAAAAATGTCTAATTCTCTCTGAATTTTTCTCTGAATTTCCAGATTAAATGTCTAAGTCCCAGATTTAGAATTAGACAATTTCATTATTGTTGAGCTTAGTCTTTTGAAACAACTACCATCTTTGGTTAAAATCTCACAGTAATTCATCCAGAAATTTCAATATTATTTATTAAAAAGTTTAATTAATTTTTAGGTAAAAAATGTTTTGTACAAATAATTTAGAGTTCATATACTGAATCAATATATAATTTGGTTATTTACTTCAATTTCCAATGAGTCCGGTGTTATTCAGCTTTAATACTAAATATATTATACAAAAATATCATGAGAGATTTACTATTCAAATTTATGTCTATCTTTTACCCCATAAAATATGTTCATTTGGTCAATTTTGTTAATTTATTTACTCAAAATCATACTCAAAATATTCTATATTATTTTTATATAAATAAAAACTATGGAATTGAAATTTTATGGGTGAAACATAAATTTATAAAAAAAATTATGCAAATCATACATTTTGAAAAATACTGAAACTGAGACATTATTACAATATCTTTACGATACGGCGCGTAAATTGTTTTGTATTTCAATTGACATTAAATATTTTGTATTTCAGTAAATTGTATCTAAATTTATACAAATTGACTTATTGATTTAAATTGTTTTAAAGTAATTTATTATTGTTTTATTTTTTTTTTTATTTATTTTCAATTGAAAATAAATTAATTTGTTTCACTATTTACTATGTTATATAGAATTTTGATTGAAAATTTTAATCAAAAGATAACAAATTTCTGTAAATTAATTTATTTAATGAACGAAATGTTTAGTATTTAATTCATCAGGGTGAAAAATGTATTTACCAATAATTTTAATAATGTATTAAAAAAAAACAAGTAAAAAATTGTATTAAAGTTTCATTTTCAACTACAAATTCTCCTCACACTCATTGAACTAAATCAGTCCCTTTTCAAATAATAATTCAGTCTAGTAATTTTGTTGAGTAGATAAAATAGAATTTCCTGCAATTCATCTTCCTACAAGTAGAGAAGCTCCAACGTAAAATCTATAACCGTAGATATTTTCAAAAGTACTTATTTTCAAAAGCACTTAAATTCATTTATTTTCAAAAGTACTTAAATTCCAGGTATTTGTAAAGAAGTATACATTAAATTAGCAAACGTTTTAAGGACTCGCTATGCTTGGAAGATCAACTAACATAAATACATATTAATTATATAAAAATAAATTTATTTCAATATTCATATTTTTTTTTAGTAATAGAACATAAACAATAAATTTTCAAAAGTATAAATCTCATCAAATTTTTTATGATCTGCCAATTTACCTAATGGAAAAGTTCCAAAAAAAGTAATATTCATATATGTATTTTTTTTTTTAGTATTGATTATTAATAAAAATTTTTTTCGTATAAATTTCCTTTGGGAAAATACCTTTAATATTTTAATAAATAATTATTTCAAAGCATATTTTCAAAACCTTATGGAATAAAAGAGTTAGAATTATTAAAGTTTTATAAAAATGAATTTTACACCTGGCATGTGATATAAACAATAAAAAAAAAAGAAAGAAGCTATAAAAAAGTTTATCTTATTATTTAAGAAAATCATATATTTATAATATTTTAAAATAAACTTTGGGTTACATTAATTTATTAGAAGAAAATAATAAATAAATAATTAATTTTAATTGTCAAATAAATTTAGAATAATAAACTTATGAATATATAAAATTTTCCGAATTTTGATAAAAAAATTGGGAAATTTAAGCGATTTTGTTGAAAAATTTTGGTGAATATTTGTGAATGTTGTGATTGTGTCGTTCTGATTTTGAGTAAATAAAGTTATTAGTACTATAGTTACATACTTATGGCTGGCGTTTTTTTTTACTACCGGCAGGAAAATAAAGCTATGGCAATTTTTCATTTTATTATCGTTCTAACAATTTAAACGTTTCTGCACTATAAACTATAAAGAAATATATGGTTAGGAATCCTTATAAAATAATTAGATCCAAATTCAAATTTCTTTAAAGAGACGCAAATTTTAACATACCGACTATTATGAACTTTAAAGTCCATTTATCATGTTAAATTCCATTTTTAATATTAATATAAATTTATTTTGGCAACAACTCTTCAGAATTACTCTAACAACCCTCTAAGAATTAAGAGTAATTGTGATAAAATTTCTTTTATCCTTAATTTTCTTTTAAGGATATTGTAGGGTTTCTTATCATACTTATAGTTCATTATACCTTTTTTTTTGGAGGACCCAGATAGATTTAGTCCCTTTAATCCTTTAGTTACTCCTGTACATATATTCAACCAGTATGATACTTCTCATTTGGAACTGTCATTTTAAAGCCGAATTCTACTTTTAAATTACTTCTGTCCAATTTTAAATTCGTCTAGATTTCAAACATTTGTCACAATTTATATGTATAAAAATTTTAAACAGTGCCTAGTCCAATAGAGAGTGAAACAGTAAACTTTTAAGAAAGGAACATTTAGATTCTTAAATAAGCTGAATAAAATAAATCAAAGTATACTTTTACAATGTATAACGAATATTTTCCTTTGATGAAGCAACCACAAACAAACTCATCAAAAATTAACAAGTAAAAATAAAGTTATTTGAATTACTTGCAAATATACTAACTAAAAAAAAGATTCCTTGGTAAAGGTTACTTGGTTATTTGAATTATTTAGATTGTCAAGATTATGGCATAATAATTTATGAAAAATATATTTAATTGTGTATCCTTTTTCTTATAAGGTTAATAAAAAAGAATTCGTATTCGATTTTATTTATGTAGATATTATTTGACAATTTTTTTATATTAATATTTTATTCATTCTTGGCTTAAATTTATAAATTTTGGTAAAATCAAATATTTTAGTGTTAAAATCAACTGATAATTCTGCAGGAGTTAGTAAGTTATTATGAAACAATCTTTAGAACTAAGATATTGTATGGATCAGTAGCCGAAATTTAAATATTTCCCAATTCTCACCATTGCTTGTATTTGGATACTAAATAATAAAAGTTGTTTTATAAATTAGTCATGCGAATATTAAAAATAAGTTTTAGGTATGTCGGAGAATAGTTATAATACGGATTATCCTAATTTATTTAAATTAAAATTAATTATTATTATAGGAATTAAATAAAAATTTAAAAAAAATATTAAAATTTAAATTTATTAAAAAATATAAATATTTTCTTAATTATGTATTTCGCTAAAACAATACCGAAATACTTTTATTTCTGTACAAAAATACCGAAGTACTACGATTTGTGTAACAGTCTCCTACAAGGTTTTGATCTTGAAAATGTAATATGTACACTTTCCAAGACCAATTTCTTTTAAACAAAACTTTTTTCAAATAACCTCCATTTCGACACTAAAATTTTTCACTATTTTATTGCATTAGGCTTAGTTCATTGATACAAAAAAAAATTATAACTAAAACTATACTTTTCAACATTGCTCAAATTTTTTTAGCCAAAGTTTCCAGTCATTTTTATACAGATTGCGACCCATAAATTACTTTATAATAAAGTGCTTCAATTGCAACAAGCGAATGACTTTTATTAGTGAGACATTTGTTGTTAGCAAATGGCCTCTATGATTAGGATTTTTAAATTAAATTTTATTGTGATTTTATTACTGGTACTCATTTAAAGCTGACCAACAACGATGATTATGCTGTTTTCCATATGTTGAACTTATAACTAAAAAAATAGTTTTAGTTTTACGAGAAGATTGTGGAAAAGCTCTAATACTTAACAAATAAAAAAATATTGAAGTTTTCCTTCATATTTGACATTATTTTTTTTTTTTTTAAATTGTTAATTTTATGTCATTTTTTTATTTATTTAATTATTTTTTTGTTGTTAATTAATATTTGAAATGTGACAGAGAAAATATAATTAATCTTTTATAATTTCAAAATCATCTTCATATTATTAAAAATTAAAAAAAAAAAACAAAAACACATTTAAAGTTATAAATTCACAATGAACTTGGATAAAAAAATTTTGTAAATGGCATCAAATTGTACTTCACAAAAATGTAGTATCTGCAATAAAGAATATACACCTACCAATGATAAAAAATATTATTATAAAAATGCAAAAGGATTTTATGTTCGTTTTAAAACTGATACATGTCCCGAAAAACTTTTTACATTACGTGAAATACCTAAAGAAATACCAAACACCTGTGCTTTATGTTCACTTAATGATAAACAAAAATGTGATGCTTTCAATCATTTAAAAAATATTGTATCTGATAAATTTAGTCAAACAGGAAAAAAACAAATTGTTAAAATATTAACAAATAGAAAACGTATTAAACGTTTATCAAATAAAAGTCCTACGAAAAAAAATAATATATTTTATAATATTGAACAAGAAAATTTAAAAGCTAAAGAACATCAAATAAAAGTTATACAACAACAAATCAAAGATAAACAACAAGAATTAAAAATTAAACAACAAAAAACAAAAATTGCCCAAAAAAAATTTAAAGATAAACAACAAAAATCAAAAATTGCCGAAAAAAAAATTAAAGAGAAACAACAACAATCAAAATTAGCACAACAAAAATATAAAGAGAAACAACAAGAATTAAAACTTGCACAACAAAAATTTGCAAGTATACTAGCAGAACAATCAAAAATTGGCGAACATGATTCTATATTTTCAAAAAAATTATCATACAATGACTCTTGTGATTCAAGACAAAAAGGTGGAAGTATGGCAGATAGTAAGATACTATCTAAAAATAAAGAAGTTGTATTAAATGTAGAATCATTAAATCATAGTGACACAAATTATCAATTAGAAAATAATAGTATACGAAGTGAACGATTTACATCAAAAATGAATATACTATTCGGATCACCAATGGAGGATTCAAATTATAATAATAATCAGAATGAGCATATTTTAATTAATCAGAGACCTAATTATATAAATAGTAGCTTACCTTATCCACATTATCAAAATAAATATCTTTCATTTAATCCTCATAATATTAGTAGTAGATTACATTATATTTCTCATAATAATATACCGAATTATCAAAATATGAGTTTAGCAGCAACAAATAAATTAAGAAATTCACCTAAAAATGTTTTGACAAATCGATATCCTCATAGATTACATTATATTACTCATCATGATAATGATAGTCTTTGTAATAATCAAACTTGCCTGCAAAGATCAAAAAAAGATTCAAAAAAACGAAAAGAATACATCGGTAGTAGATTACATTGGATACCACAATTAAACTCTAAATATAAAAGTACATTGGATATAAAAAACCAAATAAAGGCAAAATATTACAGAAAACCATATTATTAATTATCAAGAAAATAACAAATAATTAATTTATGAACAAAAATTTGTACATGAATTTAATTATTTGTTTTAAAAGTATTTTATTGAATAATTATATATAATTTATTAAACCATTTAAGTATAAATTAAATTTAACAAATTTCAATTTATTATAAACAATTTTCAATTTGAATTCATCATTTCTTGTTTTAATGGTGACATCAAATTTGAAAAGAAATCAAATATGTTTATAATTTATTGAAAATTATTAAATTTTAATATAAAATACAAAATTAATTAAAAAAAAGCAGAGTTAAAAATAGTTTTAAAAATTGTTTTATTAATAATAAAAACGACATTAAAAATTGCTTTATTAATAATAAAAATCATAGTTTCGGAGGTGATTTTATTCCTTTCAGTTTTACAAATACAATTTGTTGTGATAATTAATATAGATGGCGCACTGATGAAGACCGGCTGTGGCTTAGTTCTGTAGTATACTAAACTGTAGTGCAATAAGTACTGGATTAATCTCCCTTCCGAGACATCATTGTTGGGCAGCTTTAAATGAGTACCAGTAATAGAATCACAATCAAATTTAATTTAAGACGGGGTAAAATCCTAATCATAGAGGCCATTTGCGAGCAACAAATGTCTTACTAATAAAAGCCATTGGCTTGTTGCAATTGAAGCTTCTTCATTATAAAATAATTTATGGTTCGCAATCTATATATCAAAATGAATAGGTCCAAACTTACAATAGGATTTTAATTGACCCTTTAAGGGAGGCCAATCTGCATGAGCAGTAGCGTCAAGAAGGGACTAATCCAAATTATGAAATTTCCAAGATGTTAATTTTCAGGAATATTTTAAATTATTCGTTAAAGAAATAAGTTTAGTCAGAGAGCAAGTAACGACGCCTAGCGGAAATACTTAAAATTATTTTTTAACTGTAATATTTTTTATATATACATTTACTATCTTAACAATTTGAAAAGCTATACATACGGATACAATAACGAACGGTCGAAGTAAACGACAGATCAACGGACGTTAAATAATTTTTTCTTATACCTTAAGAAAAAATTATTTAATCAGCTAATAATTTTATTCCTGAAATCAGCTAAAATAAAGTTAGTATTTTTTAAAGAAAAATTATTCCATGCAAACTTATGGAATGAGTATAAACATTCACGTACTGTATATGTTGTAAATTATGTTTAAAAAGGATGTTCTTTTATTAAAATTAAGTTTGTATATATCAAACATAATTTTCTTTACAAAATTCACAATCTCATTTAAACATCATATCCGTTGTTTTTTCTAAAAAAAAATTCTATTAAAAAAGGATTTAGGGAAATAATGGACAGACAGAGGAAACTAATTATACGAAAATTTTACTTTTGTTTTTCAGTCATCCGAAAAATGGAGAAGTAAATGTTTATAATCGTATCATATCCATCACTTAAAGCTATTTTTTATTTTAAATTATGAAATGATTTACGAATTTTTTATTTTACTCCTGTTTATGAGATAATTTTGCGGTGATCCTCGTATACAAAGTATAGTTGTGTAAAATTCTAGAAAAAAAAGGTATTCAAATTTTTGCTAGGAATACAATATAAAATAGTATATGTACGGAATACTAATTTATAAATAGAGTATACACGGTTAATAATTTATTCGTTGTTGAATTTATGCATTCAAGTTTTATCTGTCCGTGTACGATCCAATCCTAGTATAATTTATTGAACCATATGGAAGCATAACTTATAGAAACGTTACAATCCGTTGTACATAAACATTACTAAAATCGTATTAACTCAAACTGTTTCTCTAGAGTGTCTATGTCCAACAATTTCTGTGTAACATTTACTGAAATAAGAAATTTGGCGATAGCCATACAGACAAAATATGAAATGATTTTCCTCAAAACGGTCTCAAATAAACACACAGTAAATTAAATTTAAATATTTAATTTAAGCTTTTATTTAAAATTATTATGAAACAAGTTTTTTTTAATACTTTTTCTAATTTTTACAAAATTTTTAAAACTTTATAATATAAAATTTATTAACATATTATGCTATCATAAATTTACAAAAATACCAAAAATGTTTATTAAATTTATTGTGTTTAATTTAAAGTTTTAATGAACTTTTGCTTTCTGTACAATTTCATGTGGAATTAATCCTTCTAAAATATTCTCGACCTCATAAAAATTAAATCTAACTTATAAATTGCTAGTAAAATTTTAATGATTTTCTAAAAAACAGTTTTTATAAAACTTTTTTTTTTCTAAAATTATAATCTTTATTTGTGCATAAAATGTATTTTGTTAAAATTACTTTCTAATAGAATTTTACAGAATTAAAAATATATATATTTAAATAAATAATTATAGTTAAATGCAAATTACTGGTTGTAGTAATATTAAATTATAAACATATTTTGAAAATAAAAAGGAAAACTAGCCATTTTTCAATTTTCTAGCTAAAGTTTTTAACATGTCAAAGTTATAAATTTTCCAAATATTCACAAAATAACGAAAAATTATCATCACTTAGTAATTTATTTATGGTTGAAAAATCATATAATTAATTCTATTAAAATATTTTGTGAAAGGACAATTTTTCAAATTTAATCACGATTTGAAAATTATTAGAAAATATTTGGAAAATATATACAAATAAATTTATATTTCAGATACAAGAATATTTGGAATTTTATAAATTTCAAATTATAAAATTCCAAATATTCTTATATCTGAAATATCAAAATTCAAAATTTAATGGTAGATAAAATTGAAATGTTATCCATTACAGACTTTTTGCTAGAATAGATTTATTTGATATGAAAAGAACAAATTTTGTAAATTTTTTTTTAGGGAAATAAAGTGATAAATATAATAAATATTTGTGAATTTTCACTTTTACAAAATTATCATTTCTGTTCTCATAAGTGCAAATTTAAAATATTATGTCATAAGTGCAATTTTTTGATTATTTCCTTAAAATTTTATAAAGTATATTTATATTTCCGGAATGTTTATATCTGGCCAAAAATTGCTGGAACCGTACCAAGTTTATGTAAAAAGTTTAAATATGAATTTTCGTATCGATAAATTTTCTATATTGAAAGGACATAAACAGACAGACATAATTTCAAAAACGACTTTTTTAAAGTCTGATAAAATTTACTAACCAAAATAAATTTCATTTCACTATATTTTTTTTTACTATTTAACTTACTTAAAAAAAACAACAATGTCTTCTTAACCCAAAATCTTAACTAGCCATCAATATAAGAAAAACCTAATAAGGAAACGGTCAAGTTAATTGTGAAGGGATTTATATTGGATTTAGAATTTTATCGTAATTTTATTTATTTAGAAAAATGATCATTTTTTTTTATATAATAAATAGAAATTCAGAATATTGTGGTATTTATTGTTATTTTAAAAAGGATAACAATAATCATTTTGGTAATTTTTATTTTTAAAATAGAAAAAAAAACCAAACATTTTATTTAGACAGACAAACTTTTGAATAAAATTTTCGTAAAGGATAAAGGAAATAATCTAACTTAAAAATACAATATCAAATATTCCTAAAAATGATAATCCAATATGGTATTTTTTTTCCACTTTTACAGATCGATAAATAAGTATTTTTTTTTTTAAAAAGGATATTTCAATTTTTTCGTAACAAATTTCAATTTAATTGAATTGAATTTAAAATATATTTACTAATTTAAATTTTTAGATAATTTATAAAGGAAAATTAGGTGTTTTTTTAAAAATTTATTTTGTAAATGAATGAAAACAATTTTAATATCTTTAAGAATCTTAACGTTTTTTTTTAGGAAAGTCTTAACTTTTTCCTTTTGTGTGAGACTGAAATTAAATTTTTGGTTTTTGAATTTAGTTAACGAAGCAAATTCACAAAAATAATAGAATGTTAATTTTTACATAGAGAAAATTCCATTACTAAAAGAAAATATGAGAATATTTAAGTTTAAAAGTTTAAATTATGAATTTTTTTTTGAATAAAACAAAATAAATGTTTTTGTTTTATGTCTTAATTGTGATTTTATTTATTGGACAAAAATTATATAATTAAATAAAACTTTTTAGGTTAGAAATTTTAAGGTCATTTATTTATCAAAAAAATTATCCCTATTTCTGTGGAATTCATATTCGTTCTCTAAAATTAAAAAAAAAAAAAATCTTTCAAATTTATTTGACATTTAGTAAAATAAAATGGAAAAGAAATTAAATTAATTTTTGAAAATAGGGGAGAGTTGTCTAAATAATAACTTTTTTCAGTATTTCGGTATTTTTTGTGTAGAAACACTTAATAAAAAATTGGGAATAAATTTAAATTTTTGATATTTTTCCTAGTTAAGGTCAGTTTCAATTGAAGGTTCAAATTGAAACTGACCCTAGATAACGTGCATCTTTTGTACGTGAAAAGTATTCTGAAATAACCTGGAAACTATGTAGAAAAATAATATAATTTTTTTATTTCCATGCTTATAGGTAGTTCAGGTTCAGGATGGTTATCACTGGACCTACAGACGTTTACCTTAATTTAAAAAAATTATATAATTATTTTATAAATAAGAAATGTCAGGTTTATTTATTTATTCAAATCATTTCCGGTTTAATTTAAACTTAATCGTAAACTTAAGTCTAAACCGAAGATAACATTTTAAACTCTGTAGGTCGATTCGAGAGTGTACTGTGAAACTGGTTAACTAATTCTTAATTAAAGATTTATATTTCTTTAATTAAGAACTAGTTTTTTAAATCGCACCGCATAAAAACTTAATGAATTGACAATTTACCTTAACTTTACCGGTACAGTATAGGATATTTTGTAACACAGTAAACAGCCAACTAGACGTAAGTTCAGATTTACTACAATAAACATTTAATTACAAAGACTTGTAATGAAATGAACATGTGAAATAATATTTTAATTTATTGACCCTCTTAAAGTATAAAAAAATAAATGTTTAATTAAATTAAATTAAAAAACGCTTAGCCCATATAAAATAAAAATAAATACAATTGTGGTGAATTAACTTTTAATGTTGATATCACTTAGTTTATAATACTTTTTCCACAATATCACATCAATAATATTAATTGTTTTCCAAAAAAAAAAAAACAAGCAATGGTACGATTTCGGTAAGTTCCTTTACTTATTATCATGTTTCAAAATGTTAACATTTTTTCAATTGATTTATATCACAGTTTTTTATATATTTCCAAAAAATAAAATCATGATAAGAACTACAAATTTTTATGTTACAATAAATATATACCAAATAAAAAAAAATGTCCTTTTAATCAAGCAGATGTTAAATAAATACTGAATGCAACATGTGAACATGATATTTCATTGTACACTCTTTATTATTATTATTTTTTTTATATAAATATACATAATATTCTTTTTGTATTTTTATGTAAACATTTCACGTCCATTCAGATGATAAGGTTTATTTTAAAAGTTCTATCATCTCTAAATGTCATCATCAATTACAAATATGCTATGGTGTACATGACATAAGTTCATATATATATTAATATGTAAATAAATCTAAAAGAAAACATGAAAAGCTTGTTAATATGAATTGTATAGTAAATAATTTGTTTTAAAATTGTACTTTTTTCTTGTATACTTATAATGTGATGTGAACTGTATTTATGGAAACTGATTAAATAATGTTTTTATTAAAATTGATGGCACAAATTCGTAATATTATCTCATCTGAATTTTCAAATTTAAATGACACGAATAATTTGAAAATCATTCTGAAAAATAAATCACATTTATTTTTTACAAAATAAAGTCTTAAGAACCATTATACTTTTCCAGTGGTGCAACAGCCCAAATCAGAGATACGCCTTTCACTAAGGGTTTCAAAACATTCTATTGGGATTTGGACCAGCTAATTTTAAATGGATCTCGAACTATATTGCTTTATAGTGAAGAAACTTTCATCGCGACAAGATAAAGGCATAATTAGGATTTATTGTAATTTTATTACTGGTACTCATTTAAACTTAGACCAACAACGATGGCTCGGAGGGAGTTGAACCCAGTACTATAGCTTAGTACACTACCACTAAGCCACAGCCGAAGTAAAATAATTAATAAATCGTTAAGTTGCATTCAATTTATCATAAAATCATTAAATTATTCACCATTTATTTCAGTTTAACTTTTTGTCCTTTTTGCTCTTTAATATAGCTATTGAGTTTCATATTTATGGGCTTTTTTGCGTCTCGAAATTTATACTTTACGCAAATATACAAATAATTAAAAACATATTGCGCTATGCATTTTTCATGTCTATATTCGAAATTTAAAATTAATGTAAGTATATTTAAAAATATAACGCCTCTAGTGACAGAAAAAAGAAGGAACAGAAACAAGAAGTTCACAACTTTTAATGTTATTTTATTACCAATATCTTCTCAACAAATCAACTTATATCATTTTTGATGAATATTTATTATATTAAATTACAAATTTTCTTTACAAAAATAAATTTTGGTAAAAAATTAATACCGCCGCCTAGTGGACAGTATTGACATTTTTTTAAATCCTTATTTAATAGAAAATCATACAAGCTTTCCAACCAGTTTTCTGCTAATAATTTATTTGTGGATTTACTGTGTTAAATTTTGATGAAGTTTACGCTCCGACGGTCAGAAGATGAATGAATTACAAAGTGCTAACTACTAACGTAGGGATATTTATATATATTCACAAACAAAGCCTAAGTAATTTAAAATTTAAGTGTCTACAAATATTTACAATATCATTTACAGTTTAATGCCATCAAAAAAACATTTTTGAAATCTAAATGTTTTTTTAATCAAATTGGTTTATGTATTTTACTATCAGCACGTAATATTTTTTGGTAAACAAAGTAAATAAATTTGTCATATTGAACAATGAGAAAATGATTGCGGATGAAAAGCTTTCAAAAAAATTAAAAAAAAGTATATATCTCATTTTAGGATGGAATAATTTAATGTATTTAATGTTATTTTTAGTATAAAACATATTTAAACAAGAATTTTGAAAAATATATTTTTTAACATTATTGTTAATATAGTTGACTTGTTATAAATAATACTTGAACATGTTATATACGTACTACTATATTTTGAAATAATGGTCCGTGGTCTGGTACTATGTAATATCCTTTGAAATTTTATAATGAATACACACCAGTTTTTAAAACCAAAGTTTAATAATAGTAATTGACTTTATTATGGTAGTTAAACTAAATAAAATTTTATATAATTTAATTTAGTGTAAATTTCTAAGGATATTCAAAAAAAACTATATGTAATTTCAAAAGTTTGTAGCAACGAATATAATTGTAATCATTTAAGTAAAATATGAAAATTGGATTAATATTATTTTCCATATTCTTTAATTTTGTTTAAAAATGTATGCTTTACTTAAATGTTTTTTTGTGCTTAAAACAGATCATTTTGTTAATGGTTTTCCGTCTGTCTGTCCGTTTTTAATACAGTATTTTATATATACGAACAAATTATAATATATTTTAGACTAAAATACATTTATTGAAAATTTAGAATTAAATTAGAAAGACTAACATTTTGTTATATTATCGGAAAATTGGCGAGGTTTCTTAAAATACTAAAAGTTTGCGTAAATTTATTACTTTGAAAAGATAATAAAATTATTAATAGTCCTTTAGGAGCAAAAAAAAATCCTTGAATTTTATTTACTATTTTATTGATCACACTAAAATAGGCCAATAAATATACCGAACGAATTGAATTGTGTAATGAAAATACAGAAGTGGAGAATTTTCAATAATTGGTATTTGGTAATAAATCAATTATACTTTCAATTTTCAAATTATTTCTATTAATTACATTTATAAATTAATAAACTCAAATTTGTAAATTATACTAAATAAATGGCAGTTTGTATTAATAAATTAGTATTTTACTCCTGTATCATTAAAAATATCTTTATATTTTTTTGCAAATTATTATTAAAGTTTAATTTACTATAATACCAACTTATTTCATTTTAATTAACCTTATAGAGTATCTTAAATTGTATATTTTAATTTTAATCGAGATTAATTACTGTGATTTAAAAACTTATTTTAATGATTTTAACCTTGATTTTGATTATATTCTTAATATGCCAATTTGAGATTGGTTGACAGATTTTGGTATTTGAGTTTTTGTTTGTGGTGGTTTTTCCACTTAACCAATGCAATATTATTTATTTTTACTATGCAAATACTCCCTTATTTTCACAATATTTTTTTGATCCGAATACTGTTTTAATTTTACCAATTGAAGACTTTAGACTTTAGAGGATTGAAAAGTTTTAAGGGTGAAGTGATATTTATAATTTGAGTAAATAAGTTCACATTCTTCTACAAGAATTTAACAGCCAATTATTTTCTGATTATTTTCTAAACCCGAATCAGAACTTCAAATATAAATATTTTGGTATTCATTTAAAATCTTTATATTTCAAACAAAATCTCACTTTACAAAAATGTAATTTAACATATTTATCCCTGAAGTCTTCAGCTTTAATTAAAAGAATTTAATGATTTTTTAAAAATATAATTTGCTTAATTTTTTTTGGTAACTTATATAGTTTTTATGCTAAACTAATTAATAAAATATTGTTGGGTGCTGTACACAACATAATAAATATATTATTTAATTGCTGAATTTGGTCATAAATTATTTAATTGCTCAATTTGGTCATAATAAAATTATCTTTAATTTAATTTTTTCATATGTTAATTGCGTTAATATTAAACAATTTTTTTTAATAATTGCGTTAATATTAAACAAAAATATTAAACAAATTTTTTGAATAAAATAAAATAGTTGAAATAAAATTTTTTTTTATGAAATGAAAATTGATGAATTGCAAATTAAATGATAATTGCAAAAATATTTTATTTGCAAATTTAAAATATATTATATTATAGATACAATTCAAAAATAAATATTTTATTAATCCATCAGTGACAGGCTATGAATTTATTTTTTTTTGTTTACGCAATATATTTAATTGGCCAGATTATTTATTTATAAAAGCTTACCCCAGCTAAATTAAACTTTAATCAATTGGAAATTTAAATAAAAAAACTGATTCCAATTTTGAGGAATAAACATTTTTGGTAATTGTATTAAATTTTCAATTAATTTAATACACTGATATACAAAAAATTTAATTCATGAAATCATAGAAAAAAAACATAGAATATTTTTCACTTTTAAATAATTTTGAAGGAAAGTTTTAAAAAGGCGTATTGTACAAGTAAAAGTCCTTGTAAATTAAAAAAAAATCTTATAAATTTCACTATAATATATCGTCACTTGGATAATGGTCTGCAGTATAAGTGCCATTTTGACACAATTAGACTTAAATTTAAAATATATTTCATATATTTTAAATTTCTTTTCAGGACTATGTGCCTTGTATGTAAGTCAACAATAATACAAACAATTGAGATTTTTAATATTTTATTAAAACAATTAATTAAAAAATCTACCAGTGTTATTAATTTCTCCTGTTTAGCTTCAAACTTTTGATAAGTAAACCAAAAAATTTTATCGGTTTGCTTTGCGTGATTATTTGCCATACGACAAATGTGATATTTGGAAGCAAAATTTTACAACTTTCTTAGCGAAACTTAAAAATGTGCAAGAAACTATCTCGGCCACATTTTAATTTCTAAACACTCAAACCTTCCCAACATGTAATTTAATGCTATACGGCATATCACTATCCAAACGACGATATATTCACGTAGCACGACATCTGCAACTACAAAAAAAAAATTAAGTTAAAATTAATGTTCAAAAATGTAGAAAAGTTCACACTCATTCATAAATAAAAGTGAATCAAAGTTTTCTCTGCAGGAAAGCTTGTATATGTAAATAATTATAATACTTTTAGAAAGTCCTTTTTATATTTTCTTTTGTTATAAAATATTTTTTTTTGTTTGTTTGTTATTCTATGAAGTAGAAAATTCATATCCTTTTTGTATGGAAATTTTTATTTCTGGCATAATGGGTGCTGTAATGGAGGTATACAACATTATTTAAATAAATGATGTGAAAAATATTTGAATTGTTTTTATTTATTGTTTTATTTTTTTAAAATAAAAGAACTAGTTTTTAATTTTTATTTATTAAAGTTTTTAAATTTTGCGTTGAATATTATTGTAGTTTATGTTTAGGATCAATGGAGAGCCTATTTAAAATTTATTGAGTTAACAAAACGATTTTGAAATTTTCAATTTTCTTTATTAGATAAGATGATTGTTAATTTGGGTCTAAATCACCCATCAGGAGGGAGTTGACCGTAAAATTACTACTACCATGAAAAGAAGGCTGGATCTAAATCCTGAAATTATAAGAATCCTAAAGGGTTTGAATGAATTTCTTTTAACAGACCTTCATAATCACAAATTATGGGTTCGACTATTGGTTAGCAGTTAATAATCAATTCCAGTTATCATGCTTTAGACACAAATCGATTGCCTAATTACGGAACCAATTTACTTAGTATCGATTTTGTTTCAATTCATGGGTAGCTGGATAGTAAAGAGGGTAGTTGAGCAGACAGAAAGCAGACAGTATAATAAGGAATCTAGTTAAAAGATCCAGTTTAAATTAAATTTCAGTATGTTCAGTATAAATGAAGAGAATTTTTTAGTACAAGTACTCAAATTGCTTTAATAGTTACTATATTTTCTCAATTTTCGAAATTGCATTACTTTTAAGTTTAATAATTTTGGGTTTTCGTATTATTATTAAATTTGATATTAATTTGATTTGGTTAATTTATTGAAAACCACATAGAATAAGTAGCAAGTCGCACTGAAAGCGCCATAAAAATAAAATTATCCATCTTTCCTTCAATATTTGTCGCTTTCATTTACTCCCGCTCCCGGATTGTTAAAATAATCAAAATACAAGGATGTCAGTTGAATTGAAATTCAGAAATTTTAATTCAAAATTATTTAAAAACATTTGCCATACAATTTTTCATAAAGTAGCATTGATATTTCGGGGAGTAATAGAAGTGCAAGAACTAGTTTTGGTTGGAGATCTTGTTTATCGAATGTGTATGGATAAAATATATAAGACGGTTCCATGTCAACATATTCTATGGAAAATCGTAATAAATTTTTATGAAAATAATGTCAAATTCTTATTAAAACTTTGATATGTCAAAAAATACGCTGTGTTGGACATGCAATAGTTAAAGTTTTTTCTAATCTCTTAGCATGTTTGATAAACAACTTCATAGCAACACATATATTTTTAATCACTGCGTGTTCCAAAGTTCTAAAGAAACAGCGTGCTTGATAAACCGGTCATAATTGCCGAAAGTAATTAAAACGCATTATTTTTTAAGTTTTTAGAAAAGTCCTTAAATAAAAATATGTATTTAATAGAAATTTTATATCATCCACCATGTTTCTAATTAAAATAAACTTATGTTTTATATATATACATACCACCTAACCTCAATTCAATGCTTTCATTTTATATTTCCGTTTTCTCTCTTTATCCACTTAAAACCCTTATTATAGTACGTATATATATATATATCTGATACACAAAAAAAAAAAAGAAAACATGCCTAAAGGTTAAAGATTCAAGTTAAAAAGTGTAAATGAAGAAAAATAAGTTTAAGTGTTTATACTAACACATATATATAAAAAAGTATATAAAGCGGTTGAAAAGCATATTTATTTAGTTTCATTTCATGTTGTAAAAATAACTTTTTATAGGAAAAACACTTCATTATGTTTTATAGACCAGAGACATATCTTTATTTTTTTTTCTGTTGTTTTGGTAACAAATGACCAATCTGGGTCAGACTCTAATAGAATTATTCTATAGTAGACAAAATTTTTTTCGTATGATTATGTATTCATGTTGTGATTTAATGGTCATTACTCAAATTTTCTTTTTTGTTGTTGTGAAAACATAAATATACATAGCTATGTATAGAAATATGTAATAAAACTTTCAAGTTTTTTTTACTAATTTGAAATTTTTTGGTTGTGTTAAATATTTCATTTATTTTACTCTCTTTTACGTGGTAGATAAAAATATAAAATTGTAAATCAAACATAAGATTTTTTGTAGATTTGTTCATTTTAGTACCATTTTGAATGGTTTTCGAAATGTTATAATATCTATTTGACTGTAATATCCTTACAGCTCGTTAAGGGCTTAACTTTTTAGCCTGTAAAAATCCATATTTAATTTTTTTTTACATAATTTGATCTGTGACCTGTCTACTTTCTACCGAATTTAATGTGGAAAATATTTTTGATCTGAAATTATTATTTTAAGCTTAGTATGCTATCCATCGTGAAATGAAATTTTCAAGCAAATTAAACATCTCGTCATAAATTATGCTATCGATTTAATTTTGCGATACCCTGTTCCATCGTGAAATAATTTATTTTGCAAAGATAAGAGTTAAGAAAATTTTTCAGTGTAAACATTTTTCGCTAGTGAAATAATGTTCTAAACATTACTTCACGGCCGAATTTTGACATTTGATCATTTTTTGACATTTTGTTTAGTTGGTTTGGTTGTTCGGTTCTAAAAAATCCGTCAATTTCCCTTTTTTTTAATACTTTTTCAATACTACTTAATGTTTTCTTCTCCATAAAACTTTTTCACAACATTTTCACTATAGTTTTCACAAGCGTGGAAAATTTCATTTCACGGCGGTACGATACTAAGCTTTATAAAAAAAATTACGTGTCATAATTTTTTTTTCTTTTCCAAAAACATCCACCGGAAGTGGTGATTTATTAATAATTTCTTCTTTTCATTCAAATTTATTGTTTATTCAACATATTTTTCTTTATATATAAAACATTAATATTAATGTTTATCTTGACAAATTAATCTTATATCGTAAAAGTTTGTTGTACTGATCAGATCTTATTATTAAGCAAGTTTTTTCACAACTGAAAATTAAAAGAATAAAAGTTTTTTTTTCCTTTAATTACTCTTTTTTTTCTCTCTATATTTCGTATTTACTTTCATAACTTTTTGATGAAATTAAAATAGACTTTAATAAAATATTTATTACTTTAATTAAAAGTATTTTGTTTTTATTGAAGGATAATTATGAAATATGTTCACACAAAATTAAGGAAATATGTTAACACAATAAAATTTTATTTGTACAAAATTAGAAATAAAAAAAATATTAGGAAATTATCATTAAATTGATAATTTTCCAGGATAGTAGTTAAAAAAATCTGAAAAAATCTGTTTTACACTTGCTGTTTAAACTATCACCAAAGTTTAAACTTCAGTTTATCTTATAACTATGTTTTCAGTGTAAATTTAAACTTCGGTTTAAACTTTATTTTAATTTAAACTGTAGATGACTAGAATTTAGGTAAATAAACTCAACTTTATTATGTCAAATTTATAAAAAAATTATATAAAGTTCCTGAAAATAAAGCTACACCTAGTTATAGAAGTCAAGTAAAACCCGGAGTAACCTATTTCTTAGCACTTAGGGAATAGACATAAATAGAAAAAGAATTATATTATTTTCCAGTTTTCCTTGTACTGACTGAAGTACATCTTTTTATTACGATTGGGCTTCTTGAAATAAAAATATGTTAAGAGCGTGGCTTTAACTTCAACTTCGAGTCCAAAATTTTGTTTCTCTTAAGAATGATTTACATTTTAAAAACAAATAATTTTTCTAGTCGTGAATGTGTATTACAAGAAGCCGTTGAATAGCACGGTACTTGTGTAACATGAAGTTTCGAATAACACGGTGAAAATTTGTAAGACATTTTTTTGGAGTATGAAAGATGAAGATTGTGACTTAAAAATAGAAAATAATGTGATTGTGGATTGTCTGAGCGGTATGGTAAATGATCTATTTCAGTGAAGTCGATCTACCGTTTGTGGATGTTAGCCTTCGTAATTCTAGCAGTATGGACCATTTCCGCTAGAAGCCGCTATGGCCGGATTTCTAGAACGAGCTAGAAGGAGGTCAAGCTAGAAAATATTACAATTATGAAACATAAAGACTTAAACCGGAAATTTTAAATTACATTTTCATTTTGCATCCTGTAAATAACTCACAGAAAAAAGAAAATTTCGCACAACAAGAACAATTAAATTTGGAGCATTATTTCAAATGAAAAATCACTGCAATTAAATTTCCACTAGATACATTTTTGTTCAAACTCTCATTGTAAAAGCACAGGTAATGTTTTTTAGTGTAATTGTACAATTATATTTTATTGAGTAGTAGTTTTAAATTACAAAATTTTCATAAACTTTATAACTAATTTTATTTAATTTAAACTTTAATTTATTTTATTTTCTCCAGTTTAGAAAATATTTAAGTAAATACTTTTTCTTATCATTAACTAATTAATATTATTATTAATTAATTAAGTAAGGTATACAAAAATTTCATCACGTTTTTCTTATTATACGTTTTTCTTACCATAAGAATAGTAAATAAATTAATTTACTTTATCTTATTTCTGGAATAACCATTGTATAAGTTCATAAAATAAGGATTATCGTCCTGTACAAGCATTTAAGTATCTTTTAACTCAAAATCTTATAGAAATTTACAATTCTCATATAAAATTATTTTATTACTATCTTAATTTTTTCTTTTTTTTTGGCACTTAATTTGTCAATTAATTTAATATCCTTTTAAGAGATTATTATGCTGACCAACAAAACCTTATTGTGTACAATACACAAAGTAAATTCAAGAAAAAGGCAAACGAAATTAAGATTGGAAGAAAATGGATATCAAGTTGTATTATATATTGGGATGGGTTATATGTATATGAAGTTGAAAATTTCTTTCTTCAATTGATAAAGATTGAAAGAAAAGTGTTATTTTACAGAAAGCTCTCTTTTGCAAAAATAACTTTCGTTAAAATAAATTAATTTTCAATTAATTTTTTAAAAATTTTATTTGAAGGTATTAATAAAATTGAATTGTGAAATATGCAAATATTAATTACTCCAGTTTAACAGTGAGAGTTTAAACTTAAGTTTTTCTAAATTTTCAATTTAATCTTATTTGGTTTCACATTTAGAAATTTCTTTACTGGGGAATGAGTATTACAGGAAGCCCTCGAATTGCGCGGTACTTGAGTAACACGAAGTTTCGATGACCGCGGTGAAAATTTGCAAAACACTTTTCCTGGAGTATGAAAAATGAAGATTGTGACTTAAAAATAGAAAATAATGTTATTGTGGATTGAAAATAAATCAGCTCACTGATTTGACGTATACTTAAATTTGTTTAAATTGATATTTTATTGAAATGAAATATATTTTAATTTTCATAATTTTAAATCAATTTGACAAATGTTAAAATTTAATTTTGGTCCAATAAACTGAGGGCAGATTACCTTTGTGCGTAAAATTAAAAAAAAAGCCGGTTTGTAACGTCAGTAGTGTTGGATACTGCTAGGTAGCCTTCATCTTTTGTAAGTGAAAAATATACTGACATAGAGGGAAACTATAATGAAATTTGTTTCCTTTTTTATTTCCACTCTTACCTTAGACCTGCCTATGTATATCTTACTCGTTCCTAGTCGATTCATGACAATACTATGCTAATGCAGTTATGTTTGCCAAATGAAATACATTAGTGAATTAAAAAGTGTGGTATCACGAAGTTGTAGTAAGTTAGTTTTTTAATATTTTTTACAAATTTAGTTGGTAAACTTAAAATTTTATTGAAATCACAGCAAAAGCAATTACTGCCAAATACTATATGAGAGATTCCAAAAGGAAACGATGGGTCAAATAGAAGTGATGATTATAGAAGTATATATTAAAAAAAATAACAATAAAAAAAATAGACTTCTAAATCCAAATAATAGGATAGACTTCAATAAATGTTAATTTCTCTTTATTAACACCATCACACTTATAGTTCTCTGAGTAGCCACTGTTTAGAGTACACATTGTGTCCGTTAAACCCCAAAGTATTAATAAGCCTTCCTATAAACAAGGATTTGATACTTTAATTGGATGAAAATCAACTTCTCCAGTTTGTATCAGGAAATTTAATAATACATTTTCAGGCAAAAGAAATATGCTACCTGGACACTGGATGATAAGATTCACACTGCCGACAGACAAAGACTATTCCAAAAAAAATTTCTCTAACTAAGAAAAGGATTTAAACGGATATTATATTCATAAAAAAATCTAAAGTTGAAAAAGTCTTTATTCGAAAACTGAAACTTTTGTTATCCAAACCGCAAAATATTTGGTAATTTTTGTTTTTTTATCGTAAAATGGGAAAAAAAATTTAAATAAAATCCTACAAAATATACACAAAAAAAATTAATTACAATAAAAAAATATTAAATTTCCCTTTAATCTCTAAGGAAATAAAAAAGATATAAAAAATGAATTTTTTTTTTTTTTGGCTCATCTTCCGAGTTTATCGCAAAAGAAACCTAAAAAAATGTTCCGTGCTGCATATGGCAAAAAATACGAAAAAAAAACACTTTTTAATGCATAAAAAAATACGATAAAAAATTCCACTTTAATTCTCTATTAATGTGTTTATAATTGCATATTACAGCAATTCTGGAGCAGAATAAAAATTATGTAAAATTACATTAACATAATCTGATCCCTAAGGTTACTTGAATTATTCAAAAAAAAAAACTTTTTAAGAATAAAGCCACATTCAAATTTCATTCTAATTAATAATTTATAATGAGAATTGTGTCACCTTTAAGAAAAAACTTTTATTTACCAAGATAAAAATTCAGATTAAATAATAACACGGAGAAATTTTTTTAGTAAAAACTTTATTAGGTTCACAAAAATCATCATACCCATAGTATCATCTTTTTTTATGTTTTGTGTATAAAAATTATGTTACGTAGAAAATACATTTAATTTTCATTAATAATAAATTTTGTGAATCTTGTTCATATTGAATTAAAGTTTAATTTTTGGTTTTTTGCGCTCTAAAATTTTTATGTACATTTTCTTTTTGTGGTAGATTTGTTTAAAATGATTTTCATTTTGAATGGAAAATTTTTGAATGAAATTCAAATCGAAAGTTAGTTAAGGATATTTTGTTACAAAGTGTTAAGTATTTTAACTTTTTGGCATCTGAAATATGGTCTAGTATCGTCCTGCTCTTAGATAACAATGTAGGAAATCTTCGTTCTATTAGTTTTCCTATACGATCAGAAATGTGAGTACAAACTAGAGGTGATGACAATTTAGTTGGAGTATTTTAGGGAAAAATAATAGGAAAGATTTATGGTCCAATTTCAGAAAACAGTTATAAGAAAAGAACTATCACAATTACAATTATAGTAGGTTTCGATGGGGAGCCCATATTGCATGAAGCCTTTCTAAATCTAACAGAATACCGTCAAATATACCTTGAATATGAGCGCAACTGCAACAAGAAAATATAATGGCTCATAATTAAGATGGTGTTATGGAGTCGATCAAGAAACAGCTACCATTCAAGTGCAGAATTTGGATACGTTAGCATAGGATAGAGATGAGTGAAAGAAAAAGCTAAATGCTAAACGGTTCCTTCTAATCACTCATCTTAAAATCTTTCTGACTATAATTTGATAGGAACACATGAGGTGGTAGTTTGCTTCATAATTTTATCGTTCTAACAAAAAAGGAAGACTCACAGAGAAATGTAATGTAAATGCACAGTATAGATATGCACAGTATGAAAATTATGTTACGTAAAATATCTGGATGATTCCACCACAATGGTTCCAACCAGATCTCTCATATCGTCTCTCGTGTCTTCTCTTGTGTCAGCGATTGTTAGGCGAAGTGTACGTAGGAACCACAATGAATCCATCCAGAAGTTCGTATGGTGAGGGTGTCATCGGTTAACGTAACCTAACTATTTCTATTTTAGAATTTTCCAAAATTTATTAAATAACAGAATCGTTGTAGTTTGCTTAATTTATTTCTGAAATCTTAAAATAACTTTTTCAATTCATTCAAAATGTATAATACATTTTATAAAATCTAACTTTAATAGAGGAAATTTCACTTTATACTGTGAAATCTTTTATTTAAACCAAATGATTTTTGAATAAATTTCAGACAAGATTTTCACAATTATATCTTAATTCGTTAAATAACCATTGTAAAAATTTAGTTCGGAAAAAAATCCAAATAATTAAATTTAATTTGAAATATTTTTATAAAAATAAATAAATTATTTCAATTTGTAACAGAGAAATTTAATATAATAATTAGTTGTTTTTCACCCTTAAAATATTATATTTACATTTTCTTTCTTTAAATATCACGTTGTTCTAATAATTTAAAGAAAAACACATTATAAACAATTTTCTTTTTAAACCAAAGATGATTTTCTTAGAAAAAAGTATAATTATTTAACAAATAACAAAGAAATAAAATTAAGAGTTTTAGTATGAAAAGTGTCAAAATGAAAATTAGAAAATTATTGTTTTTAAATGGTAGTATACTTAATGTCGAATTAATTCAGGATCCAAAAATTTTAAATTTCATTTTAATTTACAAATAGAATAAAATTTTCTTTTTTAATTATTTTATAAGAATTTTTCATAAAAGTTGTTATTAACCAATTAATTTTTTTTGGAAAAAGGATACAATTTAAGAAATATTTTACATAGATAGGTATATATATAAAAGTATTTAAGGTTTAGTAATTTATTATCATGTTTAAGAAAAAAAAATAATTTTATGATCTGTGGTCAATTTATAAACTTTAAGAATTAATAATATCATGTCAGTAAAAGCTTTAAGTATAGATATTTATGTTTTATTATAAAGAATTGGTCTATAAAATTTACCATCTTAACAGAGAAAATTTAATAAAATTTAATTTATTATGAAAATATATGTTGGATGAGCAAAAGAATATAAATTAAATTTATTCCTAAAATGTATATTACATTCACTTCAATGCAATAAATAATTCAAACTAGCAAGAGTCCTTTATTAATTTTCTTCACATTTCCATATGAAAAAAAATTCACATTTCCATACCAAAAAATCATACATTTCTTCACATTTCCATACCAAAAAATCATACATAAATTAGAAAAAAAAAATGGTATAAGGATCAGGATAAAATACTTTAATTAAATTTTAAATTAATAAAAAATAATTATTTAATTCCTATCGGCCATTATTATTTAAAAACTTAATAAAAAGGAGTATAGACTTTTATTTTGAATCATAATTTGCAATAAAGTCAATTTTTTTTCTAACTATTTGTAGCGAAATGAGAAAAGTTTCTCTTAGCAGAGGGAAGGAGTAAAATTAAAGGAGTATGATTAACAGGGAACGGTTTACAGTCATCTTAAACTTTATTCAGATAATAATTTGATGGGAATCTATGAGCTGGTAGTATGTTTGATCATTTTGTATAGTTCTAACAATAAATGAGTTTCTAAACTTCACTGTATGATGAAAGTTGGATACAACTGAAGATTTGTTAGGTTATTTGTAATATTGGCAACATTTATAATTTTGATGGCTAGCCTTTGAAGATATGTGTGATAAGTTTGTGATTCATCCGCCCAAATATAGGCCGAGGACAAATTAATTCTAAAATTTTAAACAATTTTTCATTTTAATTCTTATATGCTAAAGTTTCTTCAGCTTTAATTGAGTACCAGTAATAAAATTCCAGTAATATTATGATTGTGAAAAAAACAACTGCTCACAAGAATGATTCAAAAATAAAACCCATTCGCTTGTTACAATTAAAATTTCTTCACTATAAAAAAATTTATAGTTCGGAATCAATTGTAAGTCCAACTTCGAAACACTTAGTAGGAGGTCTAGGGTCGATTTGATCTATTGCACCATAAAAAAAAATAATTTTGTATAATAGCTGTAGTTAATGTAATAACAAGTTAGTTTCCAAAAATTGTTATATTTTAATAGTTTTCTGTGGAGCTCCCTAAATTTGGGAATATATTGACCAAAACAAAAACTTAACCCAGAAGGGTCATTGACCAAAAACAAAAACTTAACCCAGAAGGGTTTTATTGAAAACCGAATCGTCTGAGAAATGTACCTGGTGCATTTTTCCGTCTTTGTTTTTGTACTGGTTTTATTTTCTGTACCGATTTTATTTTACAAATATCAACTCAAAAGAAACTTGTTTCTTTTGAGTTGATATTTGTAAAATAGGTTAATTAATAAGTTCAGTTGAGTTCTAATTAGGTTCTGAAAGTCAAAAATCATATTTTATTGAAATCGATTGAGGTCACTTTTTTTTTAGAAAATTTGTACATACGTATTTTACTTCAGAAAAATAGCACAGAGCGAGTTATTTCAATTGAACTCGATATAAAAAAATTTTATAAAATGTTTAATGTTAATTTTAATGGCAGTTAAAATTTCATTTTTTACTTTTAAGTTTTCCAAACTATGAAAATTGATCCTGTTTTAAGTTAACTTGATAATTTATATAGTTTTTATTATACAATTTATGTCAAAGTATGTCCGTTTTCTATTCACTACTTACAACATAAAGATACATATTTTATTTCAAAGAAATTGTACGACTTTGCATTTTACTTGGAGGAACTTCCATCCTGAAGTAAAAAACTGAAAGCAGTCGCCACATATTTGGTATTTCCGTATAGGGAATACCAAATATGTGGGGAATTTAATTTAAAACTGAAAGCAGTCCCCACATATTTGGTATTTCCGTGTAGGGAATTTAATTTCTAGCGCATTTCCGAAGACCTTTTCGAAAAATATTCAAAATTGCCCGAGAAGTCGAGAAAATATGGAAATTTAATGAGATTCAATACAAAACATCAGAATTTGTAGCAAAAAAATGAAAACCCTTAAAACTGAAAGCAATCCCCACATATTTGGTATTTCCGTGTGGGGAATTTAATTTCTAGAGCATTTCCGAAGACCTTTTCGAAATATATTCAAAATTGCCCGAGAAATCGGGAAAATATGGAAATTTAATGAGATTCAATACAAAACGTCAGAATTTGTAGGAAAAAAATGAAAACCCTTAAAACTGAAAGTAATCCCCACATATTTGGAATTTCCGTGTAGGGAATTTAATTTATAGCGCATTTCCGAAGACCTTTCCGAAAAATATTCAAAATTGCCCGAGAAATGGGGAAAATATGGAAATGTAATGAGATTCAATACAAAACATCAGAATTTGTAGCAAAAAATGAAAACCCTTAAAACTAAAAGCAATCCCCACATATGTATTTCCGTGTACGGAATTTAATTTCTAGCGCATTTCCGAAGACCTTTTCGAAAAATATTCAAAATTGCCCGAGAAATCGGGAAAATATAGAAATTTAATGAGATTCAATACAAAACATCAGAATTTGAAGCAAAAAAATGAAAACCCTTAAAACTGAAAGCAATCCCCACATATTTGGTATTTCCGTGTAGGGAATTTAATTTCTAGCGCATTTCCGAAGACCTTTTCGAAAAATATTCAAAATTGCCCGAGAAATCGGGAAAATATAGAAATTTAATGAGATTCAATACAAAACATCAGAATTTGTAGCAAAAAAATGAAAACCCTTAAAACTGAAAGCATTCCCCCCATATTTGGGATTTCCGTGTAGGGAATTTAATTTCTAGCGCGTTTCCGAAGACCTTTTCGAAAAATATTCAAAAGTGCCCGAGAAATCGGGAAAATATGGAAATTTAATGAGATTCAATACAAAACATCAGAATTTGTAGCAAAAAAAATGAAAACCCTTAAAACTGAAAGCAATCCCCACATTATTGGTATTTCCGTGTAGGGAATTTAATTTCGAGCGCATTTCTGAAGGCCTTTTCGAAAAATATTCAAAATTGCCCGAGAAATCTGGAAAATATGGAAATTTAATGAGATGCAATACAAAACATCAGAATTTGTAGCAAAAAAATGAAAACCATTAAAACTGAAAGCAATCCCCACATATTTGGTATTTCCGTGTAGGGAATTTAATTTCTAGCGCATTTCCGAAGACCTTTTCGAAAAATATTCAAAATTGCCCGAGAAATCGGGAAAATATGGAAATTTAATGAGATTCAATACAAAACATCAGAATTTGTAGCAAAAAAATGAAAACCCTTAAAACTGAAAGCAATCGCCACATATTTGGTATTTCCGTGTAGGGAATTTAATTTCTAGCGCATTTCCGAAGACCTATTCGAAAAATATTCAAAATTGCCCGAGAAAACGGGAAAATATAGAAATTTAATGAGATTCAATACAAAACATCAGAATTTGTAGCAAAAAAATGAAAACCCTTAAAACTGAAAGCAATCGCCACATATTTGGTATTTCCGTGTACGCAATTTAATTTCTAGCGCATTTCGGAAGACCTTTTCGAAAAATATTCAAAATTGCCCGAGGAATCGGGAAAATATGGAAATTTAATGAGATTCAATACAAAACATCAGAATTTGTAGCAAAAAAATGAAAACCCTTAAAACTGAAAGCAATCCCCACATATTTGGTATTTCCGTGTAGGGAATTTAATTTCTAGGGCATTTCCGAAGACCTTTTCGAAAAATATTCAAAATTGCCCGAGAAAACGGGAAAATATGGAAATTTAATGAGATTCAATACAAAACATCAGAATTTGTAGCAAAAAAATGAAAACCCTTAAAACTGAAAGCAATCCCCACATATTTGGTATTTCCGTGTAGGGAATATAATTTCTAGCGCATTCCGAAGACCTTTTCGAAAAATATTCAAAAGTGCCCGAGAAATCGGGAAAATATGGAAATTTAATGAGATTCAATACAAAACATCAGAATTTGTAGCAAAAAAATGAAAACCCTTAAAACTGAAAGCAATCCCGACATATTTGGTATTTCCGTGTAGGGAATTTAATTTCTAGCGCATATCCGAAGACCTTTTCGAAAAATATTCAAAATTGCCCGAGAAATCTGGAAAATATAAAAATTTAATGAGATGCAATACAAAACATCAGAATTTGTAGCAAAAAAATAAAAACCATTAAAACTGAAAGCAATCCCTACATATTTGGTATTTCCGTGTAAGGAATTTAATTTCTAGCGCATTTCCGAAGACCTTTTCGAAAAATATTCAAAATTGCCCGAGGAATCGGGAAAATATGGAAATTTAATGAGATTCAATACAAAACATCAGAATTTGTAGCAAAAAAATGAAAACCCTTAAAACTGAAAGCAATCCCCACATATTTGGTATTTCCGTGTAGGGAATTTAATTTCTAGGGCATTTCCGAAGACCTTTTCGAAAAATATTCAAAATTGCCCGAGAAAACGGGAAAATATGGAAATTTAATGAGATTCAATACAAAACATCAGAATTTGTAGCAAAAAAATGAAAACCCTTAAAACTGAAAGCAATCCCCACATATTTGGTATTTCCGTGTAGGGAATTTAATTTCTAGCGCGTTTCCGAAGACCTTTTCGAAAAATATTCAAAAGTGCCCGAGAAATCGGGAAAATATGGAAATTTAATGAGATTCAATACAAAACATCAGAATTTGTAGCAAAAAAATGAAAACCCTTAAAACTGAAAGCAATCCCGACATATTTGGTATTTCCGTGTAGGGAATTTAATTTCTAGCGCATATCCGAAGACCTTTTCGAAAAATATTCAAAATTGCCCGAGAAATCTGGAAAATATAAAAATTTAATGAGATGCAATACAAAACATCAGAATTTGTAGCAAAAAAATCAAAACCATTAAAACTGAAAGCAATCCCTACATATTTGGTATTTCCGTGTAAGGAATTTTATTTCTAGCGCATTTCCGAAGACCTTTTCGAAAAATATTCAAAATTGCCCGAGAAATCGGGAAAATATGGAAATTTAATGAGATTCAATACAAAACATCAGAATGTGTAGCAAAAAAAATGAAAACCCATAAAACTGAAAGCAATCTCCACATATTTGGTATTTTCGTGTAGGGAATTTAATTTCTAGCGCATTTCCGAAGACCTTTTCGAAAAATATTCAAAATTGCCCGAGAAATCGGGAAAATATGGAAATTTAATGAGATTCAATACAAAACATAAGAATTTGTAGCAAAAAAATTAAAACCCTTAAAACTGAAAGCAATCCCCACATATTTGATATTTCCGTGTAGGGAATTTAATTTCTAGCGCATTTCCGAAGACCTTTTCGAAAAATATTCAAAATTGCCCGAGAAATCGTGAAAATATGGAAATTTAATGAGATTCAATACAAAACATCAGAATTTGTAGCAAAAAAATGAAAACCCTTAAAACTGAAAGCAATCCCCACATATTTGGTATTTCCGTGTAGGGAATTTAATTTCTAGCGCATTTCCGAAGACCTATCCAAAAATTATTCAAAATTGCCCGAGAAATCGGGAAAATATGGAAATTTAATGAGATTCAATATAAAACATCAGAATTTGTAGCCAAAAAATGAAAACCCTTAAAACTGAAAGCAATCCCCACATATTTGATATTTCCGTGTAGGGAATTTAATTTCTAGCGCATTTCCGAAGATCTTTTCGAAAAATATTCAAAATTGCCCGAGAAATCGGGAAAATATGGAAATTTAATGAGATTCAATACAAAACATCAGAATTTGTAGCAAAAAAATGAAAACCCTTAAAACTGAAAGCAATCCCCACATATTTGGTATTTCCGTGTAGGGAATTTAATTTCTAGCGCATTTCCGAAGATCTTTTCGAAAAATATTCAAAATTGCCCGAGAAATCGGGAAAATATGCAAATTTAATGAGATTCAATACAAAACATCAGAATTTGTAGCAAAAAAATGAAAACCCTTAAAACTAAAAGCAATCCCCACATATTTGGTATTTCCGTGTAGGGAATTTAATTTCTAGCGCATATCCGAAGACCTTTTCGAAAAATATTCAAAATTGCCCGAGAAAACGGGAAAATATGGAAATTTAATGAGATTCAATACAAAACATCAGAATTTGTAGCAAAAAAATGAAAACCCTTAAAACTGAAAGCAATCTCCATATATTTGGTATTTCCGTGTAGGGAATTTAATTTCTAGCGCATTTCCGAAAACCTTTTCGAAAAATATTCAAAATTGCCCGAGAAATCGGGAAAATATGGAAATTTAATGAGATTCAATACAAAACATCAGTATTTGTAGCAAAAAAATGAAAACCCTTAAAACTGAAAGCAATCCCCACATATTTGGTATTTCCGTGTAGGGAATTTAATTTCTAGCGCATTTCCGAAGATCTTTTGGAAAAATATTCAAAATTGCCCGAGAAATCGGGAAAATATGCAAATTTAATGAGATTCAATACAAAACATCAGAATTTGTAGCAAAAAAATGAAAACCCTTAAAACTGAAAGCAATCGCCACATATTTGGTATTTCCGTGTAGGGAATTTAATTCCTAGCGCATTTCTGAAGACCTTTCCAAAAATTATTCAAAATTGCCCGAGAAATCGGGAAAATATGGAAATTTAATGAGATTCAATACAAAACATCAGAATTTGTAGCAAAAAAATGAAAACCCTTAAAACTGAAAGCAATCACCACATATTTGGTATTTCCGTGTAGGGAATTTAATTTCTAGCGCATTTCCGAAGATCTTTTCGAAAAATATTCAAAATTGCCCGAGAAACCGGGAAAATATGGAAATTTAATGAGATTCAATACAAAACATCAGAATTTGTAGCAAAAAAATGAAAACCCTTAAAACTGAAAGCAATCCCCACATATTTGGTATTTCCGTGTAGGGAATTTAATTTCTAGCGCATTTCCGAAGACCTTTTCGAAAAATATTCAAAATTGCCCGAGAAATCGGGAAAATATGGAAATTTAATGAGGTTTCAATACAAAACATCAGAATTTGTAGCAAAAAAATGAAAACCCTTGAAACTGAAAGCATTCGCCACATATTTGGTATTTCCGTGTAGGGAATTTAATTCCTAGCGCATTTCTGAAGACCTTTCCAAAAATTATTCAAAATTGCCCGAGAAATCGGGAAAATATGGAAATTAAATGAGATTCAATACAAAACATCAGAATTTGTAGCAAAAAAATGAAAACCCTTAAAACTGAAAGCAATCCCCACATATTTGATATTTCCGTGTAGGGAATTTAATTTCTAGCGCATTTCCGAAGATCTTTTCGAAAAATATTCAAAATTGCCCGAGAAATCCGAAAAATATGGAAATTTAATGAGATTCAATACAAAACATCAGAATTTGTAGCAAAAAAATGAAAATCCTTAAAACTGAAAGCAATCACCATATATTTGGTATTTCCGTGTAGGGAATTTAATTTCTAGCGCATTTCCGAAGATCATTTCGAAAAATATTCAAAATTGCCCGAGAAATCGGGAAAATATGGAAATTTAATGAGATTCAATACAAAACATCAGAATTTGTAGCAAAAAAATTAAAACCCTTACAACTGAAAGCAATCCCCACATATTTGGTATCTCCGTGTAGGGAATTTAATTTCTAGCGCATTTCCGAAAATCTTTTCGAAAAGTATTCAAAATTGCCCGAGAAATCGGGAAAATATGGAAATTTAATGTGATTCAATACATCAGAATTTGTAGCAAAAAAATGAAAACCCTTAAAACTGAAAGCAATCCCCACATATTTGGTATTTCCGTGTAGGGAATTTAATTTCTAGCGCATTTCCGAAGACCTTTTCGAAAAATATTCAAAATTGCCCGAGAAAACGAGAAAATATGGAAATTTAATGAGATTCAATACAAAACATCAGAATTTATAGCAAAAAAATGAAAACCAATCCCCACATATTTGGTATTTCCGTGTAGGGAATTTAATTTCTAGCGCATTTCCGAAGACCTTTTCGAAAAATATTCAAAATTGCCCGAGAAATCGGGAAAATATGGAAATTTAATGAGATTCAATACAAAACATCAGAATTTGTAGCAAAAAAAATGAAAACCCTTAAAACTGAAAGCAATCCCCACATATTTGGTATTTCCGTGTAGGGAATTTAATTTCTAGCGCATTTCCGAAGACCTTTTTGAAAAATATTCAAAATTGCCCGAGAAATCGGGAAAATATGGAAATTTAATGAGATTCAATACAAAACATCAGAATTTGTAGCAAAAAAATGAAAACCCTTAAAACTGAAAGCAATCCCCACATATTTGGTATCTCCGTGTAGGGAATTTAATTTCTAGCGCATTTCCGAAGACCTTTTCGAAAAATATTCAAAATTTCCCGAGAAATCGGGAAAATATGAAAATTTTATGAGATTCAATACAAAACATCAGAATTTGTAGCAAAAAAAAATGAAAACCGTTAAAACTGAAAGCAATCCCCACATATTTGGTATATCCGTGTAGGGAATTTAATTTCTAGCGCATTTCTGAAGACCTTTTCGAAAAATATTCAAAATTGCCCGAGAAATCGGGAAAATATAGAAATTTAATGAGCTTCAACACAAAAAATCAGAATTTGTAGCAAAAAAATGAAAACCCTTAAAACTGAAAGCAATCGCCACATATTTGGTATTTCCGTGTAGGGAATTTAATTTCTAGCGCATTTCCGAAAACTTTTTCGAAAAATATTCAAAAGTGCCCGAGAAATCAGGAAAATATAGAAATTTAATGAGCTTCAACACAAAACATCAGAATTTGTAGCAAAAAAATGAAAACCCTTAAAACTGAAAGCAATCGCCACATATTTGGTATTTCCGTGTAGGGAATTTAATTTCTAGAGCATTTCGGAAGACCTTTTCGAAAAATATTCAAAATTGCCCGAGAAATCGGGAAAATATGGAAATTTAATGAGATTCAATACAAAACATCAGAATTTGTAGCAAAAAAATGAAAACCCTTAAAACTGAAAGCAATCCCCACATATTTGGTATTTCCGTGTAGGGAATTTAATTTCCAGCGCATTTCCGAAGACCTTTTGGAAAAATATTCAAAATTGCCCGAGAAATCGGGAAAATATGGAAATTTAATGAGATTCAATACAAAACATCAGAATTTGTAGCAAAAAAATGAAAACCCTTAAAACTGACAGCAATCCCCACATATTTGGTATTTCCGTGTAGGGAATTTAATTTCTAGCGCATTTCCGAAGACCTTTTCGAAAAATATTCAAAATTGCCTGAGAAATCGGGGAAATATGGAAACTTAATGAGATTCAATACAAAACATCAGAATTTGTAGCAAAAAATTGAAAACCCTTAAAACTGAAAGCAATCCCCACATATTTGGTATTTCCGTGTAGGGAATTTAATTTCTAGCGCATTTCCGAAAACCTTTTCGAAAAATATTCAAAATTGCCCGAGAAATCGGGAAAATATGGAAATTTAATGAGATTCAATACATCAGAATTTGTAGCAAAAAAATGAAAACCCTTAAAACTGAAAGCAATCCCCACATATTTGGTTTTTCCGTGTAGGGAATTTAATTTCTAGCGCATTTCCGAAGACCTTTTCGAAAAATATTCAAAATTGCCCGAGAAATCGGGAAAATATGGAAATTTAATGAGATTTAATACAAAACATCAGAATTTGTAGCAAAAAAATGAAAACCCTTAAAACTGAAAGCAATCCCCACATATTTGGTATTTCCGTGTAGGGAATTTAATTTCTAGCGCATTTCCGAAGACCTTTTCGAAAAATATTCAAAATTGCCCGAGAAATCGTGAAAATATGGAAATTTAATGAGATTCAATACAAAACATCAGAATTTGTAGCAAAAAAATGAAAACCCTTAAAACTGAAAGCAATCCCCACATATTTGGTATTTCCGTGTAGGGAATTTAATTTCTAGCGCATTTCCGAAGACCTTTCCGAAAAATATTCAAAATTGCCCGAGAAAGCGGGAAAATATGGAAATTTAATGAGATTCAATACAAAACATCAGAATTTGTAGCAAAAAAATGAAAATCCTTAAAACTGAAAGCAATCACCACATATTTGGTATTTCCGTGTAGGGAATTTAATTTCTAGCGCATTTCCGAAGATCATTTCGAAAAATATTCAAAATTGCCCGAGAAATCGGGAAAATATGGAAATTTAATGAGATTCAATACAAAACAACAGAATTTGTAGCAAAAAAATGAAAACCCTTAAAACTGAAAGCAATCCCGACATATTTGGTATTTCCGTGTAGGGAATTTAATTTCTAGCGCATTTCCGAAGACCTTTTCGAAAAATATTCAAAATTGCCCGAGAAATCGGGAAAATATGGAAATTTAATGAGATTCAATACAAAACATCAGAATTTGTAGCAAAAAAATGAAAACCCTTAAAACTGAAAGCAATCCCCACATATTTGGTATTTCCGTGTAGGGAATTTAATTTCTAGCGCATTTCCGAAGACCTTTTCGAAAAATATTCAAAATTGCCCGAGAAATCGTGAAAATATGGAAATTTAATGAGATTCAATACAAAACATCAGAATTTGTAGCAAAAAAATGAAAACCCTTAAAACTGAAAGCAATCCCCACATATTTGGTATTTCCGTGTAGGGAATTTAATTTCTAGCGCATTTCCGAACACCTTTCCGAAAAATATTCAAAATTGCCCGAGAAAGCGGGAAAATATGGAAATTTAATGAGATTCAATACAAAACATCAGAATTTGTAGCAAAAAAATGAAAATCCTTAAAACTGAAAGCAATCACCACATATTTGGTATTTCCGTGTAGGGAATTTAATTTCTAGCGCATTTCCGAAGATCATTTCGAAAAATATTCAAAATTGCCCGAGAAATCGGGAAAATATGGAAATTTAATGAGATTCAATACAAAACATCAGAATTTGTAGCAAAAAAATTAAAACCCTTAAAACTGAAAGCAATCCCCACATATTTGGTATTTCCGTGTAGGGAATTTAATTTCTAGCGCATTTCCGAAGTCCTTTTGGAAAAATATTCAAAATTGCCCGAGAAATGGGGAAAATATGGAAATTTAATGAGATTCACTACAAAACATCAGAATTTGTAGCAAAAAAATGAAAACCCTTAAAACTGAAAGCAATCCCCACATATTTGGTATTTCCGTGTAGGGAATTTAATTTCTAGCGCATTTCCGAAGACCTTTTCGAAAAATATTCAAAATTGCCCGAGAAATCGTGAAAATATGGAAATTTAATGAGATTCAATACAAAACATCAGAATTTGTAGCAAAAAAATGAAAACCCTTAAAACTGAAAGCAATCCCCACATATTTGGTATTTCCGTGTAGGGAATTTAATTTCTAGCGCATTTCCGAAGACCTTTCCGAAAAATATTCAAAATTGCCCGAGAAAGCGGGAAAATATGGAAATTTAATGAGATTCAATACAAAACATCAGAATTTGTAGCAAAAAAATGAAAACCCTTAAAACTGAAAGCAATCCCCACAAATTTGGTATTTCCGTGTAGGGAATTTAATTTCTAGCGCATTTCCGAAGACCTTTTCCAAAAATATTCAAAATTGTCCGAGAAATCGGGAAAATATGGAAATTTAATGAGATTCAATACAAAACATCAGAATTTATAGCAAAAAAATGAAAACCCTTAAAACTGAACACAATCCCCACATATTTGGTATTTCCGTGTAGGGAATTTAATTTCCAGCGCATTTCCGAAGACCTTTTCGAAAAATATTTAAAATTTCCCGAGAAATCGGGAAAATATGGAAATTTAATGAGATTCAATACAAAACATCAGAATTTGTAGCAAAAAAATGAAAACCCTTAAAACTGAAAGCAATCCCCACATATTTGGTATTTCCGTGTAGGGAATTTACTTTCTAGCGCATTTCCGAAGACCTTTCCGAAAAATATTCAAAATTGCCCGAGAAATCGGGAAAATATGGAAATTTAATGAGATTCAATACAAAACATCAGAATTTGTAGCAAAAAATTGAAAACCCTTAAAACTGAAAGCAATCCCCACATATTTGGTATTTCCGTGTAGGGAATTTAATTTCTAGCGCGTTTCCGAAAACCTTTTCGGAAAATATTCAAAATTACCCGAGAAATCGGGAAAATATGGAAATTTAATGAGATTCAATACATCAGAATTTGTAGCAAATAAATGAAAACCCTTAAAACAGAAAGCAATACCCACATATTTGGTATTTCCGTGTAGGGAACTTAATTTCTAGCGCATTTCCGAAGACCTTTTCGAAAAATATTCAAAATTGCCCGAGAAATCTAGAAAATATGGAAATTTAATGAGATTCAATACAAAACATCAGAATTTGTAGCAAAAAAATGAAAACCTTTAAAACTGAAAGGAATCCCCACATATTTGGTATTTCCGTGTAGGGAATTTAATTTCTATCGCATTTCCGAAGACCTTTTCGAAAAATATTCAAAATTTCCCGAGAAATCGGGAAAATATGGAAATTTAATGAGATTCAATACAAAACATCAGAATTTGTAGCAAAAAAATGAAAACCGTTAAAACTGAAAGTAATCCCCACATATTTGGTATTTCCGTGTAGGGAATTTAATTTGTAGCGAATTTCCGAAGACCTTTTCGAAAAATATGCAAAATTGCCCGAGAAATTGGGAAAATATGGAAATTTAATGAGATTCAATACAAAACATCAGAATTTGTAGCAAAAAAATGAAAACCCTTAAAACTGAAAGCAATCCCCACATATTTGGTATCTCCGTGTAGGGAATTTAATTTCTAGCGCATTTCCGAAGACCTTTTCGAAAAATATTCAAAATTTCCCGAGAAATCGGGAAAATATGGAAATTTAATGAGATTCAATACAAAACATCAGAATTTGTAGCAAAAAAATGAAAACCCTTAAAACTGAAAGTAATCCCCACATATTTGGTATTTCCGTGTAGGGAATTTAATTTGTAGCGAATTTCCGAAGACCTTTTCGAAAAATATTCAAAATTGCCCGAGAAATCGGGAAAATATGGAAATTTAATGAGATTCAATACAAAACATCAGAATTTGTAGCAAAAAAATGAAAACCCTTAAAACTGAAAGCAATCCCCACATATTTGGTATTTCCGTGTAGGGAATTTAATTTGTAGCGCATTTCCGAAGACCTTTCCGAAAAATATTCAAAATTACCCGAGAAATCGGGAAAATATGGAAATTTAATGAGACTCAATACAAAACGTCAGAATTTGTAGCAAAAAATGTAAACCCTTAAAACTGAAAGCAATACCCACATTATTGGTATTTCCGTGTAGGGAATTTAATTTCGAGCGCATTTCTGAAGGCCTTTTCGAAAAATATTCAAAATTGCCCGAGAAATCGGGAAAATATAGAAATTTAATGAGCTTCAACACAAAACATCAGAATTTGTAGCAAAAAAATGAAAACCCTTAAAACTGAAAGCAATCCCCACATATTTGGTATTTCCGTGTAGGGAATTTAATTTCTAGCGCATTTCTGAAGACCTCTTCGAAAAATATTCAAAATTGCCCGAGAAATCGGGAAAATATGGAAATTTAATGAGATTCAATACAAAACATCAGAATTTGTAGCAAAAAAATGAAAACCCTTAAAACTGAAAGCAATCCCCACATATTTGGTATTTCCGTGTAGGGAATTTAATTTCTAGCGCATTTCCGAAGACCTTTTCGAAAAATATTCAAAATTGCCCGAGAAATCGGGAAAATATGGAAATTTAATGAGATTCAATACAAAACATCAGAATTTATAGCAAAAAAATGAAAACCCTTAAAACTGAAAGCAATCCCCACATATTTGGTATTTCCGTGTAGGGAATTTAATTTCTAGCGCATTTCCGAAGACCTTTTCGAAAAATATTCAAAATTGCCCGAGAAATCGGGAAAATATGGAAATTTAATGAGATTCAATACAAAACATCAGAATTTGTAGCAAAAAAATGAAAACCCTTAAAACTGAAAGCAATCCCCACATATTCGGTATTTCCGTGTAGGGAATTTAATTTCTAGCGCATTTCTGAAGACCTTTTCGAAAAATATTCAAAATTGCCCGAGAAATCGGGAAAATATAGAAATTTAATGAGATTCAATACAAAACATCAGAAATTGTAGCAAAAAAATGAAAACCCTTAAAACTGAAAGTAATCCCCACATATTTGGTATTTCCGTGTAGGGAATTTAATTTCTAGCGCATTTCCGAAGACCTTTTCGAAAAATATTAAAAATTTCCCGAAAAATCGGGAAAATATGGAAATTTAATGAGATTCAATACAAAACATCAGAATTTGTAGCAAAGAAATGAAAACCCTTAAAACTGAAAGCAATCCCCACATATTTGGTATTTCCTTGTAGGGAATTTAATTTCTAGCGCATTTCCGAAGACCTTTTCGAAAAATATTCAAAATTGCCCGAGAAATCGGGAAAATATGGAAAATTAATGAGATTCAATACAAAACATCAGAATTTGTAGCAAAAAAAATGAAAACCCTTAAAACTGAAAGCAATCCCCACATATTTGGTATTTCCGTGTAGGGAATTTAATTTCTAGCGCATTTCCGAAGACCTTTTTGAAAAATATTCAAAATTGGCCGAGAAATTGGGAAAGTATGGAAATTTAATGAGATTCAATACAAAACATCAGAATTTGTAGCAAAAAAATGAAAACCCTTAAAACTGAAAGCAATCCCCACATATTTGGTATTTCCGTGTAGGGAATTTAATTTCTAGCGCATTTCCGAAGACCTTTCCCAAAAATATTCAAAATTGCCCGAGAAATCGGGAAAATATGGAAATTTAATGAGATTCAATACAAAACATCAGAATTTGTAGCAAAAAAAATGAAAACCCTTAAAACTGAAAGCAATCGCCACATATTTGGTATTTTCGTGTAGGGAATTTAATTTCTAGCGCATTTCAGAAGACATTTCGAAAAATATTCAAAATTTCCCGGGAAATCGAGAAAATATGGAAATTTAATGAGATTCAATACAAAACATCAGAATTAATAGCAAAAAAATGAAAACCCTTAAAACTGAAAGCAATCCCCATATATTTGGTATTTCCGTGTAGGGAATTTAATCTCTAGCGCATTTCCGAAGACCTTTCCGAAAAATATTTAAAATTGCCCGAGAAATCGGGAAAATATGGAAATTTAATGAGATTCAATACAAAACATCAGAATTTGTAGCAAAATAATGAAAACCCTTAAAACTGAAAGCAATCGCCACATATTCGGTATTTCCGTGTAGGGAATTTAATTTCTAGCGCATTTCCGAAGACCTTTTCGAAAATATTCAAAATTGCCCGAGAAATCGGGAAAATATGGAAATTTAATGAGATTCAATACAAAACATCAGAATTTGTAGCAAAAAAATGAAAACCCTTAAAACTGAAAGTAATCCCCACATATTTGGTATTTCCGTGTAGGGAATTTAATTTCTAGCGCATTTCCGAACACCTTTTCGAAAAATATTCAAAATTTCCCGAAAAATCGGGAAAATATGGATATTTAATGAGATTCAATACAAAACATCAGAATTTGTAACAAAAAAATGAAAACCCTTAAAACTGAAAGCAATCCCCACATATTTGGTATTTCCGTGTAGGGAATTTAATTTCTAGCGCATTTCCGAAGACCTTTTCGAAAAATATTCAAAATTGCCCGAGAAATCGGGAAAATATGGAAAATTAATGAGATTCAATACAAAACATCAGAATTTGTAGCAAAAATAAAAACTCTTAAAACTGAAAGAAATCCCCACATATTTGGTATTTCCGTGTAGGGAATTTAATTTCTAGCGCATTTCCGAAGACATTTCGAAAAATATTCAAAATTTCCCGAAAAATCGGGAAAATATGGAAATTTAATGAGATTCAATACAAAACATCAGAATGAAAACCCTTAAAACTGAAAGCAATCCCCACATATTTGGTATTTCCGTGTAGGGAATTTAATTTCTAGCGCATTTCCGAAGACCTTTTCGAAAAATATTCAAAATTGTCCGAGAAATCGGGAAAATATGGAAAATTAATGAGATTCAATACAAAACATCAGAATTTGTAGCAAAAAAATGAAAACCCTTAAAACTGAAAGCAATCCCCACATATTTGGTATTTCCGTGTAGGGAATTTAATTTCTAGCGCATTTCCGAAGACCTTTTTGAAAAATATTCAAAATTGGCCGAGAAATTGGGAAAGTATGGAAATTTAATGAGATTCAATACAAAACATCAGAATTTGTAGCAAAAAAATGAAAACCCTTAAAACTGAAAGCAATCCCAACATATTTGGTATTTCCGTGTAGGGAATTTAACTTCTAGCGCATTTCCGAAGACCTTTCCGAAAAATATTCAAAATTGCCCGAGAAATCGGGAAAATATGGAAATTTAATGAGATTCAATACAAAACATCAGAATTTGTAGCAAAAAAATTAAAACCCTTAAAACTGGAAGCAATCCCCACATAATTGGTATCTCCGTGTAGGGAATTTAATTTCTAGCGCATTTCCGAAGACCTTTTCGAAAAATATTCAAAATTGCCCGAGAAATCGGGAAAATATGGAAATTTAATGAGATTCAAACAAAACATCAGAATTTGTAGCAAAAAAATGAAAACCGTTAAAACTGAAAGCAATCCCCACATATTTGGTATTTCCGTGTAGGGAATTTAATTTCTATCGCATTTCCGAAGACCTTTTCGAAAAATATTC